>JADBJO010001344.1:178004-185504 GCA_016801955.1 Conus betulinus | reverse complement strand
ATACCACAGAAACAACATGTCAGGACTCAGGAGACAAAACGAACACTGAGACAGAACAACACACACCGCAGACAGACACTGTAACTGAACCTCACACACCACAGACAGACATTGTGACTGAACAACGTACACCACAGACAGACACTGTAACTGAACCTCACACACCGCAGACAGACATTGTGACTGAACCTCATACACCGCAGACAGACACTGAGCGGAGGAGCAGCGAGGACACGACGCACCGGTCACGCAACAAGAGAAACAAAACTGCACGTGACGGGCCTCTAGGCAGACTAAGGAGTGCTTCGTGCGCAAGCATCCCTGCCAAACGCCAGACCACGATTCACGAAACGGCAAATAAGCATGGAAAACAGGATACCGCATAGGGACTCGGCCAGGCCCATGTCATATCAAATGTGAAATTTATGACGTACAACATTGAAGGTCTCTCGCGTGTGTGTATGATCACGATCTGCGTGCTTATATTAGTGATTTTGACATTTGTCTCCCTGGTGGAAACGTTCGCAACCCAATTTCCGGAACGTTTATTCCCAAATCATCACGCTTTCATTGTGCCAGGTGTTAGTCTGTCAGATGGGGTTACTGCAAGATTGTCTGGAGGTTAGCACTTCTCGTGAAAAAAGATCTCTTAAAGTATGTTGAAAAAGTGAATGTGGAGTATGATAACATTATTGTATTGAAACTGTCTAAGGATTTGTTGGGAACAGAATCACCGGTAATTCTAGTTGGTGTGTACTTGCCTCCAAGCTCTTCCGCATATTACCAAACTATGGATGTATCCAATGGTATTACCATTTTGGAGCAATGTATCATGGATTTAATAGAATCTCTTGGAAATTTGCCGTTGTTGTTACTGGGGGATTTCAATGCTCGCACTGGGGGCAGGAATGCAAAAGAGTATGATGATGATCTGAGCATGGAAATGTTTCAGGACAGAGTCTGTGAACATGAGGTATACCGTACATCAAAAGATAAGATTCAAAATGACTTCGGCACGTACCTGTTAGATCTTTGCAATTATTTTCATCTTTTCATTTTGAATGGTGCAATTTCAGAAGATTTAGATTATGGTCACTATACTTATATTTCACCAACAGGGCTGTAGTATTGTTGACTATGCCATAGTATCAAGATGTTTATTGAAATATTGTGTTTCTTTGAATGTTACACCAAGAACAGAATCAAAACACATGCCTGTTGAAGTTGTGTTTGACTGTCAATTAGAAAGAGCTGATCAGCATGACATGGCTCAAAATATTTACAAAATTGACAAAATAGTTTGGGATGAAGAAAAAGTCTATGAATTTAAGGAAAATATATCAAGTGACGAGTTTCAAAGTCATATGAGGCAGGCCTCCAGTCTGGTTAATGTCGATGTAAATAAAGCCATTCAAGTGTTTAATGATGCATTGCTTACAGCTAGTTCATGCATGAGAAAAACCATTACAGTCGGAAAAGAACGGTCAGATCCATGGTTTGATCAAGAATGTAGCCAGCATAAAAAAGAGCTCAGTTACCATTTGAGGCAGTGTTATAAACATAAAGAAGACAACGAAACAATTAGAAATCTGTATAATCAAAAACGCAGAGAATATAAGGAGCTCTTGAGACTGAAAAAGAAAGACCACCGCACAAAGGTAATAAATTCTTTGAATGAAAATATCAATAACCCACTGGGTTTTGGAGCAAAGTAAAATCTCTTTCGTGCAATAAATTTACCGACAACAAAATTACCAAAGATGAATGGTTTAAACATTTTTCCCAAGTATTTGAGTCTGGTGTGAACTGTGGCCGGTCAGAAGATATTGCTGACGAGTCAGAAGAACAGGTTGATGATGGGTCAAACCAGCATAACACAGATTCTCTTGAGTGTGACATTTCGGAAAGTGAAGTTTATGCCGCGGTTCGTTCATTAAGGAATAAAAGGCTGCTGGTCCTGATGGAATTATCGGAGAAATCTTCAAAAACTCAGTTACTGTAGTTGCTCCATTTTTAGTCATATTGTTCAATACATTGTTTTCTACTGGAACTTATCCCCTTCAGTGGTCAGAGTCAGTATTCAACCCCTATTCAAAAAGGGCGACAGGAATTTACCTGATAATTACAGGGGAATATCTTTGTTGAATATATGCAGTAAATTGTATAGCCATATTCTGAATGGACGACTGAACAAATGGATTGAAGAGAACCATGTCATTGATGACTGTCAGGCAGGTTTTAGAAAAAAAAAGTAGTACTATTGATCATGTCTTTACATTGTTTGCCATGGCTCAGAAACAACTGTTACTTCACAAGAAACTTTATGTTGCGTTTATTGATTTCAGAAAAGCTTTCGATTCTGTCCATCGTGCAAATTGTGGTGCATTTTGAAAAAAAGAGGGATTCATGGGAAAATGTATCGGGCAATAACTAGCATGTATAACATTTAAAGCAAGCAAGAGTTAGAGCAGGAAGGGATTTAAGTGATGCATTTTTATGTCCATCAGGTCTAAAGCAAGGGGAGGTGGTGTGTAGTCCAGTTCTTTTCTCCCTTTTCATTAATGAACTGGCTGTGGATATTATTCAGAAAGGAAACATGGCATTCAGTTGTACCTGATTTTGTTGAAAATTTTGATACTTATGTTGCTGATGACATTATTTTGTTATCTGACTCAGTTGCAGGTCTTCAAAACCAGTTAAATGTTTTGTACAACACGTCCAAAAGACTCGGTCTTATAGTTAACTTGGAGAAAAATCAAACAAAGTCATATTTAGAAATGGTGGATATATCTCTGACCAAGAAAAATGGTTTTATGGGCAGACCAAGATGACAGTTGTTAACATATAAGTACTTGGGAGTTATTATGTCTACCAGACTTTCCTTCACGCACAGTTTAAATGATGATATGGCATGCCGAGCAAAGAAAGGAGTTATTAGTATATTTAAAGTACTGTGGTCCTTGGGAGAAAAAATCCCCTTCTATATTTTTCAACTCTTTGATGCTCAGATTCAACCAGTACTTAGTTATGAGCAGAGGTATGGGGCATCATTGGAAATGTTGATGTGGTAGAAAAAAGTGCATCTTTTCGCATTAAAAAGATTTTTTTTAAATGTAAGCATAAGAACTCCTAATGTGATGGTGTATGGAGAGTTAGGTAGATTTCCATTGTATGTAAATCTATACTTGAAGAGCATTAAGTACTGGTTAAGGATATTGAAGATGCCGTCTCATCGTTTACCTAAGAAAGCTTACAAAATGTTGTTATTTTTTCATGAGAAAAACAAAAATACTTGGGCATCTTCTGTATGCTTCTTTCTGTACCAACATGGATTTGAAGAAGTTTGGGAAAATCAAGGAGTCGGTAACGAAGTCGCGTTTTTGAAAGCCTTAAGAAATAAACTGGTTAATGGCTACAAAGCTCACTGGCTCTCAGATATTGAGCACAATGAACGTTTTCAGTTATACAGAGAACATTTAAAAGTGACCTGATTTTATCCTCGTACTTACCAATGGTGAATCATATACAGGCCAGAATTAGCCTAGTCAGAATTCGATTAGGTGTGTCTCAGTTAAATGTGCACAAAATGCGCTTTAAGAGAAATGTAACTGAAAATGATTTGTTATGCCCGTTCTGTGAGTTTCAAATTGAAATAGAAAAAGCACTTTGTATTACACTGTCCAAAATACCAAGGATTAAGGGAACAATATATTCCAGCTAAGTATTACAACTGTCCATCACAGCAAAAATTAACAATGCTGTTTGCTTCAGAGAGTAAAACATTAATTGTTCGGCTTGCTCTATTCCCTTGAGAAAGCTTTTAAATTACGGCATTTGTGTCTCAACTTATAAAGGAAACGCTATTAGAAATTGATTGAAGATATATAGCTGTTCACTGTTCAGACAAAAAGTTTATTGATACTTGTTGTCAAATGCTCTGTGTCATGTCGCTATAATGGATGTTTTGTTTTGTAACCACCCACCATGACATGGGCCTAAGGCCTATTCATTAAACCATTTCAGAGTTCAGAGTTCAGAGTTCTCTCTCTCTCTTTGGAGAAATATGTTTTCCTCATAAAATCTATTTCAAACTATTGACTCCTCTACGCGTGTTATCTCAATCAGCCATGCTTTAATTGACCAAAACTATGTCACTGATCCACAAAACACCACGGACTGCCTTCCTGTGAATGGATTCAGTGACCAGTATGTGTTACACAGGCAAAACAAGGAACTGAAACCCTCTAAGCAGGACCCTACGCAAAACATTTCAGGGATAGCATTCTTGCTGATCTCTTCCGTTTCCATCTTCAAATATCTACACGTATACTAACCCAGAAGAACTACTGACGTACTAGTTGCAAACGTTCAGTTCTGTTGATGACAGATATGCTCCATACACAAACATGCACAGGGGAACACAATCCTCAGTGTAAATGGCTGACTGAGGAAATACCAACTGCATATTCCTTCCTGAAGATCTTTCCGAGACAGACGAGACGTCAGACGCATTCAAGACACAGCGACATGAGGCTGACTCATTCAAATGCGCTGCACTTGAAGAAATATTACCCTGATCTTCTATCTTCCAAACAAAAAAGCCAAAGTCAATATGGAAAGTTGTAAATGAATTTAAGAGTAGAACTTCACAATCTGAAATATGTCATAATATAAGCAACATCAACGCTAAATGAACTCAACGAATATTTATCATGTATGACACAGCATATCTTAAGACAAAATTATACTTAACTAAATAACCTAGAAAAATCAAGAATGTTTTGCAATTCCAAGAATATTCACCCCCAACTGTCAGTACCCTTTGTGTCTGTGATTGATGTTTAGTATTCCTTATGAAGCAGACAGGGTGCCGTAAATTAGATGGAACTGGCGGTAAAATGCTTATAACTTTCAGCTCGGTCATATCTGAAACACTAGCATCCATCGATAACTTGTGCATTGAAAAATATCACTTTGCAACACTCTTCAAAGTTTTGAAAGTCATCACTATCTCTACAAATTTGGTGACAATTCCGAACCCACCAATTAAAGATCAATATCTATATTGCCATATTATCCAGACCCTTAGAAAAGGGCACTAATAAAGAACAATATCTATATTGCCATATTATCCAAACCCTTAGGAAAGGGCATTGATAAACACATTTACGAATATATTGAGTTATATAGTATACTGAGTGATAATCAGTCTCGTTTTAGGAAAAAATAATTCATTTTGTACAGCTCCAACAAACTTAGTAGATGACTGGCATATGAATATTAATGAAAATAAATCCTGTGAAGCACTGTTTGCTGGGCAGAGAAACGACTAGCATCAATATCTGTTACACACACACACACACACACACACACACACACACACACACACACACACACACACACACACACACATTTCGCTACTCTCCACCAAACAGTCTGTCGGCTCAAGTCATTATCATCATCTGGACAGACTTACTAAAAGAAATTTTTGCGTTTTCGTTTCGATCTCTGGGGATGATTGGTCAAATAGAGAGGGAGATGACCTAACTGTTCCAGTGTCACAGCTTACACCCCCCCCCCCCCCTCCCTCTCCTAACTGTGCCCTTGAACAGTATGGATTAGCCTATGACCCCCCTCCCCCATCCCCATCTACCTCTCCACCGCCGCTCCAGTCTGCCCCTACCTTGGACAGTACAGGCTGGCCCTTGTTCTCCGTCTGCTGCCTAAAGTGCCCCACACCGGACAGTTTGGGCTGCGGGCATGCCGGGATTGATCCCCTTACTTTGATTATACTCCTGTGTAGCCGATCAGGCGTGTCAAAGGTTGACTGCCCGTATGTTATCTCATAAACAAAGAAGAACATCCGACTCTGAAAATTCTGAAAGCTACCTTATCAGAATGGATACCAGGCAACGTCACCACTTTGGAAAGATAAGTTTCTGTCGAGCAGCATTGAAGTCTGTCGTTAAGATTTTGAGTTCTTCAATGGAGATGTTGAAATGGTTGTGAATCACAATGCATTCAACCGGATTCAGCAGATCGACGTGATGAATCGCCACGAGTCAACCACATATCACTATATTGCTTTGCACATATATTACATGGAATTGGGGCAATTAAAAGATTGGTATGATGCTGGAACTGACACACAACTATAATAAAAAAAAAAAATCATAAGAAAATGCGTAATAAATGTATGTTGACATTTGTGGACAAAAAGAAATTGCACTGAAATAGTATGCTGATAAAAAGACAAGAATATTCAGTGCGCCGTTGTGTTAGACATGAATATTCCAATGTTTGCTTGCATCCGTTTGTGGCTGTTCTGATTTTTGATGTGTAACAATCTACGTGTAAAATGGTGTTTGGTAAATGGATGCAACGGTGTATGTGTGTGTGTGTGTGTGTGTGTGTGTGTGGTGTGTGTGTGTGTGTGTGTGTGTGTGTGTGTGTGTGAGAGAGAGAGAGAGAGAGAGAGAGAGAGACACACACAGAGAGTGAGACAAGGTCAGAGATACAGAGACACAGAGACCGAGATAAAGACAGACATACAGTGAATGAGACAGACAAACAGACAAGGTCAGAGAGACAGAGACAGAGACAGACAGACAGACAGACAAAAAATGTACGTGCGTTTATGTGTGTGTGTGTGTGTGTGTGAGAGAGAGAGAGAGAGAGAGAGAGAGAGAGAGAGAGAGAGAGAGAGACAGACAGACAGACAGAGAGAGAGAGAGAGAGAGAGAGAGACAGGCATGACTTCCATTACCAGAGCTTACCGATCATCAGACCATCCGACAGACAGACTGGCATCGTCTCACGTGCCGCTTGACAGCAATGCTGGGCAAGAAAAGCAGCAGGACAAGATCCGATCCGATCCATCTTCTCCCGCCAGTATCTGTCTAAGTTTCTTTCGTGTATTCTGGCAGAGTTAGCCTCAGACAGTCAGACTTCAGTGACAGGCAGAGTTTCCCTCAGAGGACTGGCCGTTGAGTTAGCCTCAGAACAGGTTTACACTTCGTTTGATTGTGAGTTCCGTGCTGCTCTGCCATAATGGTATTATCAATCAAAGGACTCTAGAGAATATGGCTGTGTTTGTGTGTGTGTGTGTGGAAAGATGAGAGCTAACTTAACCGTGGGAGAGAGACAGAGAGAGAGAGAGAGAGAATTCAGACAGACTTCAATTAGACAGACCTTGATAATCTACCAGAAGAGAGAGAGAGAACGCTAGCCATGCGTGACCTCCATTACATTCCACATCCCCATTGCTTACCGCATCATCAGACTATTGTTGCAACCTGTGTGTCAAATCCGTCTGCGAAGTGTATCCCATCGTGTGTCAAGACCTCGGCAATATTGTACCAACTCTGGCATCGTCTCACGTGCCGCTTGACAGCAATGCTGGGCAAGAAAAGCAGCAGGACAGCTCAGATCCGATCCGATCCATCTTCTCCGCCAGTATCTGTCTAAGTTCTTCGTGTATTCTGGCAGAGTTAGCCTCAG
>JADBJO010001344.1:165504-173004 GCA_016801955.1 Conus betulinus | reverse complement strand
CATAAGTGCCATGCATGTGTTCAACAGAGAGGGGGTTAAAGGATTTGTTTTTTTTTTTTTTTTCCTTTAAATGTTTTGTTATCGATCTGTTTAGGTTTCGAAGGCTGCTTCGAAGGAAATTGTTATCTAGAGGAATACGGAAGTAAGGAAACTCTCTCTCTCTCTCTCTCTCTCTCTCTCTCTCTCTCTCTCTCTCTCTCTCTCTCACACACACACACACACACACACACACACACACACACACACACACACACACACACACGCACACAATGTGTGCGTGAGCGCGCGAGCCCGCACACACACACACACACACACACACACGCACACACACACACACACACACACACACACACACACACACACACACACACAGTGCACATGTGCGCGTCTAATTTCTGCACCAATGAAACACATACCCATAAAGACTTACAGAGGGTGTGGAAAAAGTTTAATGAAATGAAAAACGGTGTTCATTTGCCACACTGTCCAATCAAATTTGATGGTAATGATTTACCAAGCAATTCAGAAAAGGCAGAATCATTTGTAGATATGTTTGCTGATATAATGAATGCAGCAAAACTACCAAAAAAATCATAAACTTTTCAGGGAAAATGAAGAAAAAGAAATGATGACTATCAAGATCCACAGCGGAAAGATGATCTTTATGTCAATGCTCCAATTACTATACGTGAGTTGAGAGAAGCTATACTTTCCTGACAAACAAAAAAGTCATCAGTAGGCATGGACGCTATTTCTAATATCTTACTTAAACAATTGCCAGACAGTTGGGTAATGTTGCTACACGACTTATTTCAAAAGTGTTGGGAACAGGGACAAAACCCTAAAATATGGAAGCATTCTATCATAATACCGATTCCTAAAGAAGGAAAAAACGAAAAGTAATAAGAATAATACAGACCTATATCATTAACTTCGCATGTAGGCAAAACTATGGAAAAGATAGTTTTTTAAACAGACTAATATTCTATTGTAATAAAAACAAAGTGATCCCCCAAAAACAAGCCGGTTTCCGAAAGGGTAGGTCAGCCATTGATCATCTTGTCAAACTGACTACACAGGTAAAACATCAGTTTGCTCGCAGAAAGAATATTCTAGCAACCTTTTTTGATATAAATAAAGCATATGATCGTGTTTGGCATCATAAATTACTATATAAATTGAAACAAATTGGTTTGTCTGGGAACATCTACTTTTACATAAAAGACTTATTGATGAAAAGAAGCATGCAAACAAAGGTGGGAAATTCCTATTCGACTACACGCATGCTTACAATGGGTATTCCACAAGGTTCGGTAATAGCGCCCCATCTTTTTAATATATTACTTCATGACCTACCTCAATGCTTGTCAAAAAATGTCAACTTAGTACAATATGCAGATGATATTTGCATGTGGATGAATGTGTCCATGAAAAAGAGTCACCAAAAAGAGAGATAAATTACTATAGAAAAGCTTATCAAATGGAATTAGATAAAATTAAATAACTACTTGCTTGAAAATGGACTAACTCTATCAACTGAGAAAAATCATCTGGTTTTATTTAACAATGGTGCTAATCCACCCAATCTACCATCCCTCCATATATTGGATCTGATATTTTGGAATATAAACAAAGGGTAAAGTTTCTGGGGGGGTTTATATTACTTCTAAATTAAATTGGAATTATCACATTGAATATTGTTATCTAAAGCAAGAAAAACTTTAAATTTTTTTTGAAAGTTATCAGCAAGCAGTACTGGAGCCAAGATGTCAGAGTATTAAAACATCTAGCGATAAGTCTTGTTCGCTCTAGGCTTACGTATGGTCAAGAAGCTTTTTTTCACTGCTCCAAAATATCTGTTAAATAAATTACAAAGCGTGGATTGTAAAGCTTTCGATTGGCCTTGGGGGTTCCTTTCCATACATCAACAATAGCAACATATAGAGAGGTAGGAGTACTTCCTTTAAATGAATGCCGTCAGCTTGCCATCGCTAAATATTTGCTAAAAGGCTCTCTTAAGTGAAAACAATGTTGAAAATGAAATCGGCTTAAGGTCAGATGTTGATTTCCCCAAAACGAGCCAAAAACATATCATGTCTTAAAACAATAAAAACTGAAACTCTAGATACTTTTCAACAATCAGAAATAGGATTAGAAGATATGGTGAAATGTAGTAATCCCATGTAGTGCTATCCCTCCGTGGGAATTACAAAAAGGACATTTTGACATTAATTATACTGATGCAAAGAAAAGTGAGAATATAAATTTTATTGGCACAATTGCGAACGAGCATTTTATTTCTCAATTATCCAAATCATCTCAAAGTTTATACCGATGGTTCAGTTCTAGAAAATCATGGAGCTGGTGCTGCTTTCACTATCCCCAACTTAAAGGTCAAAAGAGGTTTTTATATTGGAAAGCACAGATCTATATTTACAGCTGAATTAACTGCTATTCTTATGGCTTTGCATTATTTGCTTGATTTTCCGAAAACTGTGACTCAAATTCTTTTTTGTGTCGATTCAAAATCAGTGTTGTATGCCTTAAGCAATTCAAATTCTAGTGTGAGAAAAGATTTGATTTTTGAGATTAATCATTTGGTGCATTTCCTTATTCTAAGAGGTAGTAATCTTACTTTCTTTGGGTGCCTTCACACAGTGGAATACCTTTCAATGAATCCGTAGATAAACTAGCTAAAAACTCTGCAGATTATACAAATGAAGCATATAATTTGAAGATCCCATTATCATTGAAAGAAGGTTATAGCCTACTGCAGAATGCTTGCTGGAAGCATTTTAGAAAGAAACAAAAAAGATGTTGGCCACTCATCAGCTGCTGACCATCAAACGAGTTTTGAAGATGCTTTTATATCTAAGTATGGTCAATTATCTAACCTAAGACTTTTAACTTCCCTTGCATATAGATTCAAACTTAATGCTTTTAAGACCAAATTCACTTCCAACACCACATGCGTGTGTGGTGGGAAAAATTTCTAATGAGCATATACTTTTCCACTGTAGAAAAATGAAAAACTATCTGCCTACTTTTTCGGAAAAAGTCCTGAAGGAGGTTTTAGTAAAACCCCCTTTGATTTGTGACATTGTTTTAGGACTTGTTCAGAGTACCATTTTTAGATTCCTTTAATAATTCTACTTTCACGTTTAAATGTTAGTATCCTGTTACCTTCAGCGTTCATCTGATGTTTTAAAAATGTTATTCTAGTATGTTATAGGTTGCAATTTTTATTCACGTTAACATTTTTTCTTCCGATTTCCATCCCAATCCTCCTTTTTCTCTTTTCCTTTTTTTCATTTATACTTCTTCATCTTTTTCTCTCTCGCTGTTTCTCTATCTCTTTATCTCCTTCAGTTGCCTGTGTATCCACCCCCCCTCCCCTCCCTTCCTCCTTTACTACCCTGTTTATTTATTTATTTTGGTTGTCTAAAATCACTTATGTGTATAGACATTAAATTGAAGAACACACACACGAGAGAGAGAGGGAGAGAGAGAGAGAGAGAGAGAGAGAGAGAGAGAGAGAGAGAGAGAGAGAGAGAGAGAGAGAGAGAGAAGTCTTGAAAGCTTCTCCGAACTCCTTTGGATCATCTCCTTCACACTTTTTGCGACGATTGCCATACATTTGAAATGCTGTCTGAGTTATAACACCTTTTTACGGCCATCCGAAGAACTGCACGCATGGAGAAGATGCTGACTGGGCGAGGAGGGTGGCATACAGACATGTCTGGTGTGGAAGGCTGACAAAGCAAGTCACACGGGAAAACAAGCGCGCACGCAAAAACCCACGCACGCACGCACGCATTCACGCGCGCGCGCACAGAGAGAGAGAGAGAGAGAGAGAGAGAGAGAGAGAGAGAGAGAGAGAGAGACGCACGAACGGACGAGAGAGAGAGAGAGAGAGCGAGAGCGAGCGAGAGAGACAGAGACAGAGAGAAAGAGAAAGAAAGAGAGAGAGAGAGAGAGAGAGAGAGAGACAGACAGAGAGACGCACGAACGGAAGAGAGAGAGAGAGAGAGAGAGAGAGAGAGAGAGAGAGAGAGAGAGAGAGAGAGAGAGACGCACGAACGGACGTACGACCTCCCATTGCAATGCCTCCAACCTACTCTCTCTCTCTCTCTCTCTCTCTCTCTCTCTCTCTCTCTCTCTCTCTCTCTCTCTCTCTCTGTCAAACAGAAAAAAAAAAAAAACAAAAGAGAGAACACAGAGACTGAGAGAGGAACAGAGATTGAGAGAGAGAGAGAGAGAGAGAGAGAGAGAGAGAGAGAGAGAGAGAGAAAGAGAGAGAGAGAGAAAGGAGAGTGTGTGTGTGACAGACAAACACACATACAGACAGGCAGGCAGGCAGGCAGACAGGCAGAGAAGGAGGAGGGAGATAGGTATAAAGGGAGGGAGGGAGAGAGAGACAGACAGAGGGAGGCGGAAGAGAGAGAGAGAGGAGAGAGAGAGGGGGGGATGGGGGGGGGAGAGACCCACACATAAAAAAGGTAAGAGGAGGAAAGATGGAGAGAGAGAGAGAGACAGAGAGAGAGAGAGAGAGAGAGAGAGAGAGAGAGAGAGAGAGAGAGAGAGAGAGAGAGAGAGAGAGAAGGGTGCAACGAACTAGGTCTTCATCATTTTATTTAACGGTCCTGTCTTTTCTCCCACAGAGTGTGTTCTGTCACGGTTCTACCATCGCGTATTGTTGGTGCGCCCGCCCCCATAGATGGAATAAACTGGCTATTGATTGATTGCGCAAGGTTGAGCTTGTGCTTGTTATTGTGTTAGTGTTCATTTTCTCTGCCTTCATTTTATCGCATGTTTTCTTCTTTTATTCGCTTTCTGTTTTTTTTTTTTTCAACTTCCCTCGCGCTGGGACTGGTGAGCAAAAAGAAAATAATGGCTTTAGAACGAAGACCTGAAACCGAAGAGGTAAAGGAAAGTGATCAACTTCAAACGGTGCACGCCTCTCTGTGTTGGCAGGCCGAAAAAAAAGGAACTGACAATAAAAAGTGTGTGTGGGTGTGTGTGTGTGTGTGTGTGATTTGATTTCAAACGATCGGTTGCTGAAAAAAAAGGAAACCGAATCGACCACACAGAAAAAATGGTAGGGAGCTCTGCTGGTACTGGTCTTTATGGGACGGCACCAAAAGAGAAGGCAAGCTCAGGAAAGGTTTTTTACCATTCCCAGCCGCCGTGCTATGTTTCACAATATTTTTTCAGTCCTTTATTTCACAAAATACACATTAAATTCGTATTGTTCATAGCTCAGAGAATCATGTGGGCTACAAAAGCTCTGAAAAAACAAATTAAAGTCAGAATTTTGTACTTTAAGTCCCAAGGTGTAGTTTTAAACCTACTCAGGTCCTCAAAGCGGAAAGAATCCAAATGTTATTACAAATCAAGAGGTCAATGAGATAAGCAAAAGAACAAAATTCGCTACAGGTAGAATATCTCGGAGTAGGGTGCTCCTGGAATCTGCTTGAGGCATGGGATGAATCGGGGTCTACGGGGTGTCCATAGAGGGATAGGTCCTTTCGGGGTAGTTCGATAGAGTTTTGGTTCCAAACTAATGCCCTTAGCTCCATCTAGTATTTGCAGGGGACAGTGGTCACACACACACACACCACACACACACACACACCACACACACACACCCACACCATCTAGTATTTGCAGGCGACAGTGGTCACACACACACACACACACACACACACACACACACACACACACACACACACACACACACACACACACACATATACACACATAAACACAAACAACAACAACAACAACAACACACCACCACCACCACCACCACCACATGCTTAGAATAGCCGGCTTAAAGCAAGACAGTAAAGCAGACTGTGACAATAACAAAAGAGTCTCCCTGTGTCTGTTTTCTGGCAACAATCTGGCACGATTCATGGCGAACCACCTGCCTGGTTTCACCTCTCAGCTGACGGTGCCAGGATAGCTTTCAATGAGACAGTGGTTCCGTCAGCATAGCTTTTAGAATGAGAATTCCCCCCTAGATGCAGTGAGCAGCAGGTGGATCGTTCAGCAGTCTTCAAAAAGGCCTTCGATGCGGTCAGAAGGGTAGCATTTTGGTCTTTCTTTGCAAGGCTGGAAAACCATTCCACTCGATTTTTTGCAACACATACACCTTCTCAACGATGGCATTGTGGATTAGGTACTGTCCTGTGGTGAAATTTACCTTTCACTTGATATTGATAGACATGTTAACAATCACATGCTTGGTGTTTCAGATATAGCAGTCTATCGTCAACGGTATAATGCAGTTTCTGACGGCAGTCTGATGTACCCACTGTGTAGAAAGGGAAACGATGACGAAATACACCTTTTGTTCCTCTGTCCTGCTCTCAATGATCAATAGCAGGATATATATTCATTTAAATACAATGCAACTTCATGTCAGCTTCGTGTAGCCCTACTAATGACCCAATAAAAATCAAGGTATTGTGAGGGATTTTGTGCATGTGTTTGTATGGAGCCTTTATGAGGCGAGCGGTGTGTGTTTAGTCAATACATGTCTTGAAATGCCGATATTATATGAACACTGCTATCCTAGTATGAAGCTAGTATTTTGAGATTGCACTTTATGTATCTGTGTGGTAAATTGTACTTCATGTGTTTGTGTACGTTGTTGGTCTTGTTGTTATGGTTATTATACAATGTTTTTGGACTGTAAACCCTCTCTCCGAAGAGGTTAAGGCCTCCTGATACATTTTATTTATCTCTCAGTCTTTATCTCTTCTCTATCTCTGTCTGTCTGTCTGTCTCTGTCTCTCTCTCTCTCTCTCTCTCTCTCTCTCTCTCTCTCTCTCTCTCTCTCTCTCTCTCTCTCTCTCTCTCTCTCAAGTAAACGCGATGACATACAACTGCCACGGAAATTTTAAGAACTCGCTCTATTTCCTACAATTTTTGTGATTAACATTTTCGTTCTTCATTGTGCAAGAACGAATATCGTACAGACAAAATGGGGGATTACGGAACGATTCAAATATAGACGAAGTGCACATATGCACGCCCACGTCAAAACACACACACACACACACCACACACGCGCGCACACACACGCACGCACGCACGCACGCACGCAGAGAGAGAGAGAGAGAGAGAGAGCCAGAGAGAGAGAGAGAGAGCGCGCGCGCGCGCACACACACCACACACACACACACACACACACACACACGCACACACACACACACACACACACACACACACACACACACACACACACAATTCCCTACGCACACACAAACTCGGCTTTCAGGCAGCAGACACACAGACACGAACATTGACAATGCCGCCGCTTTGTCCTGCAGGACCGAGGTTAATTAAAACAGCGATCGGCGCCCTGTGTTACCAAGAGTGATTTCCCTTCTTGTTTGCACGTGATGTTGACCATGCTGGAGGGACTATCGGAAACCTGGCTGGCGAGCGGAAGATCCAACAGGTAAACAGCCCTACTGGTTTTTACCAATC
>JADBJO010001344.1:155504-160504 GCA_016801955.1 Conus betulinus | reverse complement strand
GCACGCACACACACACCACACACACACACACACACCACACACACACACACACACACACAAATACAGAGAGAGAAACAGACAGAGGGACGAAGGAAGGAACAATCGCACATAATAAGGATGTCTTCAATCTCTCTCTGTTTACAAGTAGAAGGAAGCACGTTGTGGCAATATTGAGCTTCATCGTTCTTTTATTATGTCGCCTCAAGAGCACGCAAATAAAACAAAACCCTCTGACAAAGATAGAGAAGCGCTAGAAATTCACATTTTGCATTGTCAAGCACACACACGCGCACACGCGCGCGCACACAGACACACACACACACACACACACACACACACACACACACACACACACACACACACACACACACACACACACACACACATTGGGACTTACACAATGTCCTACACAAGCATTTTATGTCAGATTTCATGGAAATCTTATTTAGATATGTTCCGCCTGGGAAGATGTTTGAGTTCCAGAAGGAGATAACGATTTTTCATTTGATTTCAGATTTTTTATGGAAGTAAGATATTTGAGCACTTTTTTTTTTATATGCTTTAAATATCTAGTTTAATGCCTTATCGTTTTTAACCAAATAATTGTGTAAAGATTTGACTTTGATGAAACGACAGACTTCATTAATTTTAGCCTGCCCCCCCCCCCCCCCCCCCTCCTCTCTCTCTCTCTCTCTCTCTCTCTCTGTTTTGAGAACGTGAACCTATGCTAGTGTGGATGCAAAGAAGAGCACACACACACACACACACACACACACACACACACACACACACACACACACACACACACACACACACACAGATTCATGAGACTGGATGCTCTTCTTTGCATCCACACTAGCATAGGTTCACGTTCTCAAAGAGAGAGAGAGAGACAGACAGACAGACAGACAGACAGACAGACAGACAGACAGAGGCAGAGAGAAGGTTTTGTCTGTGTCCTTCAAAAACTGGTTTCCATTTTCCGTGAGCGACTTTATGCTTGCTGATGCAAGCGTAATAGCTGAACATATAATCTTCAGAACTAATAATCCCTGAGGTTATACTCCTAGACAATCTTCTCTGCACCAACAAAGTCTGATATTTCTCACGAGAGTCATCAATGTAGGTTTCTGACATTACGCTTCGGATATCACGTCCATAAACGAAATTTGTAGTCATCTCTCTCTCTCTCTCCTCCTCTCTCTCTCTCTCTCTCTCTCTCTCTCTCTCTCTCTCTCTCTCTCTCTCTCTCTCTCTCTCTCTCTCTCTCTCTCTCTCTCTCTCTCTCTCTGAAAGCAAAGAAATATGTCGTTGGCTCCTCTCTTTGAAAAATATATTCCATTCCCGCTGGTTTTTTTTTGTTTGTTTGTTTTTTTTTAATTCCTCTTTTCCTTGATGGCAGCTGCTCTGTTGCGCTCGAATGTCTTTGTGCCCTGCGTACACCGTTGATTCCACTGTGTTCGGTCAAGAGCGACATTTTCCCAGGAAGCAGTGTCGATGTTGCAGATTGTGAGAGTTGGCCCTTTGAGGCAGGCGTCTTTGTAGCTCTGGAGAGAGGTCTTCCTTGGTCACTTTGTCCTTACTCGAACCGTCCACAGAGCAGCATCTTTGGAATTCTCCTGTCCTCCATCCGTCACAGCTGGCTTCTGATGAATAGACACTCAATGTCGGGCAAGCCATACTTCTTCTGGAATCTTTAGCATGCAAGCGGTAGTATGGAGAGAATACCCCCCCCCCCCCCCCCCCCCCCCCCCAAACGTTTCCTGTTATGTACTTCCATTCCTGAGCTCATGCTGGCTTAGGACTTCATCATGATTGTCACAGGGGAAACAAACTCCGGTACGTTACAGCAACATAGTTTTACTGTCACAGCTCAACCGACCCACATGGGCTTTTTTTTTTGTTGTTTTGTTTGTTTTTTTGGTTTTTTTTCTGTTTTTGTTTTTTTTTTGTTTGTTTTTTTTTTGTTTTTTTTTTGGTTTTTTTTTTTTCCCGCCGGAAACAGCCATCACGATACCAGAAATGTGAACAACTTCATTAAACAACCGGGAGAGGACTAGGAACCTTCATAGGAGTGTCGTTACCATGGAGTGTCGTTACCATGGTAACCATGGAACGACATCAAGGCCGGCTACTGCCCCCCCCCCCCCCCCCCCCCCCCCCCCCCCCCCCCCCCCAAGGCATAAAGTCCTACAACATAAAACCCACTCCACTGCAGGATTGGGCGAACGTGAGGCTGGAGTCCCGCGAATGAAGGTAGAGGTAGAAAAGAGGCACGGAGGGAGAGGGAGGAAGGGGAGGATTAAAAAAAAAAAGAGGTAGAGAAGACTGAGGAGGAGGAGCAGAAGGTGAAGAAAGCTAGGAAGAACGAGGAGAATCAGGATAAAAAAAAAAGAAAGAAAGATAGACATAGAGGAGAGGAGAAGAGAAGGAACACGATGGACAAAGCGAAGACGTAGAAGACACAAACGGGAGAGAAAGTAGAAGTGAAGAAGGAAAGAGAAATTTAAAAAAAAAAAAGAAGAGGAGGAGAAGGTAAAGGAAAGATAAGGAGGCTGAAAGGAAAAGAAGAAGGAGATGGAGTGAGGAAGGAAGAGAAGGAAAGAAGGAGATGGAGTGGGGAAGGAAGAAAAAGGAAAAGAGGAGGAGATGGAGTGGGGAAGGAAGAGAGGAGAAGGAGAGGGAGTGGGGAAGAGAAGAGAAAAGAAGGAGATGGAAAGGGGGGGAGAAGGAAAAAAGGAGAAGGAGAAGGAAGGAGGGCAAGGAAGAAGGAAGAGAAAAAGGAAAGAAGGAGATGGAGTGGGAAGGAAGAAGAAAAGGAAAAGAAGGAGATGGAGTGGGGAAGGAAGAGAAGGAAAGAAGGAGATGGAGTGGGGAAGGAAGAAAGGAAAAGAAGAATGGAGTGGGGAAGGAAGAAAAGAAAAGAAGGAGATGGAGTGGGGAAGGAAGAGAAAGGAAAAGAAGGAGATGGAGTAGGGAAGGAGAAAAGGAAAAGAAGGAGGAAGAGTGGGGAAGGAAGGAGAAGAAAAGGAAAAGAAAGGAGATGGGAGTGGGGAAGGAAAAGAAGGAGATGGAGTGGGAAGGAAGAGAAGGGAAAGAAGGAGATGGAGTGGGGAGGAAGAGAAGGAAAAAAGAAGAGAGGATGGGAGGGGAAGGAGAAGAAGGAAAAGAAAGAAAAAGAAGAGATGGAGTGGGGAGAAAAGGAAAGGAAGGATGGAGTGAGGAAGGAAGAAAAGGAAAAGAAGGAGATGGAGTGGGGAAGGAAGAGAAGGAAAAGAAGGAGATGGAGGAAAAGGGGAAGGAAGAAAAGGAAAAGAAGGAGATGGAGTGGGGGAAGGAAGAGAAGGAAAAGAAGGAGATGGAGTGGGGAAGGAAGAGAAGGAAAAAAGAAGGAGATGGAGTGGGGAAGGAAGAGAAAGGAAAAGAAGGAGATGGAGTGGGGAAGGAAGGAAGGAAAGGAAAGATAAGGAGGCTGAAAGGAAAAGAAGGAGATGGAGTGAGGAAGGGAGAGAAGGAAAAAGAAGGGATGGAGTGGGGAAGGAAGAGAAGGAAAGAGAAAGATGAAGGAGGAAGAAGGAAGGAAGAAGGAGATGGAGTGGGGAAGGGAGAGAAAGGAAAAGGAAAGGATAAGGAGGCTGAAAGAAAAGAAGGAGGAGATGGAGTGGGGAAAGAAAGAGAAGGAAAAGGAAAGATAAGGAGGAAGAAAGGAAAAGAAGGAGATGGAGTGGGGAAGGAAGAGAAGGAAAAGAAAGATAAGGAGGCTGAAAGGAAAGAAGGAGATGGAGTGAGGAAGGGAGAGAAGGAAAAGAAGGAGATGGAGTGGGGGGAAGGAAAGAGAAGGAAAAGAAGGAGGAGGAGTAGGGATGGAAGAGAAGGAAAAGAAAAGATAAGGAGGCTGACAGGAAAAGAAGGAGATGGAGTGGGGAAGGAAGAGAAGGAAAAGAAGGAGATGGAGTAGGGAAGGAAAGAGAAGGAAAGAAGGAGATGGAGTAGGGAAGGAAGACAGGAAAAGGAAAGATAAGGAGGCTAAAAGGAAAAAGAAGGAGATGGAATGTGAGGAAGGGAGAGAAGGAAAAGAAGGAGATGGAGTGAGGAAGGAAGAGGAGAAGGAAAAAGGAGATGGAAATGGGGAAGGAAGAAAATGAAAAGAAGGAGATGGAAAGGGTAAAGGAAGAGAAGGAAAAGAACCAGATGGAGTGGGGAAGGAAGAGAAGGAAAAGAGAAGGAGATGAAGTGGGGAAGGAAGAGAGAAGGAAAAGAAAAAGAAGGAGGAGCAGGAACGGTAGGAGGAAGAAGAGGATCCAGAGAAGACAGAGCCGCAGCAGCAGCAAGAGAAGGAGGAGATGCCTAAGAGAGAGAGAGAGGGGGGGGGGGGGAGGGGTGGGAGAGAGAGAGAGAGAGAGAAAGAGAGAGAGGGCGGATGAGGACAAAAAACCAAGAAGACGTGGCAAAAAAGGAAGAGGGTTAGGTGGACAAGAAGATGAAATAAATAGAAAAGGAGAAGAAGGTAAACAAAGAGGAGAGGAAGGAGGAATGAGATGGAGATAAAGTGATAAAAAAGAGAAGAGATGGACGAAAAGAGGATGTGTAGAGAGAGACCAGTTAAAAAAAAACAAAAAAACCCAGGAAGGAGAAAAGAAGAGAGGTAAAAGGAAAAAAAAAAAGAATGGAGGATAGCAGGGGAAAGGGGAAAGAGGAGTTGGAAAAGAAAAAGATGAAAAAGCAAAGGAAGATAAAAGAGACGAACAAGACAAATAAAAAGATTAAAAGGAAGAGGAAGAAAAAAAGAAAAAAGACGAGAGGAAGCAGGAGATGGAAAGAAGGAGGAAAAGGAAGAGGAAGCGGAGAGGAAGAAGACGAGGAAGACAAAAGAAAACGAAAATGAAAACACACAAAAAAGAAAGAAGAAAGGAAAGGAAAAAAGAAGAAAGAAAGAAAGAAAGGGAAAAAAAAAGTAGGAAGAAAGAAAGAACTAATGAAAAGGAAGAAAGAAGGAAAAG
>JADBJO010001344.1:135504-153004 GCA_016801955.1 Conus betulinus | reverse complement strand
GCGATCACACTCAAAGCTGCGCGTAGAGTTTTGTCAGAGAATCAGGTCCCATGAACAGAATTTCATCGCACAGTCTATATTATTTGAGGGTGAATCTGATCCAGTTCCTTTTGTTATCAGTAAGTACAGTATACATGAGACCTGTTATTTTTCAGCTAGTGTTTCAAATTCCATATCCTTGTGCCCCTACTAGTTTGGCCTGGGAACACAAGAGTCTGTCTACACGTCACGTCCATTTTCACTATCATTATTCGTATTTGATATTGAACTAGCTTATGAACCCAAACTCAAGGACAGAATCTGATCTTTTTTTCCACACAAGATTTCTTTTCCAGAAGCAGCTGGATTTCCGTCTCCTCAAACAGCCCCATTTCTTTCCCGATCTCCATCGTTCTGCAAACTCTTGCCTGTACACAGTTCTAAAGTGTGTGGCTTTGACGAAGAAGGTTATAATCTATTCCGTGTCGCATCCTAACGATAGAAAAGCAATAGACATCGGCTTTTTATTGTGGGATTTTAGAAAGATATGATAATTTGAATGATAGTTCTGACACCTCTGCGCTGTCAAAAATATTGCTGGATTAAACATAATATCATATGGAGGGCGAGAGCATGGTCTTTAACAGTTTTCCACCATGAACTAAAACAACATTAAAAAAAATAATCTGTGAGAGTGTAGAGGGTAGAGTTTTTTTAGAAACCAATTTGTAGAATGAATTTTGCCCTTAAAAGAGGTCTTTTTTAGAATCTGTCTGTCAGCATGTCAAAGTTCTGTGTACACACCTGTGGCAGAGATCAGAAGGAAGACAGAATCTGGCATGAGACGGAAGTAGAATGGTTTGCTGATGTACTTCCTGTGAAACAGGCCCCTTAAGCCTGACTCCCAATTTCTTGTGGTTTTTCTGCAGTTATCTCCCTTGTCTCATCAGCCTCTCGCCCTGAGTTATCGATGAAGTGAGTGTCACTCGATGTATTCAGTGTCTGACAAGGACTCGCCCTGAGTTATCGATGAAGTGAGTGTCACTCGATGTAATCAGTGTCTGACAAGGACTCGCCCTGAGTTATCGATGAAGTGAGTGTCACTCGATGTATTCAGTGTCTGACAAGGATTCGCCCTGAGTTATCGATGAAGTGAGTGTGTCACTCGATGTATTCAGTGTCTGGCAAGGATTATACCAGGCGTGTGCCTTACATAGAACAGCCCGTTGTTGAACGGTTAGAGCCTCTGCATGCGGAGAGATAGTTGTGAGTTCCAAAGGCAGGTGGGGTCAGATTTTTTTTTTTTTTTTTTTTGAGAACTCTCTTTCTTCATTTAGCAGTAAATGAGACCCGATTCCCTTTACAGAAATTGAAGGAGGAGGAACATGAGGGATGAACACCGCTTCCATCATGCCTTACCTTAGACATAGGGAACTTGAACTTTTTACCTCATCCCATCCATACAGTAAGATCATTCGTCTTTTAACCCGATTCTTTTACTTTGTTTCCTTTCCTGTTGCCTGAAAAGACAGCAGGAAAAAAAAAAAAAAAAAAAAAACAATGGCGCAGTTGATTTAAAATGCCTTTTGGCCAACTTTTTCATTGAATGTGAGCTGGACTACACTTGTAGGAGCGAGAGACGTACCGGTGAAAATACGTCTTAGTCTATGGGGGCAAGGAATAGTTCAGTTGGTAGAATGTCGGACTGGTAATAATCTTGGTGATCCTAAGTTGCGGGTTCGAGTCTCTGCTGGGTTGTTTCGGTACAGGGGGATCTTCCCCCTTGGAGTTTAAATGATTTGTGACAACATTTCCAAAAGAAATGTCCTTCGAATGAGACTATAAACCGAGGTTCCGTGTGTGAACGCACGCATTACATCTTGCACACACGTCAAATCCCATCACCAGCCTTCGGAGGCAGTTTGGCCGTTGGCATGGATGACACATTACGCATAGTATGCACCTGTGTGAAAAATTGAAAAGAATGAAGGAAGAAAAGTGAGTGAATGAAACTGAACAAATGACACAGGAAACGACTAATTTAGCGCTGACAAGCAGCTCTTCAGTCGATTCTACCCAGTAAGATCATTCGTACATACATACATACATACATACATACATACATACATACATACGTGATGTACTTTTCCCCTCCTTTTTTCTAAATGCTTTGATATTAGAATACGATGTGAATATTCACTGCTTGCAACCATTTCACTTAGTCTTCTATGAGAAAACTTCAGTCGGTTGATTATGAAAGAACCTGTGATGTTTTGGAAGCACACATGCAAAACGCGCCACGCACATATACAAACACACACGCACGCGCGTGCGCGCAGACATGTGCACATGCATGCATACATGCACATGCATACATGCACACACACATACGCACACGCGCGCGAGCGAGCGCGCACGCACACACACACAAAAAACACACACACAAACACACACACACACGCGCGCGCGCGCACGCGCGCGCGCGCACACACACACACACACACACACACACACACACACACACACACACACACACACACACACACATCAAAGACGTGCAGGCGAGCGCGCGTTCACGTACGCACGCATACATACACACACGCGCGCGCGCGCAGGCACGCGTGCATGCACACACACACACACACACACACACACACACACACACACACACGCGCGCGCGCGCGCGCGCGCGCGCGCGCGCGCGCGCGCGCGCGTGCGTTCTATGCAATGTTAACTTTTTCCCTTCCTTTTTTTTCCAACTGCGTTAATATTAGATGACGTGAACATTCATTCCTTTCCATCATGTTCACTATTTTGTCTTTAGGAAGGATTCAATATGGTAATCATACGAAAAGCAGCAAAGTCTGGGAAAGATGAAGTACGGTGATGGCATGCATCACTTTTATTTTTAAGTCGCCAACTGGGTGCTGTGCTGACCCAGCTGTATGTAGGTACTCCTCTTGATGTACCGCACCTCTGCCACAATAAGATGTGCAAACATCTTCACCATCTAACTCTGGCACCAAACCAGGGTACTACTAACAGCCCCCCACCCCCACCCCCCCCCCCCCCCCCCCCCCCCCAAAAAAAAGAAAGAAAAAAAGAAAAGAAAAAAAGTGTGACAGTGCTTGGATTGTTATGAGCAAAACATTTTTTGTCAGAACTTTACAAATGTTTTGCGTAGTACTACAGTAATGACTAAATACTCTCTCTCTCTCTCTCTCTCTCTCTCTCTCTCTCTCTCTCTCTCTCTCTCTCTCTCTCTCTCTCTCTCTCTCTCTCTCTCTCTCTCTCTCCCCTCTCTCTCTCTCTCTCTCACACGGATGCACACACATACACACACACGCGCACGCACGCACGCACGCACGCACGCACGCAAGGACGCACGTACGCTCGCACACACACACACAGATTAAGTATGCCAGATTTTCGTTTTATTTTCACACATTTCATTTCCAGGCTTCCGAAAAAAAAAGATCGGTTCAAAGTATTACAGTGATGGCAGAGTGGTGGGGTAGAGGAATAGGATGAGTGGTGGAAGAAGGGATGTGAAGGGGAGAGTAGGGAGGAACAGGTGAAGTCTCTTCATATGTAGCATACGAGGAGGTGAAAAGCACGCAGGTTAGGCAGACTATTTTAAGACAGCTCAACCGTTGCAAATACAGGGTCATAGATCAGTTCTAAGGCCTAAAGGTAGGGATGGTTAATGTATTTCTTTCTTTCTTTCTCTCTGCGTTCGCAGGCTGATACTCCTGCGGACACTCCCTGCATAGAGAGGCAAAGATTAATCCCATCTATCCTACAAAGGGAGTGGGGTTTTGTGTGTATGACTTTTTTTATCCCGCCATTAAGGCAGCCATACTCTAACTTCGGCGAAGGTTTATGTATTTATAGACTGTGCATGATATATGTGGTAGACATCTTTGAACAATGATTGAAACTGAGATTGAGAAAAGAAGGGAGCCAGGGTTCTGTCTGAGGTGATATCTGGTTTGAAAACGAGTTCTCTTTGAAGAAAATTAATGATGGACCTGAAAAATCCTCTGTGGAAAATCGATGTTGGCGTGTGTGTTGTGTGTTAGTGTGTGTGTGTGTGTGTGTGTGTGTGTGTGTGTGTGTGTGTGTGTGTGTGTGTGTGTGTGTGTGTGTGTGTGTGTCTGTGTGTTTGTGTGTGTGAGTGTGTGTATGTGTCTGTGTGTTTGTGTGTGTGAGTGTGTGTGTGTGTGTATGTGTGCGTGTGTGAGTGTGTGTGTGTGTGTGCGTGCGTGTGTGTGTGTGTGTGTGTGTGTGTGTGTGTGTGTGGTGTGTGTGTGTGTGTGTGTGTTTGTGTGCGAGCATGTGTGTGTGCGTGCGTGTGTGTGTATGTGTGTGTGTGTGTGTGTGTGTGTGTGTGTGTGTGTGTGTGTGTGTGTGTGTGTGTGTGTGCATGCCTGCGTTCATGCGTGCGTGTTGCGTGCATTGTGGCATGTGACAGTCACCTTGCTTCATCCAAAGTATGGCGTGTGACCCCACTCTCCATGGATTCCGAGGTTATAATGAAAAGAGGAGCCTGCTGCCACAGAATCCTTCCACAGCCTCTCTGACAGCAGAAGCCCTCTCTTTGTGCCTCTTCAGTTGACAGTAATTATCTTCACTCATACTGCCAAATGTCAGCCATCAATAATACACCTTTCCCTGCCTTACGACCCCCTCCGCCTCCCCCCACCCCGCCTCCCCCCCACCCCCCTCCAGCCCCCACTCCCTACTGCAGCCCACCTTCCATGCCTCAGCTCCACCTTACCCCCACTTCAACCCCCCTCCTCCATCCCCCCTCCATCCCCCATGCCCTACTGCAGCCCATCTCCCATGCCTCAGCTCCACCTTAACCCCCACTTCAACTGCGCACTCCTCTGTGAATTCCAGTTTTGATAACAAGGATCCGAACCTGTTTTGTGTGTGTGTGTGTGTGTGTGTGTGTGTGTGTGTGTGTGTGTGTGTGTGTGTGTGTGTGTGTGTGTGTGTGCTGTTTGAAAATTGTGTGTGTGTGTGTGTGTGTGTGTGTGTGTGTGTATGCTTATGTATGAGTGGTGTGTGTGTGTGTGTGTGTGTGTGTGTGTGTGTGTGTGTGTGTGTGTGTGTGTGTGTGAGTGTGTGTGTGTGAGTATATGTGTGTGTGTGTGTGTGTGTGTGTGTGTGTGTGTGTGCGTGTGTGTGTGTGGCATTAGGGGGTGATGGGTGAAGGTAATAGGCAACGATGTACGCGCCAGTATATCTTGTGTGAGCTCGGGAGGGGGTAGTAGGCAGAGTGACCAGTGAGAAATGAGGTGGGATGGCGGCGGGAGACACTGCACTGCTGGCCGAGGAAAGGAAAGCAGTAATCCAGGCAGGAATCACCTACTAAAGTGGGAGTGGAGGGGTGTGGGGGGGGGGGGGGGGGGGGGTGTGTGTGCGAGGGGCGCGGGAGGGGCGGGGGAGGAGAGCGCGCTGGGAATTGCAAGCTGCTTGAATGTAGATGCGTGAATGCCTGTTCCACTGATTTCGTAACGCGCTTCAGTGCGAGTCGGAAAACTAAAAAAAAAAAAATGCGTGTGGAAAAAACCCATGATTCAGAACGAGCAGCATTCAAATTTACCGAAGTGACATATGAACGCGCGCGAATGTCTCTCTCTCTCTCTCTCTCTCTCTCTCTCTATATCTCTCTCCTCCTCTCCTCTCTCTCTCTCCAGTCCTAGGCATCTCAAAAGTCTCCTCTCGCGCTCAATTGCGAGCTGCTTGAATGTCGATGCGTGAATGCCTTCCACGATTTCGTAACGCGCTTCAGCGAGTCGGAAACTAACAAAAAGTCCCATGATTCAGAACAAGCAGCATTCAAATTACCGAAGTGACATATGAACGCGCCGCGAATTCTCTCTCTCTCTCTCTTCTCTCTCTCTCTCTCTCTCTCTCTCTCTCTCTCTCTCTGTATGTGCGTGGAAGGAGGCGAATAGGAGTAGCGTGTACTGCTGGGAGCACATTAACTGTTGCAGCGGAGTGAAGATGATGCACATCTTGAATATGCAGACCTCAGGCAGTCAATTACAGACACACAGTGCGTTCTCATTTTGAGGGGCAATAGGCCTATGTGCTGACCGGATATTTTCTGCATTCCTTGTGAGTCATATTATACCATCCTACCAGCCGCCGTGGCGAAGTGGTTAGCGTCGCGGACTCCCGGCTGGGAGGTCGTGGGTTCGAATCCAATCAGAGTCATGTGGGTTTTTCTGCCTCGACCCGGCTCCTACCCAGAGTTGAGTTTGCTACGGGCTCAGTTGGGAAGACTGGGACCACACAGTCGAGTTTCATCCACTTAATGGATGCGTTTCTGAGAGTGTTGCTCAAATTTCCCTGACCAACACTGCAGGTGCCTGTATCTCGGGCCTGGTGACGCCAGGATATATTATGAAAGGAAGCGTAAGAGTACAGCCCTGTCATGTAGTCTCTGACCGAAATGGAAATCCGTAGCATCATCTTAATCAACCTCATTCTCATCGATCAGCATTTTAAAAAAAAATGTCTCAAGTTCTGTGGCCCTTCATGCCCTGCTCTCATGGTGACCTCAATTTCGATGTCCTCTCCACGTCTGTGGCTTGGTTTGGTTCCGTCGGGGTCACCGGTAACGGCGGGTCCATGGGGGCTGTCGTTGGACAGACGTGGTGGCGCCCTCCGGGGGAGAGCTCACTCACGCCGGCTCCGCGACTAAGCACTTATTGTCGTCAGTAGGGGGCTTAGTAGGTGGTGTCCTGCGTATGTTAGATCAGAACAGGCGCCACTGAACACCACCGAGGTGACTCGGCAGCAGTGCAGTGTCTCCTCCGGTGGGTTGCCTCTTGACGACTTGACATTGACTGCTCCCTGTGGATTGCCGGTGCCGGGGCTGCGGCGGGGCCGACCGGGCTGTAGCTGTGGACAGGGTGTCGGAATGAGCGGCGTGGGTGCACTGCCTCTGAGGTGGTGCAGAGGTTGGGACAGCAAAAAAAAAAAAAAAAAAAATTATACCATCCTTCTCTTTCTCTCTCATTTTTTTCTCCACCACCACCACCCACCCCCATCCCACCCCCCCTCCTCTACTACTCTCACAAAGTGTGTTCAGCTGTCGAGAATAAACGTTTCACCTACACAGGCGCACATGGGGGTGGCGATTGCGTCATCGGCAGAGGAGCAACCTTGGACCTTCAGGCGAAAGAGGACAGATTGATGAGGGAAGGAACGGTGGGGGGAGGGGGGGGGGGGGCGGGGGGGGGGGGGGGGGAGGAACTATGAAGGTGGATTGAGAGGGAGGTGGAAGGAGAGGGGGGGTAATAGGAAAAAGGTGATACCACCGCAGGGACAATGAAAAAAAAAAAAGCAGTCAACGCATACTGAGATGCAGCAACTTGCAATACTGTCTGCTTCTGCAAGTGATGACTGCCTCGTGCACTTTCCGTGCCTGTAATCACATGTTAATGGGACTGTGTGTCTTCCGTACGCCTCTTCTCCCCTTACCACACTACGCTTTCTTCCTGCTGTTGCATTCATTCATCACACGTGAGTCAAATAGGCAAACTGCCTCACGTGATTCAATGTCAATTATGATTGAAAACATGAACATTCTCTAAATTGATTTTGTTCACACGTAAACTGCAATTACATTTGCATGTGCAGGTATTTCACACGTGCATGGCGCATATGAAAGCATGCACTTATATACACAGGCACACACACATGCATAAGCGCAATCATACATCAAGCATACATGCTCGCGCGCGCGCGCGCACACACACACACACACACACACACACACACACACACACACACACACACACACACACGCTTATTGAAGCAGATTGTTGCAGACCACGCTGGGATTTCGTTAAGTTATTTAATTTGTTTCGAGGCATCTAAAAATAATAGATTTTTTAATGCACACATTTACATAGTTTAAAAAAAATGTTTTTTTGGTGTTGTTTTGTTTTCCCCTTATAAACGTCTAGATGTTGTAACAGTTTTTTTAGACACTGAATGTTCGTGCATTCCGCAAATCTTCTTCCCAAAATTTAGGGGAAAACATACTTAAAAAGTAACTATAGAAACAGTTCAACTATTCTTAAACAATACACTGCAATAAAAGCATGCTTTTTGCTTCTTTTCGTCATTTCATTTGCTTGATTGTCATAACGACGACTGAGTGAGTTTGGTTTCCATATAATGGCATGGCATGCATAAAGAACATTTACTTCCTCTGACACAGACTAGACCCTTTCATACGACGACTTCGAAACTATAACAGTTTAACGCAGTACATCGATACTTACATTCAAACTTTGAAATTGAACACACACACACACACACACACACACACACACACACACACACACACACACACACACACACACACACACACACTTTGGTCCACATCGTGTGGGCGATTTCCACATGAATACTCCATTGACTCATGTTATGGGGATGACTCCCACAATGACACTAAATCATCTTGAATGATAGGGGAGACCTCCTCATTAATAAACCGTTGGCTCATACAGCGGGGCTGTCTCTCCATTACAGCCCCGTAAGTTCACATCGTAGGGGTAACGTTCACATTTTTCATGTATGGTGGGGGCGACAGCCACATTATCAATCAAAGGGCTCATATTGTGGGGAAGGGAATGTCCTCACTATGGCTCGATCCTGGCCCTGTGGTGGGGTTGCGTGGTATGGAGTGGGCACGGCTTCAAGCACCACAGGAGACTCCCTCTTGCAGCTGAATCTCTGATTTGGTGTCCGGTGCAGCCAGTTCGAATGATCCATACTCCACGCTCCACAAACTCTCTGCAAACAGCAGACGACTGTATCGCTGAGCCTGATTCAGCGGCTGTTCCTTTCTGCTTCTTCTGCCAATGACCCCCTGTCCACCCCTTTTCTGCTCCGCGACCATCTGATAACCGTCCACATAAATCTGGCCACGGACGCAGCACAAGGTCGGAAGTGGATAGGAAATCGAAGCTGAGGTCACCACGACAGTACTCCCTGAAGATTCACAGTGCTTGATTGATTTCCGCTTGCTCTTGTTTCCTGATCGATGAAGATAAAACTTCTGTTTGGGTTCATGACATGGCTATACTCATAACTCATTTCATAATAATGAGTTGTTCGGGCGTTGACCAGACCTGAGCGAATTCTATTGATACTATGTTTATACAAAAGCAGCAAATGGGAGTAGCACGCCCAAAGACACCTCTGCGTTTTGAACGAGACTCGAACATATGATTTAAGTCTGTCAACATTCTCAGTATTCAGTGAGAGCCATGGGAGCTCTAAACTTCACTCGTTAACACAAGGGTTGAGATGGCGTCCGATGCTACCATCTTCCCAATCAAAACGCTGTAGTTTATCAGATAACGTAGCATTCCAATGACTGCAAGGCGCACCCACAATCACCAGACCGCTGCCCACCCACTCAACAACCTTCATCAGTGCCAGCACAGAGTGGTCTCATAAGGATGTAGAAACAAGGAATGAGAAGGTAATGAACACAGCTGCCTAGGTCTCCCAGCGCAGTTTTTTTTGGAGCAGAAGAAAAAAAAACTGAATTTTCTGGGAAGGCCACTTATTTCTAGGGTGAATGGCGCTTGTTTTCCAACTGCACAATCTACTTGGAAGTAATCAGAGGATTCATATCATTTTATTGAACGCCAATCTTGTGCCGCATTTGACAAAAATAGGTGATGGCTCGTTCTCTTCATTTTCGTTGTCCTGAGTGTTGTTTACCTTGCTGGAAGAAGACCTATGAGGCCGAAACGCGTTCTGTTTTGTCTTGTGATTCGATTGTCCATGTAGTTTGGCGGAGTTGTTAAAGCACTTTTTAGATTTGTTTTGTTGGTTTGTTTCTTTGTTTTTCTACGTCGGTTTTGTCTCACCCAAAGCACTAGACCATCAGTTGCATGATTTGTGCATAAATAGTGACGAGGGTATGATGGTTTTCTCTCATGACACAGCACAGTGTGTTTTCCTGTGCGCAGGATGACTTGTCTAACGGAGGCCTGTGTGCACTGGAAAGCGACAGCCAAAATACCTTGAACTTCCTGACACAGGGAAAGAGTGCTTTCTCTGAACAAAGACCGCGGAAATATAGAAAGTTCTGAAAAGGAAATCCATCTGCATCCTCGTTACGCTTTTCAGTCGTTACTCCCCCCCCCCCCCCCCCCCCCCCCCCCCCCCCTGCCCTTCCCTTTCCCAGTGCTTTCTCTACCCTGAAAATAGAAGATTAATTTCAGATTAATTTCCGTCATATTGATTATTGAAAATAGGGCCAACGGCAGGAAATACAAGCATCCCTCAATGAACCGTGTTTGGCCCAGATTCCATACGTGTATTGTTCCGCGACAATAGATATAGAATCAATGGAAGCTACCTATCACTTGCTTTTAGAGTTGCCGAGGTACAGATCAATACTCAGTGGATTGCAGTGGTGCAATGACGTCGATAGCCTATGGTCTGGGAGGAAGGGGGGGGGGGGGGGGGGGGGTCGTAGGTTCGAATCCAATCAGACGCATCTATTTGCGGGATTCGGGGCTATGACTAGGTCTTCTACAGAGCTGAGTAAGCTATGGATCTTAATGGAGTGACTTAAACCACACAGTCAAGGATTTTCTAATAAATGGATGCGTCTAAGAGAGTGTTGTTGTTTCGATTTCCAAGGCAACACTGAAGACATTTGTATCGCTCAAGCATGGCTCACACCACGAGCTATAATGTAGCAAAACCTGCCCTGAAATTTCGGACGGCCATGAAACTCCGTAGTTTCATCAAAAGCGAAAGCCTGGCAATGTCTGGAGTTGTACTGTCTTCACCTATCAGCGAGTGAGGCTGCGGGGTGCACACAGCAGTAGCTTCACGGGTGGTGTTTTTCGCCGATGGGCTCTGCAGTCATATGGGCTGGTGCACCCATGGGAACGCTCCCGAGGTGGTTCTGTCGCGATACATCCAATAGTCATTATTTGGTGGAAATTATCTCCCTTGACATCTCAATGCAATGCCCTGTGTATGCCTGCACGCTATGTGAGCACAGCACAGGCTTCCCAAGGGTGGTGCAGGTTTGTTCGGCAGTTGAAAACAGTCCTTCTCTGGGTCCCACCCACACCTCCGGGTGTATCATTTTCTTTCTTCATTATCAACATTCTCAACTTACATTACGAACACAAATTTCACATTCTCTTGCCCTTCACGCCCTGCTCTCGTGATGACTTCACTCTTGACTTCCCAACCACGTCTACACCCCCATCATGCTTCACTCTTGATTTCCCAACCATGTCGACAACCCCGCGATGACTTCACTCTTGATTTCCCAACCATGTCGACACCCCCGTCATGCTTCACTCTCGATTTCCTAACCATGTCGACACCCCCGCGATGACTTCACTCTGGTTTCCCAGCCATGTCTACACCCTCCTGATGACTTCACTCTCGATTTCCAACCATGTCTACACCCCCCCTGATGACTTTACCCTTGATTTCCCAACCATGTCTACTCTCCTGTCATGACTTCACTCTTGATTTTCCATCCATGTCTACACCTCCGCGTTGCCTTCGTGTCAAAATCGTCAGCAGCAGGAACTTCTTGACGGTCTTTAACAGAAGTAGCAGCACCTCCCAAAAAATGGATACTCAGTCGAGCTGGCTTCACGGTTAAAAAAATATTCGCTATAATTAAGCAGTTTCTTAAAGGGGGGGGGGGGGGGGGGGGGGGGGGGGGGGGGTGTATGATGGATCACAACAATCAACAATGAACACTACAAAAATGATGTGTTGGCACTGCAGTGTCTCCTATGGTGGGTTGCCTCATAATACTTTAACATTCATTGCTTCTTTTGGACTGCAGTACCATTATGTGACGGGATGAATCTTCTTTTTTTTTCTCCTTTGCAAAGAAAGTTATTATATTTCAAGGACATGTTTTTGTTTTTTTGCAAGATGTGAAAGTTCACACCAGTTATAAAATACCTTTAACAGTCACGTTTCTATATAGATGAGCATACACACACACATTAATATTTATTCGTACACGCTCACACGTGTACATATACATTCCTAAGCAGATCAGTATACATGTGTGCATCCAACTTGTCGCAAATTTTGTGATTACACATACACGTAAACATATATGCAGACACATCTATACACGCTTATATCCAGTTAACATGGGGTGTTTGGTTTGGCTTGGTTTGGTTTTGTAAAAACAAAAAGGAGAATATATACAACATAAACACCATTAATAATTAAAAGTAATGATATACTGATAGAGGAAATACAATAAAAAAAAAGAAATACATTGAAAGTAACGCACATTTTGTGGATTGTGCTGTGCAAGGGAAGTAATTTTTTTTGTTTTGTTTTGTTTTGTTTTGTTTTGTTTTGTTTTGTTTTAATCTCTTTTCTCTCTTGTCCTGTGTATTTGTTGAAAAAGGCGCTTTCGCCGAAATGTCTAGAAGTTTTGTGGTGTCCTTTGTAAGTAAAATAACGTTACTTTACATTTGTTGTGTGCTTTGTTTGTTTTTTTATGTTCCAGTGACGTTGCAGTCTGTTTCATCTTTCTACATTGAATGTAAAATAAATAGATGATTAGAGGTATGTTTACAAAGTGAGCAGTTTTCGTTAAAAAGTCCCCTTTTTTTTGTTATGGAGACATACGAGGGGCAGCATACATCATTTTTCAAGTCATTTGAAATTGTTAACGGCACACACACACACACACACACACACACACACACACACACACACACACACACACATGCGCCCACGCACACGCATGGGCCCGTGCCCACACATTAGTACACACATGTGTACATTCACTACACACATAAAAAAACAATGGTAGGTAGACACTAAAGGTCTGACCAGCGCGTTGGGGCTAAAGCGTAGGTCAGACATCTGCTGAGTCGTAGCCACGAGACCCTCTTCTTCAATTGTCTCATCTTAGTTGTTAATTCATGTATCCATCTGCTTAAAATCATGCGTAGTAGTGTGGCCTCAAAACTTAGCGGATGTGGTGTAGCGTATATGGACTAGTCCGCACGCAGTGACGCCTCCTTGATGAAACTGAAACTGTTCATATTCACGTAGATACAGACTCGAAAGTTTCCTGACTTTGGCATGAATCTGGATACGAATGGGCACAGTGTTACAGACAGAAGCAGAGTGGATGTAATGCTGATGAAGACAAAACAAATGAAAGCCAAGGAAACAAAACAGCAGAAACGAAAAAAAAGAAAGAGACATCACAGAAATGAATGTAACAGAGACGCACAGATTGCATCCAGAGTTTCGTATTAATCACAGAACTTTATGAAATCACCTTCTTTTCCGTGAAGTCCGCCAAGAACTTTCTGAATTCATTTCTTTGATGAGTGGTGTGCGTGTGTGTGTGTGTGTGTGTGTGTGTGTGTGTGTGTGTGTGTGTGTGTGTGTGTGTGTGTGTGTGTGTGTGTGTGTGTGTGTGTGTGTGTGTGTGTGTGTGTGTGTGTGTGTGCGTCTGTGTGTGCGTGCGTGTGTGTGTGTGTGTGTGTGTGTGTGTGTGTGTGTGTGTGTGTGTGTGTGTGTGTGTGTGTGTGCGAGCGTGCGAGCGTGCGTGCGTGCGTGCGTGCGTGCATATGTGTGTGTGTGTGTGTGTGTGTGTGTGTGTGTGTGTGTGTGTGTGTGTGTGTGATTTCTCCTTTATTTTCTGTTATTCCTAACTGCAAAGAGACAAACAAGCAGAAAATGTCTATGTAATCAAGAAACACACGTTTATGCAATTTAGACGAATGAAGAGAAATACGCAACGTTCTACAGTGAACGTTAAAAGAGTAACACTTATATGGCGGCCATGTAGATCCCAACCGATCCATCGACATTTCTTTAAAGAGGATACTCTTAGAGAACTCTCTCTCTCTCTCCTCTCTCTCTCTCTCTCTCTCTCTCTCTCTCTCTCTCTCTCACACACACACACACACACACACACACACACACACACACACACACACACACACACACACACATACACACACACACACACACTCACACACTCTCTCTCTCTCTCTCTCTCTCTCTCTCTCTCTCTCTCTCTCGCTCGCTCTCTGTCTCTGTCTCTGTCTCCCCCTCTCTCTCTGTTTCTCTCTCTCTCTCTCTCTCTCTCTCTCTCTCTCTCTCTCTCTCTCTCTCTCTCTCTCTTCGCCACCTAATCTATCGTATACAGTTAGCTCTGTGTGTGTGTGTGTGTGTGTGTGTGTGTGTGTGTGTGTGTGTGTGTGTGTGTGTGTGTGTTTTTCTTCCTCACCGTTTTGAAGCAATGTGAAGAATGAGGAAAGGGATAAGGTTGTGGGGAATGATATGGGGGGGGGGGGGGGGGGGGGGGGGGGGGGGAGGGGGACGTGGGAACAGTGAAAGTGGAAAAAGAGCGAATTAACTTGTTATTGATTTGCCTATCTATTTACTTACTTACTTATTTGTTTGTTTACTTACCTATACACTTACTTACGTATATATTCATTAATCTGTTTATTGATTTCTTTATTAATTTATCTGTTTGTTCATTTTATCAGTTACTTAATTAAGTACTTATTTCTGTATCTTTCCTTTATTTATTTATTTGTGTTTTATTTATCTATACAGTTATTCAATTTGTTCATTTATGTATGTTTGTTTTATATATATGTATGCATGCATGTATGTATATGTGCACGCATGTATTTGTGTATGCATGTATGTATGTATGTATGTATGTATGTGACGTCAGACAATGGCGACCAGAGCGGCTGTGCCTTCACGTCGCTCTGCTTGAATTTGCTGTCTGCCGTCCATCCGTGGTCACTGTCCTCGATAACACAGTCAGTCCAGCAATGCAAGGCGCCTGGCCATTAATTGCTGAAGCGAAAGCTTCCGTCAGAGCTGCGCTTCGGAGTGGAGTGATTCGGCGTGTGGTAGACCCAGTCAACGACCATGAGCAGCCCCTGCCAACGGGTCAACACACAATGCCACTGGACTTTGCCAACCTGGAGACGTGTGGGCGTCCTTTGAAGGAGTAGTCCACGACGCCCAGTGGGCAGACTTCGAAAGAATCGAGCGGCTGTTTCGTGAGTCTATCCGAACGAGGCATGCAAATGCTGTTAAGTTTGCTCACGGGGATTTTCGACCGTGGCTTCGTCTCCTAGGCAAAGTTCAGAACGTCCTCCGCTTTCTGGAAGCGCAGCGTGACGTCAACCCTACTATGACGCCAAACGAAGAGGCGTCACAAGCTACAGATTTAGAACTTCGCGTTCTGAGATTTATCTGGAGAGCTGTTAACAAGTTTCCCATTCAAATCGCCGAACAAATTCAGTATGGATCGGAGAAAGATGAGTTTGCGGCAGAAAATCGAAAAAAAAAGCTCTTCACTACATTGATCACACCATCTTCCCAAGTCTTAGGAAACACTTTAGACATATGCGTGAAAGACAGGATCAACACAGAGCGCGGAGCGTGGAAAAGCATGAGCTAACGCAGCTTTGGTTAGATAATCAGAAACGTGCCATTGAGATCATCAAGAACGACAGCAGATCAGAAGCACGACCCACTTGTCCCATTGAAGTGAACGTGTTGACGGCGTTTTTCAGCAGCAGAAAAGTGAAAAGGTATTGGAATATCCCCCCCCCCCTCCGCCGTGGCCTGTCAACATCGCTCCTCTTCCTCCTGAAGAAGAGCTGCAGTTGGACCCGTTCACCGTGGACGAAGTGATATCTGGTGAAATCGCTGAAGAATAACACAGCGCCTGGATATGATGGAGTTGAATATTCTTTTCTGAAAAAACATCTGCAACGTCTGTCATTACCTTTGACGGCAATATTCAACATTTGCTGGAGAAACAAAAGAATTCCCACTGATTGGAAACATGCCACATCACTTTACTTCCCAAAAAAGAAGGGAATGTGATGCAACCTGGTGATTGGAGACCCATTTCCTTGTTTGACGTCTTTGTACAAGATCTACATGAAGTTAGTGCAAAGGAGGCTTTTACCATGGATTGTTTCGACCGGAAGGCTGTCATCAAAACAGAAGGGGTCTATCCCAAGAAACGGCCTTCAAGAACACGTATTCTGCTTGAAAGCCGCAATTGAGAACTTCAAGCATGTATCAAGTCAGTTCTACACTACTTTCGTTGACATCAAGGACGCCTATGGGAGCATTGATCACAGAGTGATGTTGGATGCGATGCAGAGCGCCGGCTACCCCCAGCACATCATCGACGTGACGGGATATATACACCAACTCTACATTCCAGGTGCAGACGGGAGACACGTCCACGCCCAGGATTACCAGGCATCGTGGCATTGTGCAAGGCTGCCCATGGTCAGCTGTTGTCTTCATTCAGGCGTTGGACCCGTGGATTCGCTGGATGGAGCAGCCGTTCACACCAGCTTCAATGCCTTCTCCATGTCAGGCATACATGGATGATGTATGTGCCAGTGCTCGCTGTGAGGAGAGCTTACAAGAAATGATAAATAAGACGGAAACCTTCCTGCATTACACCGGAATGGAAGTGAAACACAGAAAGTGTGCCACCGTTCATGGACAACGCACAGGAAACAACTGGGCCTCTACAGATGTGACTGAGAACGTCCACGTGACGCTGCAAGGGGAAGATACACCGATGTATGGAAAAGATGATGAGCCATACCAGTATCTTGGATTTCAAACAAATCTGACTGGAACTTCTGAGAAAGAGCAACTAGCACAGGCGAGCGAGGAATTCGAAAGAACGTTAGAAAAAAATTTCGCTTCACCTTTACCATTGTGCAAGAAAATTGATGCTGTAAACGTCATGGCTTCTTCAAAATGAGCTTTTATTACAGCAATTCAAAATTCACAGAAAAAACTTCTGAAGACTCTGGAAGATAAGATAGTTGATTTTTGTTCGCATTCATCTCAAGCTAAATTCTTCTACCAATCGAGCGCACATGTTCCTTCCCCGAAAACAGGGCGGCCTTGGTCTGTTGAAACCAAGTACCATGTACTACGCCAAACGCATCTCATTCCTGATCTCTGTTCTGAACAGTGATGACCAACATGTCAGAATGGTAGCGCGCAACAGTTTCCATCTCCACATGGAAAAGAGAAAGTGCCTCACGTAGATCCAGACGACAGCAATTTTGGAGGATATGCCACAGACTCCGAAGGGAAGTTAAGGAAAGGCAGTAAAGGTCAACTGGTCACGGTCTTCCTTCGTTGAGCTCCATGAGCTGTGTGTGCGACTGGATCTAAGGCTGGAGTTCGATGAAAACAGCGACAGTTTCGGAGTAGTACTCCCAGCTTCTGAGGATGGAGTAGTTCAAATGCGCTACAGTAATTCTAAACAATTGTACAGCGCAATCAAAAGAATGCAAATGGACAAGGATACGCACCATTTTCAGCAGCTGCAACAACAAGGGAGAATCATCCGGGTTGCAATTCCGGATGCGGCAATGACCCACTCCATAGGTCACCTCACCAACACCAGCGTCAATGACCAAATAACCAG
>JADBJO010001344.1:128004-130504 GCA_016801955.1 Conus betulinus | reverse complement strand
CACACACACACACACACACACACACACACACACACACACACACACACACACACACACACACACACACACTTTGTAATCAAACTACAAAAAAAAACTTTGTTATCAATGAAAATAGACACTCACACAAGCTTTCTTTCCCCAGACCCCGCAAACAATCTCTATCAATCAATTTTTACATATTCTGGAGCAATTTACCATCTTCTTTAAAATCATGTCATTCGAAAGGAACATTTAAAAGAGCTCTCTAAAGGAATTTGAAATTATGATTATCGAATGATTGCCGAATGCTTATTCAATTGCCGAATCTCTCTCTCTCTCTCTCTCTCTCTCTCTCTCTCTCTCTCTCTCTCTCTCTCTCTCTCTCTCTCTCTCTCTCTCTCTCGTATATGATGTGATATGTAATGTTAATTACAATATTTACTTAACTTGTACAATCGTTTTGATAGCATTATGATCCTTTGAATGTGTTAATTGCTTCAATGTTTTTTTTTCATGATGTGTTGATAATTGATTTTGTTTGTTGGTATCTTCAATGATTGTGTGTGTGTGTTGTGTGTGTGTGTGTGTGTGTGTGTGTGTGTGTGTGTGTGTGTGTGTGTGTGAGGGGCAGGATGAAAAAAAGCTGTAAAGCTTATTCTTTAACCCTCAATAAAGATAATTTTGACTTGACTTGACCGCACACACACACACACACACACACACACACACACACACACACACACACACACACACACACACACAGAGAGAGAGAGAGAGAGAGAGAGAGAGAGAGAGAGAGAGAGAGAGACAGAGAGAGAGAGAGAGAGAGAGGAGAGAGAGAGAGAGAGATCGTCTTTGTAACTTTTCCTTCCGATGATTTGTTGCTTGTAGATGCTGATTCATTTAAAGCAACATTAAACGAATATGAAGGCAAGCATCATAAGAGAGAAAGCAAGAGACAAAACGCACCATTACTCTACAACCGCCTATTTACAGTCCGCCTATTTGCACTTCATCTGAGAAAGTATTTCTAGTTCTTGGTTCAGCTCCTCTCTCTTCTCTCTCTCTTCTCTCTCTCTCTCTCTCTCTCTCTCTCTCTCTCTCTCTCTCTCTCTCTCTCTCCTCTCTCTCTCTCTCTCTCTCTCTTGCAACAACCCAACAAAATAGTTGCAGTGACAGATGCAAGTATCTTTGGTTACACGATGCACTTTTACAAGTTGTTTTTCAGTGAGTCAAGCTATGTAGTTGTTAAAGTTTCCGATAAGCCAAAGTCCATACGTATGCTGCGTAAATAAGTGTAATTTTTTTAAGACCTCAGCTAAAAGTCTCACCCAAAGGAATGTGACTAGTATAGTCTTCTACTCAGAATAGTTGTTTGTGCATGTTTTTTTTTATGACAAAACTTTGTGAGTGTTCCTCTTAGTGTGATCATGCGTCTAGCATCACCCAGTGTGCAATGAATTTTTTTTTTTATATCGACAATGAAAATAAGCTAAATTTCCTGACTCAAAGACGCCCTCTCTGAACAAAGACCTAAAGCCTAGGAAGTCCTACAAAGTTACTGTTCGCGAGGATCAATCTCTCATTATCGTTACACATTTCAGTTTATACATTCTCCCCCTACTCTATCTAGTCTGAAACACATAAGCTGAAGTTCAATTCCGTCATATTGATCCATAGAAACAAAAGCCAACGGCAGGGACTACACCCATCACTCAAAGCCCTTTCCTTGACCCAGATTCCATCACTGCCTTGATCCACGGTAATAGATGCAGAATCAATGCAATTTATTTATCACCTGCTGTTTAGTCTGAAGCGGTACAGAGCAATACTCAGTAGACTAACCAGACGCTGCGGTGCTGTGAAGTCAAATGATTGTGGTCTGGAAAGGTCGTGGGTTTGATTTCCATCATCAGCAGCGTCATATTTTTATGTGGGATGTTTCAGACAAAAACCGCTTCTACCCGATTTGAGCAAACTATGGACTCTCATGGAAAGGCTGACACCAACAAGGTTGAGATGCATGCATTTAGCCTGTGCAATTCTAGGTGCTGCTCAAGTTTCCTGACCAACACTAAAGATGTGTGCATCTCTCTCAGGATTTGTTGATGCCAGGATTCATGAGGAAAGGTAGCGTACAGCACCATTCTGCCATGTAGATTCAGACTACGATGGAACTCCATAGTGTCATCTTCAGTACCCACATTCTCAGTGATTATCCTTGAAAATAAAAAAGAGAGAGAGTGAGAGTACCAAGGTCTGTAGCCCCTGGCGCTCTGCCCTCGTGGTGACCTCCGTGTTGCTTTCCTCTCTATATGCCCATGATGAGTTCATGCGGCAGTCGTTGCCATCGGCAAGCTCCTGACTGTCCTTGGATAGAACTGGTGGTGCCTCTAAACAACGGGGAGACTCATCCAAGATGTTTCCACGTGTAAACAACGATCGCTAATATTAAGCAGTGCATTAGGAGATACCAGCGTACGTTGAATCACAACGATCAGGAAGTAAGACTATAAAAGTG
>JADBJO010001344.1:120504-123004 GCA_016801955.1 Conus betulinus | reverse complement strand
ATTAGTAGAAGTACTGCGCAAAATGTTACGAAAAAAAAGCATCCGTCATACAAAATGCAAAAATCTCAAAAACTGTTGAGAGTTTTAAACAATGACTGTCATTTTACTACGGGGCTCTGTAAGGGCTGTCCTATGTATATTGGTCCAGACCCAACAGCAATGAACACAATCAACTTGACCTGACAGCAGTGCAACATCATATCCGGTGGGCAGCCAATAAATATGACGATTTCACACCAGTTGCTTGCTTTGAACTGTGGTAATGAGATTTTGGAGGAATACATCAGAACGCAGCTGTGCGTGATGTTGTGCAAATGAACTGATGCCGACGAGATTTTGAGAGAAAGTGAAACAGCAAATAGAAAAAAAAAAAGAAGAAGAAAAGAAAAGAGTCACAGAAAATGATATCCAGATGTGCGTTAAGACAATAACATGATGTCACAGAAAATGGCATTCAGATGTGCGTTAAGTCAATAACATGATGTCACAGAAAATGATATCAAAATGCGCGTTAAGTCAATAACATGATGTCACAGAAAATGATATCCAGATGTGCGTTAAGACAATAACATGATGTCACAGAAAATGATATCCAGATGTGCGTTATGATGTCACAGAAAATGATATCAAAATGCGCGTTAAGTCAATAACATGACTTGATGACAACAGCTTCTTTTCTGTAAAGTCCCGAAGACACGTTCTTCACTGAGATTTCTAACGTGATGTACGTACAACATTCTTCTCTTTAGCTTCCATTAGGTTTAATCACAGACAGGATGGGAAATGATGGAGGAAAAGAGTTTGAAAAAGAATAGACAAAGAAGTCATTAGGTTTGTATTTCACATGCACATTTCTTATGCACTTCGGGCAAATGATCACTAATGAGCAACATTAAACCACGTGGGCTAGGAACACACGGATGTAGCAGTCATGTTGAACAACTTCTTCATTACAATTCTTTCAAGAGGATGTCAGAAGACCAGCATTTCGTCCCACTGGACCCTACACCGTCCCCCTCTGACCAGTCCCCCGTGCCTCAAAGTCCCCCTTGTGATCCAGTGGACCAACAACTCAGAGGAGTCTCTCCAAACATACCACTCTTCTGATCACGCCAACACTCGCGCTTCCCAGCATCCCTTGAGTGTCGCTGCCATCGCATTCTAATGAAAAAGGAGATCAGTATCAATCATACCAAGTGTAAATTGCATCCCAGTCCTTCAGTCAGTAACCTAAGTGGCAAGGGCATGCGTATTTTATCGGGAAAACGTTTATTTCTTTTGATTTAGAAACGCTACATTCAGCGCCTTAACCACAAAACCCACCTTGCGTACAAATCATACGATCGCCATTTTTGCTCGTTCACCAATAGTTCTGACTCTGACTCTGTGTTCTTTCCACATTCTTTTAATGATAATGAATGGAGCATGTGAGACTAAATGTGGAACATTGTGGGAAATGAAGTAAAAGGAGAGTGGGGTGGGGAATGAATGGAACGGTTGAGGAAAGGTAATATCAGGGGGAAAAATGAAGACTAGATTTAACCCTTCTTTTTTAGCTAACATCAGAAAAAAAAACAAATGCCTTGACGATCAAAGATTTATCGAATATACTCTGTGTAATGCCATAGTTTAAGGATTTTTTAATGGTCAATGTCAGTAATGAAGAGGTTAAAAAAAAAACCCTGAAGGAAGATGTGGTCTGGGAAGTTGAAATTCTTTCCCTGCAGTTCTCGGTCAGCATCACTGAAATGCACTACTTAGTATCTGGTGCACAAATATTTTCAGCACGGTGAAACAGGTTGACAGACAGAAATGCGCACAGGGAAAAAAAATGGGGACAACCGAGATGAAGCCAGTGGCATAATGACACTTTGAAGAACATGTCACATAAATTGTTGGCCGTTATTTTTTTTTAGAGAAACTTGACCATTAACGCAGACTGAATGTGAGAACCCACAGACTGACGTCTGCCAAAACAAAGATCAGATTAAAGGCAGGCGATGCATTAAGCAAGACACTTTGCTCTCACAAAGGTAAAATGAGAACGTTTAAGACTGAATGAGAGAGAGAGAGAGAGAGAGAGAGAGAGAGAGAGAGAGAGAGAGAGAGAGAGAGAGAGAGAGAGAATCGTTACTCTTTATTATTATGTCCCTACTGACCACACAGGGTCTTTTGAATTGTCACCACTCGGGGAGGGGGGGGGGGGGGGGGCGAAGCTTGTCCTTAAACAAACAAACAGGCAAACCAACAAACTTTAGCAGTGGACAACTATGCTCATATTCACATGGTGTTTTGAGGGTGATAACGATCGTATTCATTAGTCCGAGAAAGCTAGACTATTCTAATGGCAACAGGAATTTCCCTTGATAAATCCGAATCTATTCTTCAAGAAGACAAGAGCCACAACCACAAAAAGTGCATTTCAAAGGCTGTGTTGGCAAATAGGCACTGCGGAATGACACCACACAACAACAACAACAACAACAACAACAACAACAAC
>JADBJO010001344.1:113004-115504 GCA_016801955.1 Conus betulinus | reverse complement strand
AACGTGTCGTTCACTGGCAGTGTCCGCTTTCTTTTTAACAAAAAATATTTGAAGCTTGGGGCTCCACTATTACAGAACCTGTCTTTTTTCTTTAAGCCTCTCTCTCTCTCTCTCTCTCTCTCTCTCTCTCTCTCTCTCTCTCTCTCTCTCTCTCTCTACAACAACGCAGCATAGTAGCGGCAACGCTAAACATGTGTCTCTAGCAGAGGGATATACTTTTATGTGATTTGAAATTGTTTCGCTATGATTCCAGTTATGCATTTGTTGAATTATTCTTTTGGTTTTACGTTCATACGTATGCTGTGTGAATAACTTGTGACATTACCAAGTATTTACCTAGAAGTTTGGAGATAATTACTTGACAAGTAAAGTTTTGAGGTGGAGAGTGTGAAATGTTAGCAATGCTGAGCTGTGTTTAGTTACAGTGTCAGGAATTTGGTCCCAGTTATCCAAGAACAGGTGAGTCCGAAATTATGGAATCACAGCTGTCCAGAAACTTTCTTGTTGCTGTCCCATTTTCTGTGCCACCTCAGTAGTATCACACCCATGCTGCTTATTCCAAAACCCCGTCCATAGCCACCGCCCGGCCAGTCGTTGTCGTCAAGACGCAACCCACCGAAACAGACACTGCACTGCTGCCGAGTCACTTCGGTGGTGTTTAGTGGCGCCTGTTCTGATCTAACAAACGCAAGGTACCACATCCTAAGCCTTTTTCTGACGACAGTAATTAATTAGTCGCCAAGCCGGCGTGAGTGAGCTCTCCTTCCGGAGGTCGCCATCGCGTCCGCCCAACGACAGCCCCCACGAACTTGCCGAAACCGGCGACTCCGATGGACTAAACCAAGGCCATAGACGTGGAGAGGACATCGAAACTGGGGTCACCATGACAGCTGGGCATGAAGAGCCTCAGAACTTGGGATTTGGGATTGCTGACCGATGAGAATGGCTGTGATGAAGATGATGCTACGGATTTCCATTCCGGTCTGGGACAACATAGCAGAGCTGTGCTTGACACTCACTTTCATAATGTATCCCGGCGTCACATGGGTAGGAGCCGGTCGGGGGTAGAAAAATCCCACAGGGCTCTGATGGGAACAGAACCCACGACCTCCCAGCCGGGAGTCGGCGACGCTAACCACTTAACCACGGCGGCTAGTATAAAAACTTTGCTTTCAGGCGAAATCATGTATCGTTGTCCTGAAGTCTTCTTCGTGACATGACTCATGTTTGTCAGAATACTAAGAGCACGTCCTTGAGAACCCTGTGTCAAATGTGACCTCTAGTGATCAAGACTGCCATTTGAAAGAGGCGACAAGCCCCTACTGCAACACATGGAAACTTCTACATATGCTGTGCATTTCTTTAACTGACCAGTTCTGCGTTTACATCAATTTTATAGTGTTGGGGGGCTTTAAAATGCTTGGACTTTGCACCGTTCATGGCAGGAAAAAAAAGTATTTTACCTTGTTTGTGCACTGAGAGAGATAGAGGGACAAAAATAGAGACAGACAGAGAGAGACAGACAGACAGACAGAGAGAAACAGAGACAGAGACAAACATACAGAAGCAGAGACTGAGACTGAGACAGACAGACAGACAGACAGACAGACAGGCAGGAGAAGTGAAGGAATCAAATACAGAATAAAGAGAAAAACAGAGCCAGTCAAATGCAGAAGAGATACGATGATACATATACAGTGGCCATTGGCAGGCACTCTGACGACCTGACAAAGAAACAAACTGGATAATCCCTCTGCATCTCTGAACTCCATACTTGAAGAAGTCTGAATGAAGCAACCAGCTGTTGAGGGCTCCCTCTCACAGCTTTCCAGAATTATCACTGGCTATTAATTTAATCCTGGAGGGCTGCAGGGAAAGGGAGGTGGGGGGGGGGCAGACAAGAATAGTGTTCGGGGATGGAGCTTTAGAAATTAGTGAGATGCGGAGTGATGGGGTGTTTACTATTTGGTCCAATAACTTGTCGTTCCCATTTATAATCGTGATAGATTTCATCTTCACTATTTAGACTGTCCAAACACTTCTAATCTCATTCAAGTAGGTTATGTATTTACCCATGTTTCTTTTCTAATAGATTGATTTATTTTCATTTGTTTGTTCTTTGTACATTTATCTATGCATTTGTTTGTTTGCTATCTCTTTACGGTCAGAACAATTTAGTAATATCTTCACGCATGGGCTGGTTGGAAAGAGCGTACCTATTCATCATGCCATGTTTGATTTTGGTAATGCTTATACCGCATGGAAAATGCCATCGTTTACATTTATTACACCCGCGCGCGCGCGCGCGTGCACACACACACCACACACACACACACACACACACACACACACACACACACACACACACACACACACACACACACACACACACACACACACACACACACACACACACACACACACACACACACACACAGAGAGAGAGAGAGAGAGAGAGAGAGAGAGAGAGAGAGAGAGAGAGTTTTAGTTTGCAGTTTCC
>JADBJO010001344.1:95504-110504 GCA_016801955.1 Conus betulinus | reverse complement strand
GACATCGAAATTGAGGTCACTATGAGAGCAGGGCATGAAGGGCCACAGAATTTGAGACATTTTTTTTTATGCTGATCGATGAGAATGAGGATGATTATGATGATGCTACGGATTTCCATTTCGGTCTGAGACTACATGACAGGGCTGTACTCTACGCTTCCTTTCATAATATATTCCAGCGTCAACCAGGCCCAAGAGATACAGACACCCGCAGTGTTGTCAGGAAATTTGAGCAACACTCTCAGAAACGCATCCATTAAGTGGATGAAACTCGTCTGTGTGGTCCCAGTCTTCCCAACTGAGTCCGCAGCAAACTTAACTCTGGGTAGGAGCCGGTCGGGGCAGAAAAACTCACATGACTTCTGATGGGATTCGAACCCACGACCTCCCAGCCGGGAGTCCGCGACGCTAACTACTTCGCCACGGCGGCTGGTAACATTATGATTACTTGGTCTCACTTGTTACACATGTACGTGAGTAGAACGTCTGTGTCATAGCACTTCAAACACTGACACTGTAAGCCATAAGTGCACTTCCTGAGATCAGATAGATGTCTACTATTCATGAACCTGACCATCCTAGTGCATACAGCTCCCACACACTCCATCTCCCTTCCCCCAAAATACTGGAAGCCAGTGCATCATACGACAGGATACTTGTAGCGCATTCCCCCGTCTCATCAAGCGGACAGCTGGGCTGCCCAGAACCCCTCAAGAGAATTGCTCCCCTCACGAACAGCAGGAGGGAAGATCGCTCTCAATTACATGAAGTGTTAAACCGCCCCCACCCCCACAGTCACGTTTTCGCTCCCACGGGAGAACGTAGGTGGCGTCCACGTGCACGCTGGGCGTGGAGGGGGCCGTTAGCCCCACAAGCCTAATCTGTTTGGGGCTGTCTGTCTTGTAACCACTAACGTTGACATCATGACCTCGGCTCACGCCCAAGCTTCAATAGTTGATGCAGGGACATTCCCAAACCAACAGCAAGTGGAGGAGAAAGTGTTCCATAGAAATGTGCTCTAGGAAGACTTACGAGTGGACAATAATGGATGGTGTGGCGTTTGCTGTGAAGAAAAAAAAAAAACATTACCACTGGGCTCTGGAAATGTTGAAATGAGCGGAGAGAATAGATAGAAAGGAATAATGTGTTCGAGCTGAAGCTGAATGTATAATTGTAAGCGATCATGATTCTCCAAGGTGACTTACCTCATACTTTTGGAATTGTTTTTAAATTTTTGTCTGTTAAAACAATGAAAGCTTTAAAGGTATAAAAAAGCAAGGTAACTATATATTATATATATAGATAGATATGGATAGATAAATAGATAGATAGATAGATGTGTGGGGGGCTGTATAATATATATATTTAAATATCAAAAGATAGATAGTAGGATAATGTTTTCTAGAGCTCAGCCGACTGTAAAGAGCCGTATGAGGGCTGTCACCACGTTGAAATCAACTCACAAGTCATTTACAAATTAGAAAAAAAAAAAAAAACTCACTCACACAACCTTCTAAAATACACCTTCTAAAAACACACCGGAAATGTTGTTAAACTCTCTGTGGAAAAAATCTAGAACTACATGGCATGCCCATCAAAGCTGAGACAGCACCAGGATGGTGTGGATACCAGACAGGCCTGCTTTGTTCAAAACACCGGCCCTTTTCAACGTTGTTACTGGATTGGATTAAAAAAAAAAGTCCCATCCAGAAAAAAAAAAAGACACCAATAAAGACAATATTTGTGTCTAATAACTAATCAAATAGCTCGAGTATTGACATTTAACGATGGCTAATAAAACTAGACTGCGCTAGAGCTGCTTAATTTGTCACCCACATGAACAAACCAAAAGACCCAAACAAAACAAACAGAATGATTTTTAACAAAAATGTGACATTGTAAAAGCAGTGAGAGAGACTTTTTCCGTGCAATCGATCTGAGTGCCTTGGCAGCTGTCCACAAGAAAGCTTAATTAAAAGAACGACACACACACACGCGCGCGCACGCGCACACACACACACACACACACACACACACACACACACACACACACACGCACGCACGCACGCACGCACGCACGCACGCACGCATACGCACGCACACGCACACACACTTTTTGAAGGCTCCTTTTGTTAGTCTAGTGACGTCCTGCTATTACCGTCAATCCCAGAGAGAGAGAGAGAGAGAGAAATAGGGAGAGAGAGAGAGGGAAAAAGAGAGAGAGAGACAGACAGACAGACAGACAGACAGACAATCAGAGACTGAGACTGAGACAGAGACAGAGAGAGACAGAAGGACAGAGTCAGAGACACAGACACAGAGTGACAGAGACAGTATTAGGCCTCAGCCCATCATGAAGGGGATGTGAACATTTAACTGGATGAGGATATACAACAGATTCAAAGTGATACTAATGATGATATTAATTGTAATCATGTAGACTTCAGTCAGTCATTACACCTCTTAGTTTAAATCCTTTATACAGAAACAAAGAAAGGTACGTACATCTTCGGGTATAGTCGATGACATCAACAGACTCAATTTAAACAATGAAGGATGTCTATAATATTTGGGCTTAATTAACGTTTCACGTATATGCCTGAGTGCTGGGCAACAGAGAACAAAAATGCACCTCATTTTCTTGGCTCTCAGTGCATAATGGACAACTGAAGTCATTAGACATACACATTTTATACCGATATCGATGTACTGCCAGCTCAGAAATCCCCAGCCTAAATCTAGTGGTAATATTTTCAGATGCTTATCAATATCAAAATGTAAGTAAGGTTTTAAACTGTGATCACTGCAAAAAGTTCTATACAAGGTGAATCTATCACTAGTTTGGATATGATCGGACCAGGTTTGCCACCGACAGTCAATAAGCCTTTGTCGGAAGCAACATATAAAATCATGAACACTGCCGACACCTTGACTGGCCCAAACAAAACCAAATCCATATTTAAACAAGCATAAGCGAACATTTGTGGCCCAGTTTTTCTTACCTCTTGCATCCAGATCATACAACATATCATACGCTTTACGTGGAATCCTGTAACTCTCCATTTGGATCAACTTAAGCCAGTAACGAATACACTGAACAGCAGAATTTATATATAATGGATATCGATTCGTTTCACCATAAATAAGATCATTCGGTGTTCGCCTGTCCACCCCTAAAATTTTCTTCAAAGCAAATAAATGGACTGATTCACAGTGAATAACGGCATTATCTAGACCCCACAATTCAGAGCCATACTGCACAATTGGCTGTATCTGAGAATCAAACAGTTTCATGAACAAATTAAAAGAATTGTTATTTAACACATACAACCTTTTCAGAAGATAAATCAGAACACTTTTAGCTCTGCTTGCAAGGTCTTTGCATGCAGCGGTAAAAAACTCAAGCGCGTGGAGAAGAATATTCCTAAGTATTTATACACATTTACTACAGGCAAAGTCACGCCATTATATAGCCATCTTTCTCTCACACTCAAATAGCCACCCTTCCTATATACTATAATATTGCTTTTAATCATATTAACTTTAAGCTGAAGAGATGTTGCGGCACGCTGTAAACTATTCAATTGAGTCTGCAAACCTGTAACTGTTTCAGCCATCAAAACGACATCGTCGGCCAACAACAGAATAAACAATTCAAATGCATCTAGCGAGAATCGAGCACCATGTCTTCCATTGTTAATTACTTCAACCGCTAATTCATTAATGAAAAGAGAGAGAACAGAACAGGTGCACGCATCTCCCTGTCTTAAACCAGATGTGCAGGCAATGTAATCTGCTGTCATAGAACCACATCGAACTCTAGCTTTAACATCATTGTACATGCTCTTAATGCACTTAAATAATTACCTTTTATGCCATTTTTAAACAGAACTGGCCAGAGAAGATTTCGATGAGAGAGAGAGAGAGAGAGAGAGAGAGAGAGAGAGAGAGAGAGAGAGAGAGAGAGAGAGTAAATAGACTGTTTGCTAACGGAAAGAGTTTTAGGAAGGCAAGGAGGTAATCGCTGTAAGATTCAGTTGCGCGACAAGTAAACATGCTCTCTCTCTCTCTCTCTCTCTCTCTCTCTCTCTCTCTCTCTCTCTCTCTCTCTCTCTCTCTCGTGACACACATATACATATAGAAACAAACACAACAAACAAATTCTAACAAACATATACACATGGAGAGACAGCAAGCAACAAAGGCGGAGGCACAAACGGAGAAACAGAAAGAGAGAGACGGGGGGGGGAGAAGAGAGAGAGACAGAGAGAGAGACAGAGAGAGAGAGAGAGACAGAGAGAGAGACAGACAGAGTCCAAGTCATGTGTTTCATTGTTGTTGTTTTTTTTAGCTTGTTGTGCTTGTTTAATATTGATCCTTTAAAAGCAGCATTAAACCAACTTCAAATCAAGCGCCACACTTCTTCAAGTGAAGAAGGCAAAAGACAAGTCGCTCCATTAGTTCACAACAGACGGAGGAAATCATCTTAGCCAGGCTCCTCAAAGTCCTTGTCCTCCGCTGCTGAAGTCCGCCTATTTATCCTCCCTTGAAAAATAAAACTAAGTTTGAGGTTCGACTTTGGCAAAGGACTCTCTGTTTCCAAAAGAAACTACACAACCTGCAAATAATATTCCGATGCAAGACTGGTTCTTACATTTTAAAAATCTTTTGGATAAGGACGATGATGAGTCCACTGAGACTGACAATGCAATATATAATGAAGAAACTATTTATGACAGACCAATATCCAGAGGGGAAATATTAACAGCTATTAAGAAATTAAAGAATGGTAAAACTGCCGGACCTGATGGCCTCATTGGGGAGTTTTTTAAGCATTCTGGTGGGACTGTTCTAAGATTTTTAGTTAAAAATTGTTTAATTATCTTTTTGACACCGGGATTTATCCAGAAGACTGGAAAGAATCCATAATTTTACCTCTGTTTAAGAAGGGGGAGATAAATGATGTAAATAACTATAGAGGTATTTCATTGTGCAATGTATGTAGTAAACTCTATAGTTCTGTTATTAATAATAGACTACATGAATGGATATCTCAGAATAATATAACAGGAGAACATCAAGCAGGATTCAAAAAAGGTTATTCTACTATTGATCACATGTTTAGTCTATTAGCTGCAATTCAAAAACAATTTGTAAACAACAAGAAGCTGTATGTGGCTTTTGTGGATTTTGAGAAAGCTTTCGATTCAGTTTCACGGAAACTGCTGTGGCCTATTTTGTTAAAAAATGGAATTCAAGGTAAATTGTATCATTGTGTGAAAGGTATGTATAAGGAGGTGAAAGCAAGAATTAGAGCCGGAGCGAAATTATCAGATTTTGTCAAGTGTACGAGAGGGGTCAAGCAAGGGGATGTTTGTAGTCCTGTTTTATTTTCTCTGTTCATAAATGAACTGGCTTTGGAGATTATTCAAAATGGACGGCATGGTGTGACTTTTGATGTCTTGGAACTGTTCGTCTTACTTTTTGCTGATGACATTATTTTATTGTCTACAACTGTAGTTGGTCTGCAAAGACAATTGAACAGTTTGTATTTAGCTGCTACTAAATTAGAATTAAAAAGTTAATATGAATAAGACCAATATCATTGTGTTTCGTAAAGGTGGATATTTAGCACGTAATGAGAAATGGATTTATGGAGGTGAACACATGGTTTTAGTCAATGCATACAAGTATCTTGGGTTCTATTTTACTATCAAATTAAGTTTCACCTTTGGATGTCAAGATGTAGCAAATAGAGCAAAGACAGCAGTCACAGTTGTTCTTCGTATTTTATACAAATTGAATAGTGGCGCATTTTCTGTTTTTTAGAAATTATTTGACTCTCAGGTGCAGTCAATTGTACAGTATGGAGCAGAAATCTGGGCTTTTGAGAAGGGTGTTGTGATAGAGAATGTTCATTTATATGCTATGAAAAGATTTTTGAATGTAGACAATCGAACACCAAATGATTTAGTTTATGGCGAACTTGGAAGGTATCCGATTTATTAATTCTTTTTTAAAATGCATTAAGTATTGGCTGAAAATAACCAGAATGGAGGAAACCAAGATACCATTTAAAGCGTATAGGACGTTATGAAATTTGGATTGTAATGACTGTAATGGCAAGAAGATATGGGCTACCACTGTTCGTCAGTGCTTAAATTCATATGGCTTTGCATGTGTTTGGGACAACCAGGGCGTTGAAAATATATCGGGATTTTTGAAATGTTTTAAACAAAGAATGATTGATTGCACATGGCAAGACTGGCATGACCATATCAACAACAGTGACAGATTTGCACAATACAGACTATTTAAAACGACGTATATGATTGAGCCATACATTAAATGAAAATGGACAGATATATTAAGAGTGCATTGACTAAGTTTAGATTTGGTATCTCTGACATAGCTTGCCATCGGTTTAGTGCTTTGAATGAAACTGGACTGATATGTCGCGCTTATGTTACCAGGCCAAGGAAGATGAAATACATTTTTTATTTTGCTGTCCTGCTGTCAATGACCTTCGAGTAAAATTTATAAAGTCAAAGTATTATTTGTTTCCTTGTAGTTTTAGAGTCAGCTTATCATTAGCAATAAGAAATGAGTGTGTCCTCTTTGATCTTGCTAGGTACATATACGAAGCAAAAAAGCGAATACGAGCGATGTCTTCTTAATAGTTTTGCATAGTATGTGTGTGTAACTGCTTTTTTTTCCATTTCTGTTTGTGAGAATTCTTCTTTCTTCGTGTATTACGGGTGTCACCCCTTCAGTATGGGCTATGGCCTAATCTGAATAAATCATTCATTCATTCATCTCTCTCTCTCTCTCTCTCTCTCTCTCTCTCTCTCTCTCTCTCTCTCTCTCTCTCTGGGCGTGGCAGTCTACCTCCTGTGTCAGTACCGGACATCACGCACACATCACCACCCCCTAACATGACCACCCCCCCAACCCCAACCCCACACACCTTCCCCATTACCCCTAATTAAATCGGTTATTTTGTATGCGGGCAACAGCAGCTGTGTCAATTGGTATTGCCACTCGCAGACTGGGTCAAGTTGATCAGACTGCATGCTGAAACAAGTGCCCCCAGTGCCTGTACTCCAGGCCCCCTCCACTGCTCCTCCTCTTGGCCAGTGCTCCCTCCAGACACCGGCGACACGGTCCACTGCTTGTCTGAGGTTTTCTGGCCATCAGGAAGGAACTAGGTCATTGAGCAGCATCCTTTCAGACAATCTGGGACGCCAGTGAAATCGGTTCTTCTTGATTTCTTCCGTCAGTTTTCGTGATTCATTATTGCATCATATTTTTTCTCGATTTCGTTTGAAGAAACTCTAGGGTGAGATTGACAGCAGAAGGTCTTCAGAGGAGAAACCCCCTTCAGGCAAGTGTTTTGGCTCTGAACTCCTTTTATGTGTGTTTTCGTTTTTTTTTTCCCTCTGTTTTATTCTTTAATTAATAAATATTTCCCACGATTTAAGCATATTAGATTCAAGTAATAACTGTATATTTTTTTTTTAATCCTATGAAGCACTGACGCATTCTGTGATGTAAATTAGTTGGACTTAAGCGAAAGACAGGTGTGTTCCAATTTTCCTTATAGGCTTGCTCCAAAAATGATTAAAGCCATGAAATTCCCAGACTGACATTGATTACCTAACGAGATGTACAAAAAAATAACCTATGCCCAAAGACGGTGGAATGCAAAGTCGATCTGAAAAGGAATTTAAGAACATTGAAGGAAATGTAAAAAAAAAAAAAAAAAAGAAAGAAAAAAAAAAATCGCTAATTTTCATCTAATTCAAACAAACGACATTAAAAATATATTTACAGCTTATAAAGACACAGCTTTGCTATTGCAAATAATGGCGTACTACAAAGCTGACATAGCGGATCACAAAACCATTACGTCACACACTCCTTTTCTTTTCTCCAAACTGCTGATGCAGCAGACTTAGATTTAGTCATATTTCTAGAATTTCTCCACTTGTTAAAGTAGTGATGTTCCAGTTATCAGTCTCAAAAAATAAGAAAGAGATTAACAAAACCTATAATTCCTTACAAAAACCAATGCCCCTCTATGAAGCTGAATCTCTCATAATTATGTACAAAATCTCTGTAGAACAAGGCATAGTCCCAGCCTCTCTTGATTCAATCGTTCCACTGTCTTCAACGTCAAGAGACTCCTAATCCTAAAGTTGCAGAGCTGTGTAGATCCATTGACTCCAGTCTGTGGCATCACTGCCTTTCAACGAAAAATGCAGTATCCCTTTCAATTTGGTTTTTTTTTTGCCATCAATATTCATGTCTAACTACCGTAGTCTTTGTGTGATTCATGATTATCTGCAATCAACCAAAGCAAGATTACAGGAGTTCTGTTTCTTTGTTCAAAAAAAGTATTTCAGCCTCGTCGAAAATAAAATCGTAAATGAACATTCAGTATCATATTTCCAGTCCAAAACACACAGCCCTCAGTTGGATTCTTTGTTCTGTACAAGACATAATATTGTTAGCGATAGCAGCTCTCTTGAATTGGAAAACGCGAGTGCCAAAGAGTCTGTTTTGGGGCCACATCTAGTTTGCATGTTTATCATTGATCTCCTACCATTTATTTCACATCCAATATTTTCAGGTTAATTTTTGCTGATAAAACTATCCCGCACTCAAGCACACCAGACTTACTGTTTGTCCGAAAGTGGTTACAACTTCGTTTGATCAATATTTCTCTGTGGTGAAGTTGTGATTCTATGATACTGCACACTAAGAAGACGACAAGCATTACAAAGTTTCAAACTAATCGTCAACGACAACACCATAGAACAACAACACAATCACAGCGTCATGGGGTGATAGAGGACGAGCGACTATAGTGGTAGTCTCATATGACTTATTGGCAGTCTCATATGACTATAGTGGCAGTCTCATATGACTATAGTGGCAGTCTCATCTTCCAATCCTTGTCAGCCACCTGATTGCTGGCTTTTCTTACTTTTTACAACGGAAGCTTTCTACAGACTTAGTCTCTCTCTCTCTCTCTCTCTCTCTCTCTCTCTCTCTCTCTCTCTCTCTCTCTCTCTCTCTCTCTCTCTCTCTCTCTTACACACACACACACACACACACACACACACACACACACACACACACACACACACACACACACACACACACACTTGTGCCTTTGTAGTCTGGGGCAGTTCTGTACAATTCATTATACAGTACTTAACTCCATCTACAAAAGAGCAGCTAAGATAAGTCTACCAGAGTCTCAAAAACCTCCGAGAAGCAAGCTAAATCAAGCACACAGTTCCGCCAAAAACACGATTGAACTTTAAAAAATTGTATTTGTTTTCAAAGCACACGATAACCTGGCCACATCGTTCCTCAAAGTTTTGATTGAATTTCTCAAGCATCATGGGCTAAATAGCTCCAACAGCTATTCTACCACGTACTGGGACACACATTTCCGAACTCAGCTTTTTATTTTCAGGTGTTTCTATGTGGAGATCTCCTTCACCGAATAGAGAAAGTGTGTTCACAGTATCCTTTTTGAAACAAGGCCATCGTGAGCCGTGCGACTTGCTAGCAATGAGAGTCTTCGTTGTATAATATATGCATTGGTACAATAAATGTAATACAGTAAGTGTTGTGCTTCCACACTGGGGATACTTGTTTCTCTTAGAATACCTTGTGGTATATTCTAATCATGAACTTCATCTACATCACCGATTTTGATGTAAGTCATATGAAACGATAACGATGCCACCGCCGACGACGACGATAACAACAGCATTAGGGTATGTTTCCACTGATCTTATTTCGTCGCCACTATGTGTGTGTGTGTGTGTGTGTGTGTGTGTGTGTGTGTGTGTGTGTGTGTGTGTGTGTGTGTGTGTGTCTGTGTGTCTGTGTGTCTGTGTGTGTGTCTGTGTCTGTGTGTCTGTGTGTGTGTGAGTGTGTTTTTTGCAGAAGCTTCACTTTAATCTTCTTTTTCAATTGCTGTCCTACACGTCCACACACCCATCCCCCACCCTTTCTCTATGTTTATTCATACAAGCATAGTCTTTGTTAAGCTATACCGTAAGGCTGTATGCGTCTTCTTGCCTTTCCCTAAATGTGCCAGCTTTTTGTTCCTTTCTCACGTTCGTATTCGATCATATCTCATATGCCCAATCTGACTCAGCAATGGCAGATTGCAAGAACAGCCCATGTCTAAAAGCTCAATTACTGATTGAATATTGATTCTGTTTTTTGTTTGTTTGTTTTTTTAATCCGAGTTCTTATTTCCAAGTGTTCTCTGTCTGTATGTTTGCCTGTCTGTCTGTCTGTCTGTCGTCTGTCTGTCTGTCTGTCTGTCTCTCTCTCTCTCTCTCTCTCTCTCTCTCTCTCTCTCTCTCTCTCTCTCTCTCTCTTGCCCGTTTGCTCACTCTCTGAAGGATGCTCTGCCATCCTAAATACATCTCCGCGATCAGCAGCTCCTGTCTCCAAAAGTGCACTCTGGGCAAGCTGGGAACGGTAAGTGCGTTTGCTGAATCTTGTAACAGGAACTGTCCTCAAGACTTTTCTTTTTTTATGTCTACTCCTCCTACACACCACCGGCCTCGCTTTTCACCGAAAGCCCCACAGGTGAGGATTATAAAGCTTGGTGTTTATTGAAATCCTAGCCTGCTGCCGGTGGCATCGAGTGAGCTGTCAGATTCTTCAGAACCTCTCCAGAATCGCCAGCGTCACGAGCGGATAAGGTGGAGAGCGCTGTAAATAAACAGACCACGTATCCTCCTCATTAACACCCTGACCTATTAGGCCAAGCTTACGAGAAAGCGTTGCGGGTCTAGAGGTAAAATGAAGACAGGAGGCGGAGAAACGGAGGCAAACACTGTGCACTTCAAGCATTCCCTGCACAAATGAAAGATGCGTCCTCTATCATATTACTGTGTTTGCTTGTTCGCGAACGTTTTGCCTTTCAGCGTTTCATCAGCCCGCTGTTTAGAAATGTACTAACTTGTAGATATTGACTCTACTGACCAAAAAACAAAAAAAAAAAACACAAAAAAAGGAAGAAGAAATTCGCAACATTTGATGAGGCTCTGTCCCAGGTTTTGCTTGTTTGTTTGTTGTTTAGTTGGTAATTTCTGTTGTTGTTGTTGTTTGTTGTTGTTGTTGTTGTTGTTGTTGTTGTTGTTGTTGCTGCTGCTGCTGCTGCTGCTGCTGTTTTGTGGTGGTGTTTCCCCCCCTGTCTTGTGGAAAGAGTGAAGGTGAATTAAATCCAATATCCTAATGGTTGTGGGGCTCGTAGTCTGTCATAGAGTCATTTTGTCTAGTGTATGGCATTACGGACTCCATTCCCTCTCCTTCCGCTGTCTTTATCGCTCCTGAACTCTGTCAGGTCCGGATTTACCGCTGAGTGGACAGAGATGCTTTTCAGAGCCTTAAAAGAGAGTTGCTCCCTCGACTGGTCAAAACTTTTGACCATCACCTCTGCAGCCGAAAGCTTTCATCTAACTGCTGGCTGATCATTCGTCTAGTGGACGGACAGACAAACCGGAAAGCACCGAGACAAGATCAACAATCAAACCCTGTCCCACAGTACTTTACTCTGCGCGCAGGATAACAAACCCAATCAAGAGGGTGACGAATCCGTTACTGCCTCGGGCACTCCGAGGCTGACGTAAGCCCCCACCTCGAATCAGCTCTGAACCGTCAATAATTAATATGTTACACGTAACCCATGTTCCTGCGCAGTTTGCGCACAGCGGAAAATTTCAAGTCCACAATAAGCAACTTAGTCTCTGTATTCAGTTTCTGTCCGTTAAAACTCCACTTCATCTCCAAAACAGAGGTGGTCAATGTTCCGTTTTTTTTTTGTTTTTTTTTTTTTGCCTTATCTTCTGTGCCTCGTCAATGACATCACCCTCATGCCGCTCATTCCGGATCTCCGTCCACGTCTCAGTTCAGTTCATTTCAGTGGTTTATTTCATCTCTTTTCATCGTCAGATGATATTAGACACTTTAAACACACACACACACACACACACACACACACACACACACACACACACACACACACGCCTCCACACTCAACTTATCATCCATGTAAGTACTGTCAAACCCACATCTGATATAAGCATATTTACATTAGTCAAATAACCTAGTGGTACACGAAATTGTTGATCTGCACAAAAATGTTGCAATCTGTGACTGCGAAATAACCATGGCAATTTCGGCAACGTATGGACCATGTAAGACAGTATTGACATTATCATTCATCTCAATACTTTCTCCTGATAGAGCGAGGGTCAACATTGAACATTCAAACAAAAGATGACGCACAAACATATTTTTTCTCTTCAGACACAAGTAATACGATGAGAATATGTAGTGTTCCGTGTATCCAGCCTTCATTTATGAATTAATCTAACAATGTGCCTAGGGCACGATGGTAAAAGTAGCCATTTTGACTAAAATTCTGTTTATGTATATACTTGTCCATAATTTGGATTAATTCACAAGAGGCCAAATCTAAGAGATTGTTTGATAAATTCTCAGCGTTTCTATTTGCTCCTTCTTTTGCAAGACTGTCTGCTATTTCATTTCACTTGATACCGCAGTGATATGCGACCCAACAAAAATCAATTCTTATGCCTAGAGTTATAAAACAATGCAGTAAATGTTTCATTTCAAAAAACAAATCTTTTCTAGCTTTGCAGTCCCATCGCTGTAGTGATCGTAAAACAGATTTGGAATCAAATCTACAGCCACCCCCCCTGGCTAGTACAGCCGCAGCTATGGCACCAGCAATCTACTATTAAAAAAAAAAAAAAAAAAAAAAAAAAAAAAAAAACAGCCACTGTTAAGTCGACATGAGACAACCCACCGGAGGAGACACTGCACTGCTGCCGAGTGACTACGATGGTGTTCACTGGTGCCCGTTCTGGTCCAGCATGTGCAGGACTCCACTTGAGAACGTTCCCACTTACTACAATATTTGCTCAGTCAGGGATCTCGCTTGAGTGAACGACCCCCCTCCCCCACCCCCGCACACACCACCACCACTTCCCCTCCTCCCGGAGGGCGCCTCCACCTGGTCCCAATGACAGTTCCCATGAATGGGCCAATCGATGAAGATGAGGATGCTGAAATAAAAAGAAAGATCATGACACTGAGTTGCATTCCAATCTGAGACTGCATGGCAGGGCTGTACGCCAGGCTTGGTTTCAATCTGAGACTGCATGACAGGGCTGTACGTCACGCTTGGTTTCAGTCTGAGACTGCATGACAGGGCTGTACGCCACGCTTGGTTTCAGTCTGAGACTGCATGACAGGGCTGTACGCCACGCTTGGATTCTTATCATATCCCCGGCGTTCACAGGCCTAAGAGATACAGACATCTGCAACGTTGATCAGGATATTTGAGCAACACTCTCAGACCGCGTCCATAGAATAGATGCCATTCGACTGTGTGGTTCCAGTCTCCTTAATGGAAGCGTCTCTGAGAGTGTTGCTCAAATATCCTGAACAACACGGCCCATAGCAAAGTAAACTGGGCGGGAGCCGGTCGGGGCAGGAAAAGCCTTCAAATGAACGCCTCTGACCGGATTCGAACTCCCAGCCTCCCAGCCGGAACTCCGCAACACTAACCACTGCGCCACGTGGCTGGCAATGAGAATAACGTCCATGATGTGGGACGTCGATGATGACGTGTGAATTACGCTAAACATTGCTCAGTACAGGAACCCTATGCAGAAGTATAGATTTCGCATGCCCTGTACACGAATCGTCAAGCTTCAGTGACCGATAGGAAATCCCTCTCAGAGTAATGCAGAGAACATTACGAAAATAGCTGAGATTTGGGCAGTTCAGAAAATTGCTGCTGATGTCTTGGGAAGGTTAGAGTATGCGAGGAAAAAAAAAGAGGATGAGCCCAGTGAGAAATAATGCCGAAACAAACAATGAAAGAAGAAAAAGAATTCGAAGAGGGCTTACGGAATGAAAGAGGTATAAAGACAGAGCGAGAGAAAAACAGACAGACAGACACGGACGGACGTAAAGACAGACAAACACCCGAAGGTATAAAGACAGAGGAAGCAAAAAACAGACACGAACGGGCGGAAAGACAACAGACAGCCAGACAGCCAGCCAACCAGAGAGAGTGAGAGAGAGAGAGGGGGAGAGTGAGAGAGAGAGATTCCGACCGACAGACAGATACACAGACAGACACACAGACAGTGGGTTTTCTGATTCTATTTAATCCCAGTCTCCAGGCAACGAAAGTGAAGAAGGCTCACGAGCAGCGATACTAAGACTGTTGAGGGGAAAACACACTATGGTCTTCTTTGTCTGTACCTAGGCCAACACAGGGGTGGGGTGGGATGTTGGTGGGGATCTTTGACAATATATGGCGAAAGGTAACACGAGACGGGAGGAGGGAGCGCGCGGCGGGAGAGGGGTGAGGGGTGAGGAGGTGAAGGAATAGGGAGAGCAGGGGCGGGAGGTGATGGACTTTTTTTTTTTTTAACTGAAATCCTACAGTAACAGATGATCAGCTTTGGTCTTTTGTCTCGAGAACGTTGAAAAGGGAGTTGGACGTCTGGCGTATGGTGGTGCCAGACTGGGCAGACGAGAGAGAAGTCTTGAGTAGAATGGCAGCCGAAGGGTTTCCTCTCTCTCTCTCTCTCTCTCTCTCTCTCTCTCTCTCTCTCTCTCTCTCTCTCTCTCTCTCTCTCTCTCTCTCTCTCTCTCTCTCTCTCAATTGTCCTGTCTCATTGAACCTGGGAGAAACCGATTCAACCGAGTTCCCTCCCTTCCTCTCTCTCTCTCTCTCTCTCTCTCCTCTCCTCTCTCTCTCTCTCTCTCTCTCTCTCTCTCTCTCTCTCTCTCTCTCTCTCTCTCTCTCTGTAACATTACACATTAGTTTAGATCGTTATTCGCTCATATCTTCAGGACACATCTTTTACATAATACCTGGCCATAGACAGTGAACTGCTTTTGACAATACCGTTTACT
>JADBJO010001344.1:53004-90504 GCA_016801955.1 Conus betulinus | reverse complement strand
ATTTTGCTGCCCCCCCCCCCCCCCCCCCCCACCCCACCCCCCCCGCCACCTCCATTCAGACTTTGTTCTCGGCGTTGAACCAACAAACCAGCTTTTTGAAAGAAGATGAAGATAGCAACAATAGACGAATCATCTCGTTCACAAACTGACATCGGTCAGGGCAAACATTCACAGTCTCAGCTCCGAGCAGTGACGTTCTCTTTCAGACACCCTCAGGGTAAATGTCTTTAAAGGCCTGGGATGTAGACCCAAGACCGGCAGAGAGGCAAATAACAAGACGAGGGGACTGGATTGGATATACATTCCACAAGCCATCCAGCAGCATTGCAAGAGAATGTCTCGATTGAAACTTCCATACCGAAAGAGAGGCCACCAACAGAATATCACACAGATGGGCTTCGACTTGAACCGTTTGAAAGGATGGCCCAGAACAAGACTCTTTGCGGAAAAAAAAAAAATAACATCTCGACCGTATGCACAAATCTGCAATATATATACCCTGACTCATCTGAATGAGCAGCAGCGCACTGCATCAGCAGATAAAGACGTCGGAAGACCAAGGCCAGGCGCCTGAAACTCAACCTGCCACGAGCAAACGAGACTGAAGATTGGGAGAAACTGGATGCAAAAATCGTCCAAAGACTCGATGCACTGATAGGGAAAAGCACCCTGGAACACAAACTAGCCACATATGGGGACATTGTGTATGCCACATGTAGAGACGCCTATGGAGCAAAACTACCCAAAGAGAAAAACACCTCCAAAGAAATCCAGACGCCAAGAAGAGATGGACAAGATCAGGGTCCAAAGAAAAAAAACCAAGAAGCAAATGAAGACTGCTCTGCCAGCTGAAAAACAAGGCTTGGAAAAACTCTGGGAAGACCTGAAAGCAAAAACACAGCGCCCTCAGCAAAGCGGAATCTGCGAGGAAGAGGAAAAGCAGCAAAAAGAAGAAGACACAAGAGCGTTTCTTCAGAGACCCCTTCCAGTTTGCCAGAAACTCTGTTCGAGCAGCCAAAATCTGGGACCCTAAGTGTGGACAAAGGAGTTCTTGAGCAGCATCTGAGAAAAACATACTCTGACTCACAGAGCAAAGCACCACTCGACATTCAAGGTCTGGTGTGGCCAACCAACCCTGAGGAACAGTTCAATGACAAGCCTCCAACGTTGGCGGAAATCAAGAAGGTGGTCGACAAAGCCAGAGCCAAATCATCACCAGGGCCAAACGGAATACCTTACCAGCTGTACAAGAAATGTCCCAAGGTGCTGGAGTGGCTCCACAGGCTGCTGCGATCAGCAGCTGGAGAAATCAGAAGATCAGCGGCCAGTGGATGACGGCAGATGGTGTGTGTACATCCCCAAAGAGCAAAACTCAAGTGACATCAGCCAGTTCAGGCCAGGCCAATATCACTACTGAACGTCGAAGGGAAAATCTTCTTCTCTGTCATGGCAGCAAGGCTGACCAAGTACCTCATGGAAAACAAGTACTTGGATGTGTCAGTCCAGAAAGGTGGCATTCCAGGCGTGGCTGGCTGTGTAGAACACGCCACAATGATCTGGGACGCAATCCAAAGAGCAAAAACAGAAAAGAGAGACCTGGACGTAGTGTGGCTCGACCTGGCAAACGCATATGGATCTGTACCCCATGAGATGATACAGTTGGCTCTTAAGATGTACCATGTGCCAAAGAACATCCGCGACATGCTCAAGAAGTACTTCAATGGCTCTCAATGCGGTTCTCTACCAAGGAGTACACAACAGATTGGATCAACTTGGAAGTGGGCATTGCAATGGGCTGTGCCATTTCCCCAATACTGTTCGTGTTGGCAATGGAAGTCATCTTGAAAGCAGCAACAAGCAACGCAAGACAAACAGACCTTGGCGATGGATACAAGATGCCCCCTCTCAAGGCCTTCATGGATGACACTACAGTGATTTCATCCAGAGAAGACGAGACACGTCACGTGCTGGAGAGGCTGGACGACATAGTTGCCTCATCCAGAATGAAGTTCAAGCCAAAGAAATCACGGAGTCTCTCACTGAGGAAAGGAAAAGTGGCCGAATCTGTGGTCTTCAGTGTTGCCAACCAGACCATTCCAACAGTAACAGAAGAGCCAGTCAAGAGCCTTGGAAGATGGTATGATGATACGCTGAAAGACACACGAAGAGCAAAAGAAACCAAACAGATGTCGGAAGAAGGCTTGGAGACCATTGACCAGTGTGGGCTCCCTGGCAAATACAAGGTCTGGTGTCTGCAGTTCATGCTGATACCAAAGCTCCTATGGCCTCTGATGATATACGACATCTGCACCAGCATAGTGGAGGCAATGGAATCCAAAATCAACAAGTTCACAAGGAAATGGCTTGGTGTCCCACCCTGTCTGACTGACATAGCGCTATACTGTCGCCAAGCAAAGCTGAAACTACCACTGAAATCCATCCTGGAGGAATATAAAGCAGGGAAGATCAGACTTCAAAGCATGCTGGAGGACTCAGGAGACAAGGTGGTTGAAGCAATCAAGCCCCAGCTGAAGACAGGCAGAAAATGGAAAGTTCAAGAGGCGATGGATTCTGCAAAAGAAAGTCTCAAGATCAGAGAAATAACAGGACACACACAGACCAACAGACAAGGACTGGGGGTGGTGACAAAAACTGAATGGTGGTCAAAGGCCAAAGGAAAAGCCAAAAGAGACATGATGATTCAGGAGATGAGAAAAGAAGAAGACCAACAAAGACTCCTCCAAAAAGCAGTCCCAGCAGAGCCAGCAAGGGCAATGGACAACGTGGGAGAATGCACTCCAAAGAAGTCTCACTTGGAATGACATTTGGCACATGGCCCCTCTCAGGATCAGCTTCATTCTCAGATCTGCATATGACCTTCTGCCTTCAAATGCAAACCTGGTGAAGTGGGGGGAAAAACAGACGATCCTTCATGCCCCCTTTGCCATGAAAAAACAAACAGTGGAGCATGTCCTAAGCTCATGTAAAGTAGCCCTGGCTCAAGGAGGTACACATGGAGGCACAACCAAGTGCTCAAAGAGATTGTACAAGTAGTCTGGGCTAGTACCAACACCACAAAAGGGAAAATCAGGACTCCAAAAGCACCCGCAACATTCTTCACGGCAGGAGGCAGCGAATCATGGCCAAGAACAACAGTGCCACTCGGAACATGCAGGCAGAGTCTGCTGGACGGGGGCAGATGACTGGGAGTGCACAGCAGACCTCCCAGAATGGAATAGTCACCCAGAGATTATCAGCAAGAGTGGCATGAGACCAGACATAGTATTACACTCTCAGTCAACCAAGCAGCTGATCATGATCGAGCTCACGGTGCCATATGAGAACAGAATGGAGGCAGCTCAGATCTACAAGACTGAAAAGTATGCTGATCTGGCAAACAGCCTGAGGAGAGAAGGCTATCAGGTCAAAGTCCTCACTGCAGAAATTGGAGCTAGGGGGTTTGTGGGAACGTCTGCATACAGCCTCATGAAACAGCTCTCAGTTGCAGAGGGAAAAAAAAACCAAGCCCTGAAAGCAATGGCAGAAGCGGCAGAGAGGTGTTCAAGTTGGATCTGGTCAAGGAGGAACAAAAGTGAACTTCATAAGGCTTAACTTTCCTACAAATATCAGGTGTCCCTGGCTCAGTGGTTAGTGCGCGAGTCATTAAGTGGAAATGAGCATGTCCAGAAGGGCATGGGTTCGAATCCCAGGCATGGCTCATCCAAAGATGGGAAAAAAAAACCATAAAGAACTTAAGTCAGCTCGTACAGCAGCCAAACCTAGGTCGATAGTTCCAGATACCAGGCAGCCGACCGAACGGGCAGGCACTACAAGAGGTTGACCGCTTCAACTATTCGGCGCCCTGAGCAAGGGAGCAATGGCTGCATCTCCCCACAGGTCGTAACGAAATCAGAACTCAGATGAAACTTGTTAAGTCAAGGACGGGTGATGGATAATCTATTCTCTCAATATCCTTGCCAGACTCAAGCATCCGTGTGTGTAAGAAGAACTGGACGAAAGAGGGGAAGAGAGCAAAGTGACAGCACACGCCTCGAGAGAAATACACTGTGCATACATCAGTGTACGTTTGGTCTAGGCAAGATTGCCGCCGCATGATTTGCACTAAGAAACCAGCGGTGTGAGTTTCCAGTGATAAAACTCTACCAGTGACTGTCCATATCTCTCCATCTTTCCGCATGGATGCGAGACACTAGCTTCGACAGCGCGCCTCGAGTAAGAAATTCGGGTGATGGAGATGATAACTGCGCTTCTGATGAGTTGCGTTCGTCAGACAGCAAACTGACATATGATTGGGCCGCCAAACAGGAATCTCTTCACCTAGTTACCAGACATGGTGTACTTTCCTGGTACCGTCGAACGTCCCCATGGTGCAGTATGGGACAAGCCCTCACAGACACACACACAAAAAGTAGTCCTGAATGGAAGAGCATGAAGGACCCGCCTGGATCCAAAAAGCCTTTTACCTAGTTACGTATGTCTGAAGAGAAGTGGAGGAGATCCTTGACCAAGTAAGCGCCTGTCACAGTCTGTCAAAGACCGATGGGCAATAGTGGAATGATGAATGAAATAAAAGCGTCAGTAATGCAAACTCCCTGGCGTCTGGAACAGCCATAGTGCAGTGCCAAGAGAATCGGGCCACAGAGCTGGATCAATGATGGATGTATGAGGGTCTGTGTTAGTGGTACTCAACGGGGAAAAAAAATTCAAAGAATGGCATCGTCAGGTCTTTTGTGGGTATAGATAACGGAGCCGGAGGTTGCAGATTTGAGTGTGAAGAAAATCACTCACCATGCCTTAGGGAATGGGGTTCGAGGAAAATGAGGTGACGTCTTGAAGACGTTGAGATCAGCAAGGACAGACAATGGGTGGAAGGAAATGAGTGTGCAGGCTGTTCAGACAGATCAAAGACTGGGGGAATAATGATGGAATGAGAAAGACACACCCATAGAAAAGATTCTCTGTCTACCTGCCTCTCTCTCTCTCTCTCTCTCTCTCTCTCTCTCTCTCTCTCTCTCTCTCTCTCGTCTCTCTATCTCTATATATATATATATATATATATACAGAGAGAGACAGAGAGAGAGAGAGAGAGAGAGAGAGAGAGAGAGAGAGAGAAATGATAGATAAGAAACAGACAGAACAGAGAGAGACAGAGAGTCCGGTCAGGCCGACGGACAGACACACAGCCAGACAGCCAGACAGCCAGCCAGACAGCCAGACAGACAGGGAAAAAGTTTCTGATGCTATCGATCTATAAGAAACAGACAGAACAGAGAGAGACAGAGAGTCCGGTCAGGCCGACGGACAGACACACAGCCAGACAGCCAGACAGCCAGCCAGACAGCCAGACAGACAGGGAAAAGTTTCTGATGCTATCGATCTTAGTCTCCTGGCAATAAAAATGGGAGACAAGCTCAAAGGCAGCAATGCTGTGACTGTCAAAGACATTTCTCCCTGTAACAGGGAAACATAAACCCAACTAGAAGCGTCGCCTACTTCTAAGATGGGTGAGGAGAAGAAGAACGGGGGAGGGGGTGGGGGGAGGGGCATTCCTGACATAATATAATGCGGGGGCTACGGAAAAAGAGAGATGGGGAAATGAAGGGTGGAGGAGAATGAAGGAGTAAGGAGGACGGAGGGGGGAGGGTTGGGGGGGGTATTTCACTCAGATCGTATGGTGACACATGACCCATCAGTCGGCTGGAGGATGAGGAAAAGGAGCTGCTAGTTGATGAATATGGGTGGAGGAGGAGGAGGAGAAGGAGGAGGAGGAGGAGAAGGAGTTGCTAGTTGATGAATGTGGGTGGAGGAGGAGGAGGATGAGAAGGAGGAGACAGAGAAGAAGGAGGAGGAGGAGGAGAAGGAGCTGCTAGTTGATGAATGTGGGTGGAGGAGGAGGAGGAGAGAAGAAGGAGGAGGAGAAAGAGAGGAGAAGGAGGAGGAGAGAGAGAGAGGAGAAGGAGGAGGAGAAAGAGGAGGAGGAACACATGGTTATTGTTTTAGCTGATCTCTGGGACGAGAAAGATGGCAGAAATGGAGAGGACAAGAAGGGGAGTGAGGGGGAGGAGGCGTGAGGGTGGTCGGGGGGGGGGGGGGGGGGGGGGGGCAGAAAAGGGGGTGTGATAAAAACTACGAATCTTCTTATTTGCTGTGTTTTATTCTACGTCCATCGATTTTGCGACTTTATGTTTCGTTGATGTTGTTATTTGATATATACATTGCTGTTTCATTTGATTTTGCCGTATTCTATTTGATTTCACGTTCATTAAGCTTTCCTCGCCGGTTTTCTATCGTTGAATTCATGTCGCCTTCAATTTGATTATTTCATATTTTTTGGGGTGCACTTTTGTGGTTTTATTCCTTATTTCAAGTTGTTTATTCCCTTTCAGTTACACATTCACAACACCCCCTACCCTTCCTCTGCCCTTCTATCTCTTAGACCTCCCATTTTCCCTCCCTTCCCCATACTCTCTCTCTCTCTCTCTCTCTCTCTCTCTCTCTCTCTCTCTCTCTCTCTCTCTCTCATTGTCTATTATCAAATTCTAAGAAAATGATGCTAGACCACAAAAATGAAAAAAAATCTCCATGATTTTGGCAGATAATTGATTATTGAACTAAACGCGCTAAATCTCTCTTCGAACCCCCCCCCCCCCCCCCCCCCCCCCCCCCCCCCCCCCCCCCCCCACCCCCCCCCCCTTTTTTTTTTTTTTTTTAAGAATCCTGTTTTTTGATTGATCGTGTGTATTTGCATATGTACTTTGATAAGAACATTGACAAAATGCTTAAGTTACGTTTGGAAAAAAAAAAAGTGATTTGACGGATTGTGTGGCCTGTCATTACAATTTCTTTGGTTTTCAATCTTGAGCCACTCTCTCCATTATGTTTTTCTTTGGAATGGCTCAAAGAGTCAGCCAGAAATGACGATTCTTTCATATCCAGTGTCCAATCTTTCTAATACAAATAAATAGAACAGAGCACGAAAAAAAAAATGCTGCTGTTCAAGTTGCTTCGTTTTGTTTTTGTCTCAAGCGATTTTGTTTCATTGATATTTTTGAGTTTCATTTCAGCGTGTCAGCTTTGTTCAGTGGAGTTGAGTTTATATTTGTTCTTCCACTCATTTTATTTTTTTTCCACATTTTTTTACATCACAGAGCAACTTTATTCGTTATGCTTTTTTCCCTTGTTTTCTTCCTTGCTGCAATGGGAACCGGGTCAGTTCCAAGCTGAATTAATGAAACATTTCGAACTATCTTGTCAAAAATATTACTTAGTCCTGTATTTCAATCTTTGCTTTAATCTTGTTTGGTATCATTTTACTATGTTGCTAATTCCGCTCGATTACTTTCCCTCAGGTTCAGTTTTCACCTTTATCTGTTGGTTTGTCTGCTTGTCGGTATAAAGACTCAAAGAAGAACGAACACAAGAGAGAGAGAGAGAGAGGAGAGAGAGAGAGAGAGAGAGAGAGAGAGAGAGAGAGAACGAACAAACGAACGAACGAAAGAACAAACGAAAAGAAAGGAAAAAAAAAAAGAAAGAAAGGGAAAAGAGAAAAAGACAGAACGAATGAACGAAAGAAAGAAAAAGACCGAACGAACGAAAGGGAGAAAGAAAGAATGAATGAAAAAGTAAAGGAAACAAAGAAAAAGAAAAGAGAAGAAAAAAAGAAAGAGAAGAAAATCTACTGAATCCATTTTGGCCAAAATCATCAACAAATTCACCATTGTCCCAGGACGGATCCATTAAATGTTTGGTGTGGATTCGTGGCATGGATCTGGATCGAACAGTGGATGATGGTTCAGGAAGATTGTCACATGGACAATGTCACATGGACAATGAACACCGTTTTTCAACAAACTTGATAACAGAATGAAATGTGGACCAAGTCCGAGGCCATGAAGTTTGTGTGTGGATCCGTATAAGGATTCGACTGACAGGCTAGGTGCAGGATTTGCTGGTATAACTGCTGTGGATTATGAAAAACTATTACAAATTACACACTGAACATGAACCCTGTGAATTAACAAAGGATTGTATTTTCGTGGAATATCAACACTCTCGGATAATATAGACATCGTGAAATTACATAGCAGCATCAATTTAATGGGATATTACGACTCTGGAATTATACGAATACCGTGAATTTGCAAAGTAATATTTTTTCGAAGAGTATGTGCATCGTGAAGTTATGAAGTAACTTAATTTTTATCGAATCTTAAAACTTTCGAGTAGTATGAATATCGCTAAGTTACAAGGTAACATAAACTATTTTCACGGAATGATAAAACTCTCGAATAACATCAACACTGTGAGGTTACAAAGAATTTTTTTCATGGAGTATACAAAGGTACCGAGTGATATAAACACAGTGAGGTTACATAGTATTATCTTTACATGGAATATGAAAACTCTCGTTGATGTGAACGCCATGAAGTTACAAAGTATCATATTTTCACGGCCTGAAAAAACTCTCGAGTAATGCAAGCACCATGACGTTAAAAGAAACATGTATTCATTAAGTGTTAAAACTCTCTTGAATGATGTAAACACCGTACAGTCACAAGCTAACGTATTTTCCTGAAATATCAAGCCTTTTGAATAATGTAAATGCCTTAAGGTGTAGAGTAACATCTCTTAATGGAATGTTAAAACTCTCGAGTAATACAAACACCAAGTTGTTACAAACTAACATTTTCATAGAGTATTAAAACTCTCAAGTAATATAAACACCGTGAGGTTACAAAATAGATATTTTCATGGAAGATGAAAACTCTTGAGTGGTACTTAGCTTCACATTCCATGTTCTCCACGTCGTATTACAAAAATATACAGGGAAGAAACTCTTTCAGTGCGTATAAATTACTTACCCTGGAGGAAATGAATCATAGTTATTTTCACTTATAAACTGATTCCAGGGACAAAACTAAATTTTGATGGACAACGCAGAGATTTGTGCTCGTCCAGGAACTCCCCCAGTTTCTGATGATTTTGTTTCAGGGATTAATTGAACATCAACAACCTTCAGAGGAAACTGACAGGTTCTGCATATAATCTCATGTCAACATTCGTACATCCGAAATCATTTCTCTTTTTTTCAACATTAGTTTTCACTCATCGTTGTTGTCATTATTGATGTCTTCAATAATCTGCATTACAGATGTAAAATCTTGCTGTAGTCATCAGCACTGCAGCTGCTGTTTAAAATGCTTTCGTCGTTGTTCCTGATAGTAACTATCCATTATCCCGTAGTCATATAATCCTGAGTATTTCTGTAGATGTTTGCTACCCTTCAAAACTTTATAGTTACACAAAACCAAAAAAAACAAAGCATAACAACAATAAGAAAAAAAGAAATACAAGAGGGGGAGGTGTCGCTTAGAAATTGAAATGAGGTTGGAGGGCGGGTGAGTAAAAAAACATTTTAAGTAAAGAACTGTGAAAGATGAATGAAAAACAGAGAGTCACAGAGAGAGGCAGAAAAGATGGACAGAATGATTAATGGAATGAAAGAATCAGTATATATCAATGAATGAAAAACACTTTTGCTTCGATGGGTTGTATTCACCTGAATAAATTTGTTTCAGAATTATGCAAAAGCACAAAGAAAAGCCGAGAGTGGAGTGCAGGAAAGGGAGGGAAGTGTAGGAGACGTCCCAGGGGCGGAAATCCAGGATGGCTGGCCCTGTTCAACACCTCTACCCTTTTTGAGCCTAACCCTGATAGGGCCCCAGGTTGTCGGATGGGCTATAAACACACATAGCCTAACTTTGATATGGCCCCAGGTTGTCGGATGGTCTATAAACAACATAGCGCAACCGTGATATGGCCCCGGGTTGTCGGATGAGCTATAAAAACTTAGCCTGACCCTGATATGACCCCAGGTTGTCGGATGCGCGCTATAAACAAATAGCCTAACCCTGATATGGCCCCAGGTTGTCGGATGGGCTATAAACAACATAGCCTAACCGTGATATGGCCCCAGGTTGTCGGATGGGCTATAAACAACATGCACTGAACTGCGGAAGCTGATTGAGAGGTCAAGGAGTCATCCATGACAGCGGGGGAGAACACCGGAATCCCCATATGAAATGACAGTTCAAACGTAACTCAGTTATATACAAAGGTAGTTTTGTCACCTTGTTTCTCGCAGCACAAATCCTAATGGTTCAGAGGGTGCTTTTTCCTAGGTAAGCCTAAAATCACCTAGTGACAGAGACCTGAATAGCTCAGCTGGTAAATCGCCGGACTCGTTAGTATTTTTGCGGTTCCGGGTTCCAATCTCAGCCGGGCTGTTTCGGTACAGAGGACGGGGATGGGGGTGGGAGAGTGTTCCTCTCGGAGTTAACATTGTTTCGAACTCCACTTCCTGTTGTTTCTAACTCCATTTCCTGTTGTTTCTAACTCCATTTCCTTAAAGTCCAAACAAGAGGATGCCCTGAGATTCTGTGTAAAAACACACGCATGACATCTTGCACGCACGTGAAATCCCGTCACAGACTTCCGGAAGAGAAGACTAGATTGGCAGTTGGTATGGAGAGCACGTATACACATGGCATGCACCTGCCATGAACATTGAAAGACAAAAGGGGAAGAGAAGTGCAGTCATTGGTATTTACTGAGTGACTCAGGAAACCACTGAATGTAGCGCCAGCAGGCAGATCTTCAGTCAGCTCTACCCAGGCAGGCAGCTCGTTGTGGTAAAGAAAGCATGGGATGTAAAGCGTTCAGAACTTGGTCTGTAAACGAGGTTAGACGTTACAGAAGTACTCTTTATTATAATTAGAAGAAGAAGAAGAAGAAGAAGAATTTAGAATGATAGTAATAATGATAAGAAGGAGACTGATGATAATAATTATAATAACAACAACAATGATAACAATAATAATAACAATAATAATAGTAAAAATAAAAAATAATAATAACAATAAAGTAATAATAATAATAACAATAACGACAATCATAATGATAATATCATTCACAATAACAACCGTTTTAGATCACAAACTAAAGGACCGCGTGATTAAGAACAACGCCAAGAATGTCAAGATAGCTAAGACGGCATAATTTGACGACCTAGGTTCTGATCCAACTCTTCGTTCAATCAAAACAGCATTTAATCATCTATTACTAACACTTTGTCAGTCTGAGCTACCTATTTAAGAAAGATGAAAATAGTATTCAACAGATTACTTCTCAGCCCTTTCGATGTCTGAAAAGGGAGATTATCAAGATGCAGGACAGGTAAACCATCTAACCCTAGGCTAAGGTGCCAGAATTGATGATTCTAGCGTTCACAGAAACACTGCGAGTTAGTGTCGTATAACATCTTAGGAGGGGGGGGGGGGGGGGGGGGGGGGGGGGTCTTAAACTTTGATATTAGCCCAAGGACTTCGATATCTCGTGCGCAAAAAGAGTCGGTGAGGAATCACACACACACACACACACACACACACACACACACACACATATATATATATATATATATATATATATATATATATATATATATATATGCACACATGTGCGCGTTCATCGTGCTGATGTACATCTTCCAGGAAGAACAGATTTGGGTGAAAACGTTTAGGTGAATAATGTTCAGTCAGGTTACAGCTCCTGCTCTGTTACTGGTATACAATGCTTGTCTGCAGAACTGTAAGATCTGTATGCGTGCCTGCAAAAGTGCGTGTGTGCGTGTGTCCGTGTGTGCGTATGTGCACGATGATGATGATAGTAAAAAGTAAATGAACTACTACGCTACTACTATACTACTACTACTACTATACTACTACTACTACTAATACTAATAATAATAATAACAATAATGATAATGATACAACTACTACCATAAATAATAATGATGATGATAATGTAATAACAATAATGATGATGATGATGATAATAATAATAATAACACAACAACAATAATATAATATAGGCTAATGATGATAATAAAATAATCATAATAATCATAATGATAATAATAATAGTTATCATTATCATTATTATTATTTCAATGGTAATAACAATAACTCAACCGTTTTAGACCACTAACTAAAGGACTACGTGACTGAGAACAAAGACAAGACACGTCAGGACAGCTAAGATGGCGTATTTTGACGACCTAGATTCTGATCTAACACTTCGTTCAAACAAAGACGGTCTTCAGGTCATCTATCATTAATACTTTGTCAGTCTCAGCTACCTATGAAGGAGGGTGATAACAGCATTCAACAGATTACTTCTCAGCCCTCTCGATGACTGAAAAGGGAGATTAACAAGATGTAGGACAGGAAATCCATCTAACCCTAGGCTAAGGTGCCAGAATTGATGATTCTAGCGTTCTACAGAAACACTGCGTGTTAATGTCGTATATCATCTTTGAAAGTGGGGGGGGGGGGGGGGGGGGGGGGGGTATGAGGGGGGTCTTAAACTTTGATATTTAGCCCAAGGACTTCGATATTTCGTGCGCTAAAAGAGTGACAGATACGGAGAGCCAGAGAAATACACAGGCACGTACGCACTTACGCATGCAACACACACACACACACATTTCGTACACACACACACACACACACACACACACACACACACAGAGAGAGAGAGAGAGAGAGAGAGAGAGAGAGAGAGAGAGAGAGAGAGAGGAGAGAGAGAGAGAGAGAGAGAGAGAGAGAGAGAGGGTAATTATTGTTATTGTTCTAGTCGTTGTTTTCGATGTATTTCCTGCTGTTGATGTTGTATTGGCTGCTGTTGTTCCTTTGGAAAAGCTGTAAAATCACAAACAAGAGATCCCAGCTGTTGCTGTCGAGCATCAGAGGGGTTAAACTGCCAGCCTTGGGAAGATAAGCACTAACGTGCTTTTTTACATCCAGTCCTCGCCCTGAGTAGGGACTACAACATGCAGTGAAATCAATTAATGTAAAAAAAAAAAAAAAAAAAAAAAAAAAAAGCAAGCAAAGCGGCGGTCATGTAATCATAAAAGAACATCATCAAATGAAAATAGAAGATAAATGAAAATGAAACAAAAAAAGAATAATAATTAACAAACAAACAAATAGAAATAAAAATGAGAGTAACAATAATGAAGAGGAAGGAGACAGTGGGGCTAGAGAGTGAGGTGGGCTGGGGGGGGGACATATGTAAATGTACTACAACGTACAAGATTAGCATGTATGAAAACAGACAATAAGAGAGAGCGATGAGATACCTTCAATATCTTGATTGTTTGTTTGCTGTGATTGTTGTTTTGCGTGGTTGCTAGTCAAGGTCAAGGACAATGAAAAAAAAAAAGAAGTCGAGACTTTGGTATGGTGGTAGAGAGAGATTTTGGAAGAATGGAAAAACGACATGATTAACGGAAAGGGGGACAACAAAAAGCCGTAAAAAGACAAGAAATAGTAATCTTTCAAAACATTTGAATACTACTGTACGTCTCCTCAGGTTTCGTGTTATGTCGTGCACAAAGCATCTCTCTCTCTCTCTCTCTCTCTCTCTCTCTCTCTCTCTCTCTCTCTCTCTCTTCTTCTTCTTCTTCTTCTTTCTTCTTCTTCTTCTTCTTTCTTCTTCTTTTCGTACTTTCCTGACCGCCATTGGGCTGTTTCAAGAGTGAGTTTAATCCTCAAGAATAATACACACAGCCTTTCCTGTGTGAGCACATGACTTATGGCACATACAAACAAAACTCATTATTGAAGAAAATGGATGAATAAAACCAAAAAGCTTTGAATGCACCTTGCACAGAGCATTATTAACATGCACAGTGAAGCTTTTACCAAGTATGAGACTTTGTGCGTGTCGGCATAGGAATAATGAATGGCTGACATGACTTGTAAATGTGTTATTCTTTCCCTGTTGCATTCGAACATTTTGTTCACACTTCGCACAGATCAAGGGCAAAGTCCTGTGTAAAGAAAAATATCCTTGTATCCCCTCTCTTCCACTACCATGTGTAACTATTCTTTCACTGCCGTGCTTTGAAATGTTTGTTCACATTTCCCACACAAGAAGGACTAAGGCCTTTGTGAAAAACAAAAATCTTTCTCTCTCCCCCCTCCTCCCCCCCCTCTCCAATCAATTCGTCGTCATTTCATAAGATGTGCTAGGTATAGTTCCAGATTCCAACGCGTTCCATTCACCATGACCTGTCTGATCCCATCTTCAGTCTTCGTTCCCGCCAGTGTCTTCGAACCAGCCTCCTATTGTTTCAGAGTCACAAGCTGTGACTACATCCTTAATGCATCACCCACAAAGCTTCCTGCCGCGCTGTTCTGTGACACCTCTGGCGTCACCATCACACAAAAACCGGAGACTGGCAACGTTGGTACCTCAGGGTATGCCAGGGTGGATACGGGTTAGAATCACTTTTCGCCGGAAATACAACAAACTTTCTTTCATTTCTCTCTTTCTGCGTACGCAGGCTGATATTCCTGCGGGACACTGCCTGTATAGACAAGCAGTTGAGTTTTGCGTGTATGACCCTTTTTTTATCCCCATTTAAGGCAGCCACAACAACAAAGAAATTTAAATTTCGTTTGTCTTCAACAGATTTAATTCTGTCCGTTGTATTTTCATTCCATCAAAAATCAAAGTTTATCCTACTTAGAAAGTACGTCATGTTCTACATAAAACTCAAACGAACACGAGTTGGTACTTGTTTTTGTTTTTGTTTTGTTTTGTTTTGTTTTGCTTGTTCTTGTTTGTAACTTTGTTTGTTTATAAGGAACCTGACATTAAAATGTTTGACAGAAAGATGTCTTTTCCTTTTCAAAGGGAAGCTATTTGTGTGGGACTTTGAATAGTAAACCTCCTACTGAAAAACCTATCAGATAGCCTCCCTTGGTCGTGTTTTTTGGCACGGTGGTGTTTATAACGTGGTATACCGGTGTTTATCAGGAACCTCACACAAAGGAGTAAACAGTCATTGTCTGACTCACCAATAATTCCGTCTGGAGGTCGTAAGATGCTGTCGCTGTCTGACCTTTCTGGCTTGACTGTTAGAATAGTATTCCAACTTTGGTATACTCTTTGTAATGGCATGAGACGGAGGCAGTCGGGTACTAGCCGATTCGGAGACAATTCCTGTCTGGTAACCTGAACTGTGGATGTTGGTACCAGGGTGTGGAAACAACGAACAGGAGTCCCTGGAAGTTTGAAGGAGACCAAAGGTGTACGAGATTTCACTCTGCTCCTTGTGTACGAGGGAAGACAGGATGTTATGACATGTCTCTCGGAATGTCACTGCGCAAATAGTTTGGACCGAAATAACTGCACTGGTGTTCTGATTACCCAGACATAGAGACAGACCCATACGCATGCACGCACACACACACACACACACACACACACACACACACACACACACGCACGCACACGCACACACACACACACACACACACACACACACACACGCACGCACGCACGCACGCACGCACGCACACACACACACACACACACACACACACACACACACACACACACACACACACACACACATACAGAGAGAGAGAGGAGAGAGAGAAGAGAGAGAGAGAGAGAGGGAGAGAGAGGAGAGAGAGAGAGAGGAGAGAGAGAGAGAGAGAGAGAGAGAGAGAGAGAGAGAGGAGAGAGAGAGAGAGAGAGGAGAGAGAGAGAGAGAGAGAGACCTTTATTCCCCTGGGTAACAGACAAGCAAGACGATGTTTTTGTTGTTGTTGTTTTTTTTCATCTGGCCCTTGTCCCTTCAGAGAGAGAGAGAGAGAGAGAGAGAGAGAGAGAGAGAGAGAGAGAGAGAGAGAGAGAGAGAGAGAAACTCGTGAAACGCGTGAACTCGTGAACTCGTGACTTTATTGTGAGGCCTCTAGCTTATCCAAATGACACGTGACATGAAATTGGAGAGAGAGAGAGAGAGAGAGAGAGAGAGAGAGAGAGAGAGAGAGAGAGGAGAGAGAGAGAGAGAGACGATCGCATGTCCTACGAGTTATCCAATATTTGAAGCACTCTCCAGAGTTCCCTCATCAACCTTGTTGCCATTAGTAGAGTTTCCCTCATCAACCTTGTTGTCATTAGTAGAGTTCCCTCATCAACCTTGTTGTTATAAGTAGCATAGCGTCTCGCAGCGTGTGGGTGAGGAAGGGATTTGGACGCGGCTCACAAAAACTTAGGAATAACATCCTGAACCAATAAGGGATGCAGAAGGATGGGTGGATGGCAAATATATTTGCAGGATTCTTCTTTCTCTATGATCTGAAAAGCATTGAAGACAGACGTTCAGTTCTTCACGGGTAGTTTGTGACCACAATCAAGTTCTGCCTTGTGGACCTGGCCATTTATATTTCTGGTGCTGACGTTCGTTTGCATAACAAGTTCTTTCGGTCTGTCATGCCTTGCCCAGGTGCCATCCCTGTGGTCCAGGGGTCGGCGTGTCGTGACTCTCCAAGCTTTCCGATTTTGCGTTATACGTAGGCAGCCTGTCATATTCTTCCCTGTCCCTTCCTTGATATCATCTGTCCACAGTCTTCTCTGACGTCCTCTTGCTCTCTTGCCCTCCACAGTTCCAGCAGAGATGTTCTTTGAAAGTGAGTTGTGCCTCATGATATGTCCAAAATAGGCCAGCTTTGTTGATCTTGTTTGCTGCGTGTTAGTTCTCTTTGCCCACCTCTCGGCCTGTCTACAATCGGCTTCTATCACCTGAAACCCTATGGCAGAATTCACCCCGGTTTTGTTCATCCGCCCATGGTGCTGTCTGGAGATGCATCAACTATAACTGTGGTCTGGTCACCGATCGTCTCACATGAATTTGTGCCAGTGGTGTTGGTCGCCATCAACGGTATTGACCAGAAGTATGTCACCTGCAATCTTGTGATACTGTCACCACCACTGGGGAAAAAAAAAGAAAAATTAAGCATCCGCCCCACGTGGGCAGACTTTAAGAATCAAAGAAATGTGCTATGAAGACAGATGTATAAAAATGAAATAAATAAACAAATGAATAAAAAAAATAAATGAATAGTAGATAAATCATTATGAAATCAATAACAAATCGATAAGTAAAAATGAACGGATGAACAGATAAGTAAGCAAATAAATGAATAAGTACACAAATAAAAAGACAAAAATCATTTTGAAATGAAACATTTGAGTGCACGCCTGGTGATCGAAAATGAACTCAAAAACGCGGTCAGTGTGCGCTGACAGTGTAAGTGGTTAGCTCTACAAGTTAACCAAGCACTGAGAGTCATATCTACGATGGAAAAGGCCAAAACTACGAGCTATGAAATATTGCTTAGTTGTCTCTCGTAAAACATGCACTATCTCACACGTTGACCCGACAGTTGCTTGCTGAATAAACGAATATAGGAGGTTAACGAGAGAGCAGAAAAAAAGAATCGTTCCGTTAGTACGGATAGGAGTGAGCGAAGATTCTAACAGGAGGAGAAAAAGAGGGAGCGCAGGGGCAGGAAGAAGAGAGCTTTCAAATGTCACGAATCAGTTCATTACAGGCACCATCGAACTCTTCCTTGCAGGGAAAAAAAAAAAATGTTTGCATGTCTGGAATCGACTTTCGTCTTGCGGTTGAAACTCATCAGCTCAGTACAGCTAAGATTTCTTCGCTGTGAACTTTGGACTGGGAGTGCGTCGCCGCGACAGAGCGCTAACCTGTGTGTGTGTGTGTGTGTGTGTGTGTGTGTGTGTGTGTGTGTGTGTGTGCGCGCGCGCGCGCGCGCGCGCGCGCACGTGTGTGAGTGTGTGTGTGTATGTGTGTGTGTGTGTGTGTGTGTGTGTGTGTGTGTGTGTACGTGTCTGTGTGTGTGTGTGCGTGTCTGTATGTGTGCGTGTTTGTTTGTTTTTGTGTGTGTGTGTGCGCGCGCGCGCGCGCGCGCGCGCGCGTGTCTGTGTGTGTGTGTGTGTGTGTGTGTGTGTGTGTGTGTGTGTGTGTGTGTGTGTGTGTGTGTGTGTGTGTGTGTGTGTGCATGCGCGCGCGCGCGCGCGCGTGTGTGTCCCTTTCAGAAAATGTTTTTCTTGACCTATAGATCGATGTGAGTTTTCATCGCAGGAGACGTAGCCAGACAAATAATGGAGGGGTTAGTTTCCAAGGTGAAGAAACTGAGGAGAAATATTACTATTCCGACGAACGAATGAGATAAACAAATGACAAGACAAAACACTATGCGTTTCATCCACTTTTGGTCTTCCTCAGGGAAGACAAACAGTAGTTAAGGCAACGAAAACAAGGAACGAACAATCACTTATCTCCTCAAATTGGGCACAACGTGGATGCGGGAATAACGGAATTCAGTTTTTGTCAGGTTTACGGGAAATTGTTGTACTGTTGTTTAACGACAATATCGGAAGAAAGAAAACTCGCGGAGAGCGTGGCAGCAGAGAGTCCTCAGAAGAGAAGCCCCCTTCAAGCAAGTGTTTCGGCCCTTATCTCCTGACACTCTAGGGGGGGTTGGGCCACACCCGGTTCATGACTCCGAACGTCCCTCTGCTGCCCCTTTTTTCCCATCTTGGGACGAGCCATTGCTGGGATTCGAACTCATGACCCTCTGGACATGCTCATTTTCCACTTAATGACTCCCGCACTAACCACTGAGCCACTGGGACACCTGATATTTGTAGGAAATTTAAGCCTTATGAAGTTCACTTTTGTTCCTCCTTGACCAGATCCAACTTGAACACCTCTCTGCTGCTTCTGCCATTGCTTTCAGGGCTCTGGTTTTTTCCCTCCCTGCAACTGAGAGCTGTTTCATGAGGCAGTATGTAGACGTTCCTACAAAGAGCATCATACTTTTCAGTCTTGTAGATTTGAGCTGCCTCCATTCTGTTCTCAAATGGCACCGTGAGCTCGATCATGATCAGCTGCTTGGTTGACTGAGAGTGGACTACTATGTCTGGTCTCATGCCACTCTTGCTGATGATGATCTCTGGGTGACTCTTCCATTCTGGGAGGTCTGCAGTGCACTCCCAGTCATCTACCCCGTCCAGCAGACTCTGCCTGCATGTTCCGAGTGGCACTGTTGTTCTTGGCCATGATTCGCTGCCTCCTGCCGTGAAGAATGTTGCGGGTGCTTTGGAGAGTCCCGATTTTCCCTTTAGTGGTGTTGGTACTAGCCCAGACTACTTGTACAATATTTTTGAGCACTTGGTTGTGCCTCCATGTGTACCTTCCTTCAGCCAGGGCCACTTTACATGAGCTTAGGACATGCTCCACTGTTTGTTTTTCATGGCAGAGGAGGGGGCATGAAGGAACGTCTGTTTTCCCCACTCACCAGGTTTGCATTAATTTAAGGGCAGAAGGTCATATGCAGATCTGAAAGGGCCATGTGCCAAATGTCATTCCAAGTGAGACTTCTTTGGAGTGCATTCTCCCACGTTGTCCATTGCCCTTGCCTGCTCTGCTGGACTGCTTTTTGGACTTTTTTGGTCTTCTTCTTTTCTCATCTCCTGAATCATCATGTCTCTTTTGGCTTTTCCTTTGGCCTTTGACCACCATTCAGTTTTGGTCACCCAGTCCTTGTCTGTTGGTCTGTGTGTGTCCTGTTTTTCTCTGATCTTGAGACTTTCTTTTGCAGAATCCATCGCCTCTTGAACTTTCCATTTTCTGCCTGTCTTCAGCTGGGGCTTGATTGCTTCTACCACCTGTCTCCTGAGTCCTCCAGCATGCTTTGAAGTCTGATCTTCCCTGCTTTGTATTCCTCCAGGATGGATTTCAGTGGTAGTTTCAGCTTTGCTTGGCGACAGTACAGCGCTATGTCAGTCAGACAGGGTGGGACACCAAGCCATTTCCTTGTGAACTTGTTGATTTTGGATTCCATTGCCTCCACTATGCTGGTGCAGATGTCGTATATCATCAGAGGCCATAGGAGCTTTGGTATCAGCATGAACTGCAGACACCAGACCTTGTATTTGCCAGGGAGCCCACACTGGTCAATGGTCTCCAAGCCTTCTTCCGACATCTGTTTGGTTTCTTTTGCTCTTTGTGTGTCTTTCAGCGTATCATCATACCATCTTCCAAGGCTCTTGACTGGCTCTTCTGTAACTGTTGGAATGGCCTGGTTGGCAACACTGAAGACCACAGATTCGGCCAGCTTGTTGCTGCTTTCAAGATGACTTCCATTGCCAACACGAACAGTATAGGGGAAATTGCACAGCCCATTGCAATGCCCACTTCCAAGTTGATCCAATCTGTTGTGTACTCGCTTTCGTATCTGCCACTCCTTTCGACCTTCAAAATGAGAGATAAACAATTTCAAGTGTGCTTCTGACTCACTTGGTTGAATATTTGAATTTAAAAAAAAAAACGAACATTATGGTGTTTAGAAAAGAAGAAGAAGAAGGTCGTCTGAGCACATATGAAAAAGGATTCTACAGTGGCCAAGACATTGAAACTGCAAACAGTTACAAATACTTAGGCTTTGCTTTATCAACAAGTTTATCCTTAGAAGTATCAGTGTCAGGTTTTGCCTGGAGAAGGGAAGGCTAAATGGCAGAGATTATGAAAACAATGTTTAGTCCTACTTTCAAAGTGAACTGACTGCAGGAGGAAATGTAAACAACTTTTTAAAGGAACCTGAAGTAAATCCACCAGTTAAAATGGACAACAAATTACACGACAAAACACGACACCTGTCGAGCTCTTACGGTCACAACGCGTCGTGTTTGGTCTGGTAAATTGTTTGTCCATGTTAACTGGCGTATTTACTTTGAATTCGTTTTAAAAATATGTGTAGTCTTGTTAAACATGGATAGGTGCGATATATGGGTTCTCTTTAAACCTTCAGATGCACAGAACAAACCCGTGTTGTTGTACTCATCTGAAATTGTGGGTCTAATACAATTCAAGCGATAGAAACCATACATCATTTTGCAAATTGAAAACCCCTTAGAAGAACTCACAATACTTTGGCATGTACACAGACGGGTAGATGCCCACTTTGCTTTGATCTTTCTTTGCGCGTGTTGTGTCAACGGTTTTAAAATTGCGTTCGTCAGACTGCAAAAACAAAGTTTTGAAATGCGTAAGCAAGACCGAAGACGTATACACCGAAATCGGATCTCCTGCTTTATTTGAGAACTGTAATTGTATGGGGGGATGGACCATGTTCTGAGAGCTTTTAGGCAGAGAATGTTCATTGCTACAAACAAGATTGGAAGGGACAGCTTGCACAACGTAATCGTCTTCAGGTGCGTTACACATTCAAGTCTCTTTTACCGCAGCAAAAATACCCTCAGAAAACTGCGACAGCAACACTTTATAAAAGCCTTGGTAAAGGTTTGGTTATGCATGAGTTATCTCAGAATGAATCAATGAAACGGTATAGTGATGCTCTAATATCAAGAAATCACTCGCTTTGTGATGAACGAGACACCCAAATCCATTTTCTCATAAAATGTCCGATGTTTCAATCAGATGCGTGGAGAAAAAAAAAAAAAAAAAAAAAATCAACGCACGCTACAAACACGGTAACATCCGACCTCACCCCTTTTCACTGCAGACTGAAAATGAGTGCTTGATAAGAATTGTTGCTGTGTTCATTTATCACGCTTTTATATTCGCAAAGAGAAATGCATGTAGAGTGTACGTTTAGATTCGCGAACCTTCAGAAATGGGGGCAGCCCCCATCCCCTCGGCTTTCCGCCCACCCTGTCCTGTCGCCAAGTCAGTTTTTTTCCCCTTCTTATTTGTTTTGTTTCACAATATTATTGCTTCGTACACGTGTCCTCATTAAATTTCCAGAGTTCTCTCTCTCTCTCTCTCTCTCTCTCTCTCTCTCTCTCTCTCTCTCTCTCTCTCTCTCTCTCTCTCTCTCTCTCTCTCTCTCTCTATCTATCTCTCCCTCTCTCTCTAGCTACATTATCTCCTAAGCTATATTCCTAAGCTATATGATGCGTCCTGCCGAATTCAGCCAGTGCGTTTTACATTCGTTGCACTCCCTGATCTCCCGTTCTTTCTTTACGCCCAGCGCCGTGCCGTCCATTGTCCTAGAATCACAAATCAAAACATCCATAATTCATCGCCTGCCAGGCTTCGTCCACGCCATTTAGTGACACCTCTGTCATTCCGTGAAACCTCTGCCATTTTGTGAAGCCTCCATCACATACTGAAGCCTCCATCATCCTCTGTATGTTACATTTGTCATTCTGGGGAAACCTCTGCTATTGTGTGGAACCGTCATACCAAGATAACCGTTAGACTGGCAGCGCCAGTGTTTTGCAGCACGCCGATTCTGAACACGAACGTCATGCCAGACCAAGCGGAGACAGCTGATTCATTTTCTGCTTCATCGATAGCTCCGTCTGGGAAGTCGTAGGTCTTCTCCGCTGTCTGACTCATAGTCAGGGGTTAAACAACGATTTGAACTGTGATGCCTTGACAGTGTTCTCCCCTTGTTTGCACGAGAGGAAGCAATCTATGGCGGCTTTGGGGAATAATGACTCGGGAAACAAGTGTCGCTCTCCTCCTGACCAGTGCCACAGCAGGCTTGGAATATATCTTTCAACCTGATTACTTTTAAGTTAGGGGCAGTTTTGCTGAGAAGTCAGTAATGTGTAAATTTCCTCCTGGTCACTGTAAGAATACGGAAACAAGCATTTGTATTTGGTACGAAATTACCCTATAGATTCTTGGTTTTACATTGAAGTGATTTGGCTGATCAAACAACCGCCATGCTGCAGTGATTAGTGTCGCAGACTTGGGGCTGAGGGTCGCAGGTTCAATTCCTACCAGAGACATTTATATGTAGGATTTTTCAGCCCCGACCGGCTCCTACCCAGATATGTTTTGTGCTGTGAGTTCGGAAGGGAAGACGACTGGAACCACATGCTTGAAATTCATTCACTTAAGGAATGTGTCTCTGACAATATTGCTAAACTTTCCGTACCGAGAACAGCAGGTGACTGTATCTCTCAGGCCTGTTTGATACTAATATTTATCCCGAAAAAAGACTAGAATACACCCCTGCCATGTAGTCTCTGACCAGAATGGAACCCCGTAGCCTCATCTTCATCACATCCATACCATCGATACTCACTGAGAAGAAAAGTCTTGAATTCGGTGCGACCCTTCATGTCCTGCTCTTGTGATGATGCAGGCTTGGTGTCCTCTCCAAGTACGCGCCCATGGCAAACTCGTGCCAGGGTCGTCAGTTTCGGCGGATTCATGAAGACGTTTTTGTTGGATAGACGTGCTGGCACCCTCCTGAAGAAGAAGAAACTCCTACACGCTGCTTCCCAGATTTTAGGATAAACTCAAATTTAGAAAGAGTGGGGGTTAGTTGCCGCCAAGGACATTGACAAACAAAGTGCAGGACAAGACACGACGCATTCCGACCTCTTGGGTCTTCTTCAGGCAAAAAACAGATCATATTTAACGTTTAGGACAGTACAAACAAAGAACGAAGAGTGACCTATCTGTCCTTATCTTTAGGATGAACTGTTGGAAGATGAGCAGGTCCTGCGCACGATGGATCAGAACAGCCACCACTGCACATCATCAAAGTCACTCGGCAGCAATGTTGGGTCTCTTCTCTTGTGGGTTGTCTAATTGCTTACTAACTTAGGCCCGTAGCTCAAGGTGTGAGCATAAGCCATCGAACACACTCCGCCATCACACTCGGTTCTGGGCTGCTCACTGAATGCTGTCCCAGTTGGTCCCCTGCCTTTTTATCTCTGCCTCAGTGTCTCGCCTCCAGCTGCTGCGAGGTCGGCTTCTCTTCCTTTTCCCCTGCGGGTTCCATGTCAGCGCTTGACGTGTGGTGCTGGATGCCGGCTTCCTGAGAGTGTGTCCAATCCAGCCCCACTTCCTCCGCAGAATCTGCTTGGCCACTGGTTCCAACCCTGATTGCTTCCATAGATCTTCAGTGTTGATCTTCTCTGGCCATCTGATTTTGAAGATGGGGTTGTCTAATGTCGACTTGATATTGATTTTCCCCCCTGTCCGCTGCTTACACTATGGCTGCAGCAGAACAAACCCCGGATGTGGTTGAGTTTCGGTAGTCGAAATGATTGCCCTGGGAGTCATGGCACAGGGAGGAACGGGGGGGGGGGGGGGGGGGGGGGGGGGGGGGGGGGGGGGGGGCGGGGGGGGGGGGCAGGGTGGGGGGGGGGGGGGGAAAGGGAAGGGATGTGGAAGATCAAGTAGGACTAAAACATGGGCTCCTCCACATCAGGTAGATGTTCCCGCGTGGTGACGTGCAGGAGGCAGACCCAGCATTCCCAGCATTCCCCGGGGCTCCATCAGCTATCATCTTCTTTGCATTTTCCCGCCATTGGCAGGATGCCAGAAGCGACCATTCTTGAAGTCGTGAACGGGTTTGTGAAAGTATTCTGCACTCGATCTGCAGTGCTGGTAAATGACTGCTCTGTGTGTGTGTGTGTGTGTGTGTGTGTGTGTGTGTGTGTGTGTGTGTGTGTGTGTGTGTGTGTGTGTGTGTGTGTGTCTCTATCGAGGTCAGGCCATTCGATGCAATGCCTCCCTAACAGAGAAGCAGATTTGAATGACATACAGAAATATATTTTTCCAAATACACCAAAAGAAAGGATTTATGACTTGTGGTAATGCAGAACACACACACACACACACACACACACAGACATCCACTCTCTCTCTCTCTCTCTCTCTCTCTCTCTCTCTCTCTCTCTCTCTCTCTCTCTCTCTCTCTCTCTCTCTGTGCAGGCGCGCTTAGAAAAGAAGAAAAGAAGAGAGAGAGAGCCTGTTAAAATAAAATGGAGACAAAGAATCTATGACCGCAAGCTGGCTGCACTGAACCCACCGTAACAAAAATAATTTGTTATGCATAGTTAGAACCCAGCGGCCACTCTTCAGTAAGTGCCACAGTGATATGACTCTCCACGCAACTTGACACAAAGGCCACCCATTACATTATCGCCGTGTTGCCATTTCCAGGGAACAAAAAATCACATTTGAAACGCTTCCCAAAGATACACTCTCGCCGAAACCCAATACCAGAAACCGGAAGAATCGATTTTGCCCTCTGGGCTCTCGGTGCCAGCGCTGCGGCAGACAAACTGGCATTGGCGGTGTTTGGCAGGGCTAGAATGAGTGACGTGGGAGTTGTGCCGCAAAGCAGGCCACGGAAGACGAGAGACAGAGTTGAAAAAGAAATACAAGAAAACAGAAGGAAGGCAGGCAGAAGAAAACACAAGAGAGTAACATGCTTTAAAACGATTTATTAAGAGCAATTAAAAAAAAGAGATGCCTAATATTTTCGTAAAAATACAAGAAAAGAGAAGGAAGCCAGAAGAAAACACAAGAGAGTAACATGCTATAAACGATTAATTAAAGGCAATAAAAAAAAATGCTTAAATTTTCGTAAATATAAATAGTATGTTCTGATGAACATGAACATGTGTTGTGTCGTGCAGACTAGACAAGGTTGAAAAAGAAACACAAGAAAATAAAAGAAAGCCAGAAAAAAAGTAATATAGTGGAAAAGATTAATCAAAGGCAATAAAAATGCGTAACATTTTCGTAACTATAGATAGTATGTTGTGATGGTCACTATTATTCTGTACTGTGTAGCCGCAGACTACGTCACTTCCGTCCTTTATCGGCAGAGTGGCGTGAAATCCTGAAGATCTTGAAAGCAGTGATATCTTCAGGCTGTTTATTTCCTGCTCATCGATTTCTGGAAGGATGAGAGAACACGATTCATTCGTATCCAGCAGATTCCAAAGACGCTAGGTTCCAGACTACAGGAAAAAAAATAACAGACGGACGGGCTGAAGCTAAACTAAGCTGCTGGTGGCTTAGAATTATAATACACACGGAATGAAAATGTGTTTTAAGAGTGTGTGCGTGTGTGTGTGTGTGTGTGTGTGTGTGTGTGCGTGCGTGCGTGCGTGTGTGTGTGTGTGTGTGTGTGTGTGTGTGTGTGTGTGTGTGTGTGTGTGTGTGTGTGTGTGTGTGTGTGTGTGTTCTGTGTATATCATGTAACTGCTGGAATTCTATACAACTTTCTGGTGCAGGCTGTACACGAGAGATTTGAACAACACTGATCTAACAACACCAATACCACCACCACCACCACCACCACCACCAACAACAACAACAACAAACGCTTTGAACAGAGATACGAATAGAAATAAGACACAAGAAATGAAGGCCAAGAGAAGACAAAAAAAAAAAAAGACGACGACATAGAGAAATACATTATATTTAAAAAGCGGCAGGAAAAACGGTTAAAACCAAAGCGAAGATGGTGTGTGTGTAGGGGGGTTACGGGTTAGAAAACCACACGTGACAGTCAACGTATGTATGTAGAAGCCGAGGTATATCACAAGCCTGCTAATAGTTTCAAAAGTCGATCACTCTCGGCCCTATCAAAGCGATTTTTACACTCACGCTCTCGATTAGTTGTGCCAGAAATCTATCGGGCCATTGTTTCCCTTGTGCAGCCCATCGATTCCTCAAAGCCACGGCAGGCACCCAAGCATCCGCTGTATTGTCATGCAAACGTTCCAGCCCCGATCGCCCCCATTCATTGGCGGAAGCGGGCAGCCCCCGTGCAAGTTCAGTATTAGAGAGGCAGTGACGGATCTACTGATGATTTCTCCTTGATACTGATGATGCTATGGGTGACGTAAACATGGCAATGCCACTGGGGGAGTTTTATTTCAGGGAGTTGTTGTTCTTGGTGTTGCTTTTGTGTTGTGCATTTTGAGGTTCACATTCTAATTTTGGTATTTCTTCCCCAGCGTTCATGTGTCACCGTTGTTGTGGTCAATAGGTTTTATTTTTCCAGTGTGTGTGTGTGTGTGTGTGTGTGTGTGCGTGTGTGTGTGTGTGTGTGTGTGTGTGTGTGTGTGTGTGTGACGAGACGGATATGGGTGGTGGACTTGGAATAATTTCTCGATGAGAATTATCTTACATTTCACCTACACCCCCTCTCTTACTAGTGGTGGAAGGAGGAGCAACTTTCCGGTACTAGTCATCGAAGAAAATTTTTATTTGTTCCGGGTAGTAATAAAATACGGAGAAATGGCTCTGAGATAATTTTCCTTAGGCCTGTACTATTAATTACTAGTACTTATAGCTCCGAGATACAGAATTGAAGAGAGAAGTTCAAACATTCAACATTTGATGGAACAACAGGGAACTGACACAAGTTAAGTGCACTTTCACACATCAACTTTTATTACTTACACATAGATAAGAAATGGCGTGACAATTCCATAGGCTGTGTTTCAGTTCTCATTGGACTACCACAATGAGGGGTCCTTCCTCACTCCTACTTTACTCGCTGGCACTCTGTGCAGCAAGCTGAAGTTGGCATACAGGGGTCTCTGTCTGCGTACACTGAATGTATATGGTTATTATACATCCCCCCCTGCTTGCTAATACCATAGACAGGTTCTCACTGTTTCATCATAAAGTGAGGGTAAGGGTCTGATGGGTTTGAGTCCAGGTGGTAAGCAAACTTAGCTTCGCTTCGGAGAAGGCAGTTGTTCTCTCCTGTGGCTGGTGACTGCCCCACTGGTGTAGATTTGTTGTCTGGTGTCGCCCTGGTTTCTGGCGAAGTCCCAGCTCCTGGTCCAGTCGCAATGTGTAGCGTGACCAGGATCCCAGTTCTGCGATAAAGAGAACTTGATCTGTAGATGAGAATCTGGTGGCTGGTCTGGTCTGTCGAGTGCACACATTTACCCTTTTCCTCTGTCTTTCAGAAGGGTTGTGAGACTCAGCCAGCAAAGTTTTCTCTATGGTAGAGAGTTTCTGCTATAACTATTAACCTCCACGTTTGTTCAAAGGCTAAGTTAAGCTTACAAAAGGGTAGGAGACAGTAATACAATGTTACCGTTTTAGTTAAACAACTCTTCCATGTTTCATATGAATTAAATCACACTGACTTGGGCTATGCTTAGTCCAAGTACACAGGTGGTGTAGACTTAAAGTCACACACTACAAATCATTCCGATAATCACCAGTATTTATAAATCAGAGTAGCAGTTTTTACCTAGCACAGGCATACTGTTTTCCTGATCAAAATTAATCATTGAATTATTATCTTAACAGACAGAGTTGCACACTGACAAAGTCAGGGTGCTCACAAAGAATAGTGGTCAGATTGTTAACCAAGAATCAAAACCACTGGGAGAGAGCTTTTGCCATATGATGGCAAGCAAACTACTACACAAATAATCATTCATCAGTTTGATAAATGTTGCTAAGCATTTGTACAAAGTTACAATGCTAACACACACAGCATACATGAAATCAATACATAGATTCAAAAATGTAAAACAGAGTCCCAACTCACTTTTCCTGGGATGAACAGGGAATGACTTGAGATCAAGGAGTTACCAAGAGTTTCCTAGGCTTCTGTCCCTTTGTCTTCCTCTGCTCGTGTCTACAGACAGTCCTGAGGGGTCAGTGAAATTGCGCCTGTGTGTGTCTGCTATATGAACCTTCTTGCTTGCCGAATCAAATTCGACAAACTGTCATTCACCCATCAGGGGTGAGAGGGGGGGGGGGATTTAGTCTAGTCACCAATCGCCTCCGAAATTGTTTGATCCTAATCGGCACGGGATAATTTATGCATCCGTATAGCTGGCAGTATAGCTGGCCGTTGAGCCCCAGTTAATTTATGCGTCCGCATAGGTGTTCGCGAGCACGTGCAGGTGCCTGCGAGGATGGGGACGGTAGGGATGAAAGGGAGGGAGGGTGGAGGTGGTGGTGGTGGGAGAGCGCGGCACATGCCTTTGTGTCGGCACATGCCTTTGTGTCGCGGGGTAGAGAGGGGGGGGGGGGGGGGGGGGGACGGGCTATTGTTAGAACGCACTCCCACGCTGAGGTGTATCGTACAGCATGGGGAGGAAGGGTTGAGAGAGGGGAAGGGAGGTAGAGAACGAAAGGCGGCACGCATTTCCCATGACGCAAGTTTTCCTGTGTCATAGATCGTGTCAGTTGGGCCTTTCGCACCATCCAAAGCAAGAAGGGGGGGAAAGGAGGGGGGTTTGAGAGGGGAGTGGGCATAGATTTGAAATCTATCCTTTGGTTTGGTGTTCTAGTGGGACTGATCGGATGGTGTGGTCAAGCGTCACGTCACAGTGTGTGTGTGTGTAAATCATGCGTAGTAACTATGGTCTCAAAAGTTAGCTGATGTGGTGTAGCGTATATGGACTAGGCTGCACGCAGTAATACCACCTTGATGAAACTGAAACTGAAGCTGAATCTCCCAGACAGGTTACGATTTCATCCCCGTTGTCAGGTTTCTTATGAAAAAACTACTGCCATTTTTTTAAGAAGTCGACCTAAGAACAAACCCATAAATGTTTCTAAGGAAGCTATGTGATCTAGGTACAAACCCATTGAAATGTAATGCGCATCCGAGGTGTACATGTACACTTCAAGGTGTGGTGAATGTGTGTAGCAAAGCTCTGAACGCAAGGCAAGTTGATATGCAAGAAATGTATATGAAACGCGTCGAGCGAAAGGCAAGACAAACTGCCTGTGATCGTTACCATGTTTGAGCGAAATGTGATAAACGCCTGCCTTCAGGACGCCAGTCTCAAACGATGTGGATTAATTCAAGGCCACGGAACACTGTTATCCCGTGATGAATTTATTTCTCGAACTGTTGAATACATTACGCCACTTCCCTCTGGTAAACCCAGTGCGCATGTGTGAGTGTGTGACATAAAATGGATTAGTGCGTGTGTGTGTGTGTGTGTGTGTGTGTGTGTGTGTGTGTGTGTGTGTGTGTGTGTGTGTGTGTGTGTGTGTGTGTGTGTGTGTGTGTGTGTGTGATGAAAGAGCGGACCCAAGATCCGGGTAGCATAATATATAAGGTAAGATATGCTTGGCTGATTTCAACAAAAGTTTGTGGAAACAAAAGTACTGTGGCCCAACGACTGTCCACACACATCTGTGCATGGATACATAGCATGGAGATCACGGTCAAAGGGGGATAGGGGAGAAAAGGAGGGGGAAAGGGGGGTGCTCCAGAGTCATTTAACTGTGGCTGAGGTCTGCGATCTCCTGCCTGTCTTTCCAGTTTGTTAGTAACTCAGGTGTATTGCATCATCGTACAGATTTTTACAACATCAAAACTTAGAAAAAGGGGAAGAGAAAGGAAAAGAAAGCAACAAGAGCAAAAAACAAGAACAAGAACAAGAAGAACAAAAAACAAGGCGCGAGAACAAGAACAGGAGGAACAAGAACAGGAAGAACGAGAACAGGAAGAACAAGAACAAGAGGAAAAACAAGAAGAACGAGAACAAGACTAAAAAGAAGAAGAAGAAAGGGTAGGTGAAGTATGGGCGGTGTGTGTGTGTGTGTGGGGGGGGGGGGGGAGGCGGTGGAAGAATAAGAGGGGGGGGGGTGGTGGAACGCCTCAGTGCTACTCAGTCTCGGCCAACTCAACTCTTCTGTGTCGCCACACAGTGATTCTCGCTAGCACTGTAGGCAGTCCAACTCACAGCAGGAGAGCTATCATGAGATGTGTTGCTGATCATTTTCCATTCCATCGATTCCACGAAAGACGATGATGATAGGAAACACGTTTACCCGCTGTACTGCCACGCCAATTCCAGACTCTGACCCCCCCCCCCCCCCCTCACCCCTCACCCCTGCTTCTTTCCTCCTCCACCCCCCATCCCCTCTCCCCTCCTCTCTTTTTTTCTCCCTTCCTCCGCTTCACTTTGCCCCACGACTCCCACCGCCCGACCCACTTTTATGGTGATTATTCGATGGAGAGTAAAAAATACAATTCCCACTCTTGCAGTCAAGAGGTATTGACTCTTTACTCTACAGACTTACGTTGCAGATAACGATTTGGAATTTTCATTTTAATGAATGTAAACATGGAACATGTTTACAGTTACGCCTTAAATTTGTTGCCTGAATGATACAATTCTCCGAATTCGTTTTCCCTTCTGTGATCCTTGTCTGTCTATCAGACCTTGTGTGTGTGTGTGTGTGTGTGTGTGTGTGTGTGTGTTAGTAGTACTTTAATTTAACGTCTCTTCACCCTCAAGTGACATTAGACAAAAAAAAGGCATGTGAAAGATTCTTTAAAGTGTTGAGTGTTTTTGAGTAAATGTAACATCAATGCCATTCTTAAGTTTTAGATTCTACAAACACAAATAATCTCAACATTATCAACAACGATCAAAGAAAATACCAACAGAACTAGAATGCAAAGTTTCTGAAAACAGCTTAAGAAGATCAACGTCATTAACTATTTTCTGTAATGTTATCGGATTTCGATGTTTGAGCGCAGTGCCTCCATTTTTGAGCATTTGAGCTTTGTTGAGAGGTTAAAGGATAAGCTTTCCAGCTTTTTTACATCCTGCCCTCTTAAACAAGAAAGAAACTAATTCAACATTTAATCACAAACTAAAAAAAAGATTTTTAAAAGCACGAAATGTCTGTCATGCATATACATGACTCTCATAAGAAATCTGAAACAATAATGAAACTATTGTTGGAACTTCATGTTCAAGCAGAGAGAGAGAGAGAGAGAGAGAGAGAGAGAGAGAGAGAGAGATGGGGTTTAGGGGATTGTTTTAATGGAAATGACTTCAACTGATGCGCAGAGTTTCTATCAAATGCATTTTAGTGCTTTTTTAAATGTATGTTTTGAGCGACATAATTTTATGGAGGAAGACAGACTATTCCATGCGGTCCCTCCAGAGTACAGAAAACTTGATTTATAAAGATTACATCGAGGTCTGGGAAGAGACAGTTTATGTGTATGCCTGTAACTATTGAAGACAAAACTTTCAAAGATTATCTTCGGGGCTGATCTATTCATTACATTGTACATGCTCAAACATTTGTTGAAGTAGAGTCTGTCTTTAAATGGAAAAATATTTAGAGTTTTGTAATCACTCTTTGTCAAGGTATTGGATTTCAACTGAATTAATTTAATGGCCCTTTCATGCAGACGACTTACTAGTTTCAGATTAGTTTCACTGGCATTATCCCATAATGTGGATGCATAATTGATAAGAGAAAGAATGTGTGTGTGTGTGTGTGTGTGTGTGTGTGTGTGTGTGTGTGTGTGTGTGTGTGTGTGTGTGTGTGTGTGTGTGTGTGTGTATGAGGAAGGAGGGGCAAAAGCTAGCTTTATCCAATGCAATTCTCGTCTATATCATTTTATTTCCCTGTTCGTTGTTGCCAACATTTATGCTGTCCAAACTAACAGTATGAAGTATTGTTGTCGCTAATATTGACACTGCCAGAGTGACAGCCTTTCCAGGTTTTATTCGGTCAAGGTGGAAAGATCTATTTGTGATTGCTTTCATATTTTACACTGTCAATGTTAATATACTTACCTATGTTTATTGCCTACATTTACTCCGTCAGTATTGAATTCTTCACCGATTATTTCTGCATTGTTTCTGTCATATACACTCAAGATTCCAAAACTTGGGTAACATGGAAAACTATCGTGAACAAGAAACAGCATTTAGGTTTACTAAAGCACCGTAGAGGAGAGACGTCATTAACAAAAAAAAGTACAGAAAAAACGAGCGAGAGTAAAGATCAGAAAGATAGAAAGGAATGACTGAAAGGAAGGAAGAAAAAAAAAAGACAGAACAGAAAGACATGAAAGGAAAACGAACGAGAGGGAAGGAGAAAAGAAAGAAACGAAGACGTGAAAATATTAATTTGCACATAAATGCCCAGTCTGTCACCAACCCGCATCTTTCCAGCGTTTTGTGAGATGTAACACAAGACAAACTGCTAGGGGAATGTGTCGGATGAGTTCCGCCAGTTCGCTGGCTAAAAGTGTGGACAGAAAATACTTAGTTTCTTAGTTTCAAAGTGAGGTGGCTGCATGAGGAATTTGAAACAAACTTGAAAAGAATAAGAGAAAAGATGACGCATTTCGATCTCTTTGGCCTTCAGGTAAGACAAGCAACACTGAAGACAATGAAAAGGAAGAACGAACAATCACTTCTCTCCTCGAATTGGGCGCAAAATCGTTGTGGAATGAAAACGAGGCAGTTGTGAAGGAAAAGTGCGAGTAAAATGATAATGATATTGATAATGATAATAATAATGGTAGCAATAACAATAATATAACAACAACAACAATAATAATGATAATAATAACAACAGCAAGAATACTACTACTACCACTACTATTAATAATAATGACGATGATGATGATGATGATGATGATGATGAACATAATGATTTTTTATCTTGAAAAAATAATAACAAGAGGGACTAATATCTCTTCTGCTAATTAAAAGATAGTAGTAGTTGTGGTTTTAAAAGTGGCTTTACGGGCGGAAGGCGAGAAAGGAGAGGGGTTTTCTGCCACCCTAAACAAGCCATCAAACCAGAAATACTTACGCTGGCTTTCTGTGCTTTCAGTTTTCCCAGACCTTGTAATCCCTGTTCCCATTTCCCTAAGAAACCAAAAAGTTATAACGAAAGCTGTATAGGAAAAAAAAAACCACTTACGTTGGCTTTCTGTGGTTTCAGTTTCCAGACCATGTTCTATTCCCATTTTCCAAAGAAACCAACAGCCATCACGCAAACAGTATATTAAAAAAGTACAAGTTATCAAGTGTCAGCTTTCAAGATTCACGTGTATTGTCTATTTCTTGTGATCAATCAGAAACAGCTGATGTTCAGAAATATTGACATTTAGGGGAACTCAATCCAAATCCAGCTTACAAACCCACTGTCTCTTGTTTGTCAAGAAACACTACCTAATGTGACCTTGCACGACTGAAAACAAAACAAACAAACAAAAAAAAAAGGACAGAAACCCTGAGACATGCAAGCACTGGCACGTACTAAGCATGTCCAACTTAATTAAACAACACCCCAACCCCTCTCCTGACATTAGGTGCATTGTCCAGTGTCACATTAAACATGCTGTAGTCTGAAATTCATCGCTCCAGACAACGATACATTGTCCTGTGTCACATACAACATGCTGTAGTCTGCAATTCATCGGGAAAGGTGGGAAGAGTGGGCGAGATCGAGATGGAAAGAAAAAAAAGGAAAATGAAAAGGGGGGAAAAAACTATGACCAGATGCATACGACGCCCTTGAAAAGAGAGAGAGAGAGAGAGAGAGAGAGAGAGAGAGAGAGAGAGAGAGAGAGAGAGAGAGAGAGAGGGGGGGGGTGCTCCGTGACTTGCATGCAAATGGGGGGAAAATCAGTGCGTAACTGCTTTCTACACTGAAACTTTTGCATGTGCATTTTATCATTCTGCTGCCCTAAACAAGCAGTCAAACGATGATAAGAAATAGACCCAGCAGTTACATACATTATTTTCAAAGATCTTCTCCCGAGATTGGCAACAATAATATGTCAGCGTAACGAGATTTCGCTCTCTCTGTCTCTCCGTCTGTCTGTCTGTCTCTGTCTCTCTCTCTCTCTCTCTCTCTCTCTCTCTCTCTCTCTCTCTCTCTCTCTCTCTATATATATATATATATATATATATATATATATATATATATATATAGCAATAAAACAATAAATTCCATGGATAAGTACCGAGCACCATTCCAGCAACTTACAGAGCAGCTAGGAGTTGCAATGACTGCAAGAATATTGAATTATATATATCTGTGTGTGTGTGTGTGTGTGTGTGTGGGTGTGTCTGTGTCTGTGCGTGTGTGTGTATGTGCGTGTGTGTGTGTGTGTGTGTGTCTGTCTGTCTGTCTGTCTGTCTGTCTGTCTGTCTGTCTGTCTGTCTTTGTCTGGTGTGTCTGTGTGTGTGTCTGTGTGTGTGTGTGTGAACGGCTTCCTACTCTAGTCCAAGCATACACAACTGCATTCCATCCAACATGCCGTGGAAATCCAGTGCAGCTTAAAAGGAAAAGTGGGTTGTAACATATAACAGAGGTATTGAATTTGGGTAGTTTCCGATATTGATATATGTCCCGCTGCTCGCCCACTGAGAGGTGTAATGTGCAGTAAATCGATAGTCTGCCATCAGTCACAGTACTGGAAGGCTGATTACTAGTATACACAGACCGTAGTGATGTTTGATCAGTGTGTTTGCGTAGAAACTTTGTATTGCTCTTGGGAATCGACGACCGATAATTTGGGCAAGCGTTTAGAGGGAGAAGATTGACATTGAATTACATTCGATCGTGAAAATATGGCTGATGATCATTTTTTTTTTAAAAAAAGGAAATTTACAATAGGTGGTAGAGCGTTTCAAGATATATTTTTCGAGTGAGGGGGGAATGAATACGGTAAGTAACAAGAACGGGTTTGAATGGAATGGAATTAAGAATAATCGGAACTCCGATGAATTTCTGGCAATACACAACTGAGAACGGTGAAAGTTATGCTTCAAAATGAGATATACTGTCTATTTCAAATCGTCATAATCAACACACGAAATGACAAATCAGTTTTCACAGAGAAGAATAAAAAAAAGAACAGATTTAAAGTCAACAAAGTTCTTGCGACAGATCACGACGACGCCACCCACCAGAGGAGACACTGCTCTGCGGGCTCTCAAACAGCAAGTTGGTTGCGTAAACCACTGCAACACACCACAGCAGCTGATGTGGGTCCGTTGTCTCTCGATCACCTGGCATCAGTACCAGGAATCCATCTGCAGTTTTTTTGTTTTTTTTCTCTTTCCAAAGAAGAGAGACAGGCAGACGGACGAGATCTAAAATCATCTACCTGATAGACTTCTCTTGAAAAGTGACTAAGACATTGTTCTACAGCTCTGAAACTTCTGCACATTTCTTTCATTGTTCGGGGAGAGAGAGAGAGAGAGAGAGAGAGAGAGAGAGAGAGAGAGAGAGAGAGAGAGAGAGAGAGAGACAGACAGACAGACAGACAGACAGACAGACAGACAGACAGGCAAACCCACAGGCAGAGGAGAGAGGGGGGAGTGAGAGAGAGAGAGACAAACAGACAGACAGACAGACAGACGCACAGTCAGGGGAGAGAGGGAGTGAGAGAGACAAGCAGAGAGAGGTGGTGTAAAAAGTTTTCGTGCTGTCAAGATGAGTGGCTTTGTAAGTCTAACCAGGCAGAGATGGGCGAGGGTAGAGGGACAGAAGGGTGGGGGATCTCAGAATGGGCAATGGGGGTATGGGAGGGGGGGGGGGGGGGGGGGGAGCAGGAGCGAGACATGAGAAGGGGAAGGCTGACAGTGGACGTACCACTGAATGTGTGTCAACGTTGAACAGGGGTAGTAAGCCTGGAATCAAAACACAGAAAGACAGATAAGCTCGTAGACAGAGAGAGAGAGAGAGAGAGACAGACAGACAGACAGACAGACAGACAGACAGACAGACAGACAGAGACAGAGAGATAGAGAGACAGAGATACGGATACGGATGATTTAATCATTATAGGCCACAGCCCCTATGATGGGGTGGATTACACATTGACAAAATGATATTGTAAAGCATACTGATCAAAACGAAAACAGCACATGCTCAAGAACAAACTGTGCTACGGAGTTTGAAGGCTTTGTATAGGTACAAGGCAATTTTTTTTAACAACATCCTCTTTAGTGCAGGCCATAAGTAATACGAGTCTAAATACAGATGGTTGTCTGTAATATTTAGGCGGAATGAACTCATCTGAGAGAGACAGAGAGAGACAGAGACAGAGATACAGAGGGACAGAGAGAGAGGGGGGAGAGACAGACAGACAGACAGACAGACAGACAGACAGACAGACAGAGACAGAAAAAAGACAGACAGACAGATAGAGACAGACCGACAGACAGACAGACAGAGACACAGAAAGAGAGGGGGGAGGGAGGGAGGAGAGAAACCGATAGACAGAATGAGACAGACAGACAGCGAGACAGACAAAGACGGAGAAAGACAGAGAGAGACAGAGATAGAGAGAGACACACACAGAGCGAAAAAAGAAGGGAGAGAGAGGGGGATAGACAGACAGACGGACGGGACAGACAGACAAACCGATAGACTCCACTATTCGTGATATTAGACAAAAAAAAAAAAAAAAAAAAAATGTGTACCGTAGGGATGTGTAAGTGTGTGAATATCTTTACACAAGTCATGAGAGAAGATTGACATGAAACAAAAATACTTATAACCAACAACTAACTAATCAATTAAAGTCAAAACGGATGATAGTATTAAAGAAAAAAAAAAAAAACAAAACAAAAAAAAAAAAAAAAAAAAAAAAAAAAACTTCCCCCTCCCCCCCCCCCCCCCCCCCCCCCCACTTTATCCACCCCACCCCCCTTCCTTCCTTATCCCCCCGCCCTTAAAGTTAATAAAGAATGTTATAAGTATTTTCCAATAGGGGTGTGTTCTAAGTATACAAAGAATTCGTACGTTAAAAACTGGAGACTGAAAAATAGCCCACAGTATTTTGCTTCAATACTGGAATGATTTTTTTTGTCATTGCATGAAACAATATATGAACTGGAGTAATTTTGTTTCCACATACGCAAACTACGTTTTTTTTTTTTATATTTTTGTTTTAAATGCATTAAGTTTCCACCTGTGCATTAATGAGAGTAATTTTCTATTAAGATTAAATTTCTCTTTGATTCTGTTAATAT
>JADBJO010001344.1:35504-38004 GCA_016801955.1 Conus betulinus | reverse complement strand
TTAAAATATACAAGTTCCTAAGACAATGTGGTCCCCTTTGCTAACGATGCGTATAGAAGAAGGGAAAAAAATGAAGGGACAATCGTTGTTGCAACAACACCAAAAGATGAATACAACGCAGTCCTGAATTTAACTTTTCATGATACTCCCTCATAACTAGATGGAGTTTGTCGTTATGCCATAAAATTGATCGGAACAGCGCTTCAGGAGCAATCTCTGTCTGACCCCCATGAACTTTCAATGGGATTACCCCCAAGGAATTCCGCGTCCGCCTGTGTCCAATAACGTTTGAACAGAGGAGTTTACATATCCGCCTGTGTCGAATAACGTTTGAACAGAGGAGTTTACATGTCTCATTGAAAAAAAAATATTAAATCAGTTCGTGCGTTGACTCTAAACGCTGATGATTTAGTCAGCAGAAACGTCAAATAAAGAACATACGGAAAGAATTACGTTTCGCCGAACGAAAGAGAAAAAAAAAAATTACAAGACAAAACACGACGCGTTTCGACCCTTTTTGGTCTTGTTCAGGCAAGACAAACAACATTCAGGAAAATGAAAACAAGGAACGAGCAATGATTGTAATCCTCCATTGGCCGCAAAATGGACGAGGAATTTGGGGAGCAAATTGATTTTGGAATTCCACGTCCATTTTGTGGAGTTTCTACGTCCATGTGCTTGAACTCCCCGTCCATTTTGTGGAATGCTACATCGTTTTGTGGGAATTCCACATCAATTTCGTCAAATTCCACGTCCATTGCGTCGAATTCCACGTCCATTTGGTGGAATTCCACGTCCATTTTGTCGAATTCCACGTCCATTTTGTGGAATTCCACGTCCATTTTGTCGAATTCCACGTCCATTTTGTGGAACTCCACGTCCATTTTGCGCCCGATTTGAGAAGAAAAGTAATTGCTCCCTCTTAGTTTTCATTGTCTTGAATGTTGTTTGTCTTGCCTGAAGAAGACCAAAGAGGTCAAAAGGGGGGTCGAATTTTGTCTTGTAATTTGCTTTTCTTTTTGTTCAGCGAAACCTGTAATTTTTTTTTCTTTGAAGTTTGTTTCAATTTTCCTCCGCAGTCACTCCTGGGATCGGGGGTGAGTGCGTAGATAGCTGGCCAGGCCGATCTCCACCCGAAAAAAATCTATGACAGTACGGACAGGAGATGGTGGCAGCAGCTGGAGATCTGTTGACACTGGTCTTCCTGATCATCCTGCGCTGCTCAACTGCAGCAATTCTGTTGCTTTCACAGGTCTCTGCACCTTTGCGGACAACTGATTGCCACCATCTCTGTCCTGGGCAGTCTGCTCCCATGTGTGTGTGGCTGATGTTGAAGGCCTTCAGGGAGGATTTTGAGGCTGTCTTTGAAACGCTTCCTCTGGCCCATGAGAGAGCGTTTGCCCTGTGGCAGTTCGCCAAACAATAGTTTCTTTGGCAGCCGATGGTCTGGCATGCGAACTATGTGACCCTGCCCAGCGAAGCTGTGACTGCATCAGGATGGTGAAGATGCTAGGTCAGTGTGCGGAATCTTGTCTTGCCAACTTAATGCCCATGAGTCTTTCTGAGGCAAGTGGTGTGGGAAAATTTCAGTTTCCTGCGTGACGCTGGTGGTAAACTGTCCATGTAAAAGTAACAGTTGAAAGAATGTCAACAATTCAACACCCCCCGCTGATTAATATTGAACAGTGTCGTCAGGAAACCGGATCTCCCATCCACCCTTCATAACCTCTGCCTCTGTTCCGCGCGCTCTAAACAACAAAACATGCAGAAAGCTTTTCCCCAAGAATAGAATCCAATGAGACACAAACCGTGGGCGTGGACAACCTATGCATTCTGCATACGCATTGACCTTCAAAAAGCATGTGGCCAAAGTTATGCCCCCTAAATATGAATCCACCTTAACAGCAAAGGCAGTTAACGGTGTCTAAAAACGCCATCTCTTTACCAGCTGTTCCCCGCTCTCATCCCACTATAAATAACGTTTTAGAGGTTTGGTGATGAATGTGATTTGGAATAGGGTGAGAGCGAGAGAGAGAGAGAGAGAGAGAGAGGAGAGAGAGAGAGAGAGAGACAGAGAGACAGACAGAGAGAGAGAGAGCGAGAGAGAGAGAGAGAGAGAGAGGAGAGAGAGAGAGAGAGAACACAGAGAGAAAGAGAGGTGGACAGAAAAAAGAGAAAACACATAGGAGACGCAAAAGACAGAAAAACAAAGGAGAACGGAAAGAGAAAGAGAAAGGGAGGGGAACAGAAAGATATAAAGAGGGGGGAAGAGGAGGGGATGGGGCGGGGGAGGTGGCGAAGAAAAAGAAACAGACTGGAACGGAGATAAACAAACAGAGAAGAACAACAGAGAGGGAAACAAGACAATAGAAAAGAGAGGAGAACAGAGAGAAAGAAACAGAGGGAACACGAAAGAGAAAGAAACACAGGGGAACAGAAAGAAACAAACACAGGGGAACAGGACAGAAAGAACAGAGGGGAACAGACAGAAAGAAACAGA
>JADBJO010001344.1:12500-27500 GCA_016801955.1 Conus betulinus | reverse complement strand
GAAACTAACACATTGAGCAGAACGATGAGAAACTAACACATTGAGCAGAACGATGAGAAACTAACACATTGAGCAGAACGATGAGAAACTAACACATTGAGCAGAACGATGAGAAACTAACACATGAGCAGAACGATGAGAAACTAACACATTGAGCAGAACGAAAGAAACTAACACATTGAGCAGAACGATGAGAAACTAAACACATTGAGCAGAACGATGAGAAACTAACACATTGAGCAGAACGAACGATGAGAAACTAACACATTGAGATGAGAGAACGATGAGAGAAACGATGAGAAACTAACACATTGAGCAGAACGATGAGAAACTAACACATTGAGCAGAACGATAACAGAAACTAACACATTGAGCAGAACGATGAGAAACTAACACATTGAGCAGAACGATGAGAAACTAACACATTGAGCAGAACGATGAGAAACTAACACATTGAGCAGAACGATGAGAAACTAACACATTGAGCAGAACGATAAGAAACTAACACATTGAGCAGAACGATGAGAAACTAACACATTGAGCAGAACGATGAGAAACTAACACATTGAGCAGAACGATGAGAAAACTAAAACGTAGAGAAGAACGATGAGAAACTATCACATTGAGCAGAACGATGAGAAACTATCACATTGAGCAGAACGATGAGAAACTAACACAGAGAGCAAAACTATGAGAAACTAACACATTGAGCAGAACGATGAGAAACTATCACATTGAGCAGAACGATGAGAAACTAACACAGAGAGCAGAACGATGAGAAACTAACACATTGAGCAGAACGATAAGAAACTAACACATTGAGCAGAACGATGAGAAACTAACACATTGAGCAGAACGATGAGAGAAACTAACACATTGAGCAGAACGATGAGAAACTAAAACGTAGAGAAGAACGATGAGAAACTATCAGATGAGCAGAAGAACGATGAGAAAACTATCACATTGATTGAGCAGAACGATGAGAAACTAACACAGAGAGCAGAACTATGAGAAACTAACACATTGAGCAGAACGATGAGAAACTAACACATTGAGCAGAACGATGAGAAACTAACACATGAGAGCAGAACGATGAGAAACTAACACATTGAGCAGCAGAACGATGAGAAACTAAAACGTAGAGAAGAACGATAAGAAACTAACACATTGAGCAGAACGATGAGAAACTAACACGTGAGCAGAAACGATGAGAAACTAACACATTGAGCAGAACGATAAGAAACTAACACATTGAGCAGAACGATGAGAAAACTAACACATTGAGCAGAACGATGAGAAACTAACACATTGAGCAGAACGATGAGAAACTAACACATTGAGCAGAACGATGAGAAACTAACACATTGAGCAGAACGATGAGAAACTAACACATTGAGCAGAACGATGAGAAACTAAACACATAGAGCAGAACGATGAGAAACTAACACATTGAGCAGAACGATGAGAAACTAAAACGTTGAGCAGAAGGATAAGAGAAACTAACACATTGAGCAGAGCGATAAGAAAGACTAACACATTGAGCAGAACGATGAGAAACTAACACATTGAGCAGAACGATAAGAAACTAACACATTGAGCAGAACGATGAGAAACTAACACATTGAGCAGAACGATGAGAAACTAACACATTGAGCAGAACGATGAGAAACTAACACATAGAGCAGAACGATGAGAAACTAACACATTGAGCAGAACGATGAGAAACTAACACATTGAGAAGAACGATAAGAAACTAACACATTGAGCAGAACGATGAGAAACTAACACGTAGAGCAGAACGATGAAAAAACTAACACATTGCAGCAGAACGATGAGAAACTAACACATTGAGCAGAACGATGAGAAACTAACACATTGAGCAGAACGATGAGAAACTAACACATTGAGCAGAACGATGAGAAAAACTAACACATTGAGCAGAACGATGAGAAACTAACACATTGAGCAGAACGATGAGAAACTAACACATTGAGCAGAACGATGAGAAACTAACACATTGAGCATTGCGAGACGAAAGCAACTCATAGAGCAGAGCGAGAAGAGACAGACAGAGACACAAACATATATTCAGAGCGGGAAACAGACAGACAGGGAGACAAACACATAGAAACACAGCAAGAAAGAGAGACAGACAGGCAGACAAACAAAACCCGTAGAGCACAGCGAAAAAAAAAAAAAAAAAACGGCCACACAGACGGAGAGATGCAGAGTGCAAGGAATACGAGAGAGACAAAGACAGACAGAAAAAGACAGGCCGAGAGACAGACTGAGAGCAAAAGCAGACAGGAAAAGACAGGCCGAGAGAGACAGACAGAGAGCTAGAGCAGACAGGAAAAACAGGCCGAGAGACAGACAGAGAGCTAGAGCAGACAAGAAAAGACAGGCCGAGAGACAGACAGAGACCAAGAGCAGACATGAAAAGACAGGCCGAGAGACAGACAGAGAGCTAGAGCAGACAGGAAAAGACAGGCCAAGAGACAGACAGAGAGCAAGAGCAGACATGAAAAGACAGCCGAGAGACAGACAGAGAGCTAGAGCAGGCAGAAAAAGACAGGCCTTGAGACAGACAGAGAGCAAGATTAGTCAAGACAAGGATGGGATTGACAGTGTCTGTGAACATCGTGCTAACTGGGCCATGGCGCCATCCTTAATGTGGTCCACTGCCGTCGGCCGAGCAATGGCGCCACATCGCTTGAGCTGCAGTGACTGGAAGCGGGGTTTGGGGGAATGTCTTAAAGTTACGTTAGTACGGTCACATAGCAAGCGCCAAAGGTCTTGCTATCAAACAAAATCCTCTGGAGTACTGCAGAGGAGGAAGATGGAGAGAAAGACGTGAGAGAAGAAAGGGAGTAAAAGCGGAGGAAGATTGAGAGAAAGACGTGAGAGAAGAAAGAGAGTAAAAGAGGAGGAAGATGGAGAGAAGAAAGAGTAAAAGAGAGAGGAAGATGGAGAGAAAGACGTGAGAGAAAGAAGGGAGTAAGAGAGGAGGAAGATGGAGAGAAAGAGAGTAAAAGAGGAGGAAGATGGAGAGAAGAAGAGAGTAAAAGAGGAGGAAGATGGAGAGAAGAAGAGAGTAAAAGAGGAGGAAGATGGAGAGAAAGACGTGAGAGAAGAAAGAGAGTAAAAGAGGAGGAAGATGGAGAGAAGAAGAGAGTAAAAGAGGAGGAAGATGGGAGAGAAGAAAGAGAGTAAAAGAGGAGGAAGATGGAGAGAGAAGAAAGAGTAAAAGAGGAGGAAGATGGAGAGAAGAAGAGAGTAAAAGAGGAGGAAGATGGAGAGAAGAAGAGAGTAAAAGAGGAGGAAGATGGAGAGAAAGACGTGAGAGAAGAAGGGAGTAAAAGAGGAGGAAGATGGAGAGAAAGAAAGACGTGAGAGAAGAAAGGGAGTAAAAGAGGAGGAAGATGGAGAGAAAGACGTGAGAGAAGAAAGAGAGTAAAGAGAGAGAAGATGGGAGAAGAAGAGAGAGTAAAAGAGGAGGAAGAAGAGAGAGAAGAAGAGAGTAAAGAGGAGGAAGATGGAGAGAAAGAAGAGAGTAAAAGAGGAGGGAAGATGGAGAGAAGAAGAGAGTAAAAAGAGGAGGAAGATGGAGAGAAGAAGAGAGTAAAAGAGGAGGAAGATGGAGAGAAGAAGAGAGTAAAAGAGGAGGAAGATGGAGAGAAAGACGTGAGAGAAGAAAGAGAGTAAAAGAGGAGGAAGATGGAGAGAAGAAGAGAGTAAAAGAGGAGGAAGATGGAGAGAAGAAGAGAGTAAAAGAGGAGGAAGATGGAGAGAAGAAGAGAGTAAAAGAGGAGGAAGATGGAGAGAAAGACGTGAAGCATGGACAGGAAAACCCATTTGCAGGGGCATGGATCTTGGCACACAGCCGACAGAACCGGAGGAACTGGTGAACAGGTTGTCAGTGCTGCACCCCAGAGACTGTCCATGATGAGAAGAAGAAGAAGAGAAGAAGAAGAAGAAGAAGAAGAAGGGGGAGGGAGGAGGAGGAGGAGGAGGAGGAGGAGGAGGAGGAGGAGGAGAAGGAGGAGGACGGGGGAGGAGGAGGAGGAGAAGAAGAAGAAGAAAAGGAGAAGTCTTTCTTCGCAAATGTAGACAACAAAGACAGCAGGAGAATGTAAAGGGGGGGGAGGGGGGGGGGGGGCGGGTGGGGGCTGGGGAGGGAGTCGGATAGTCGAAGGTTTCAATCTACCCAAGGCCATTGTGGCAACGTTAAGGACCACCGTAACATAGAGCAAATACTTAACGGGAGACACGAATGTGGAGAACCAATTGTTCCATCATTATGACACTAACGTGGCAAACATGTGACGGCTTGAATGAGCAAGGTGGTGGTGAAAGAGGGAGGGGGGGGGGGGGGGGGGGGGGGGCAGAGAGAGATGGTGATGAAAAAGGTGGGGCGTTAAAGTGTGAACATTAACCCTTTCACCGACATCATATAGGAACTATTTGTTCTGCTTGACTGGAGTCGAATTTCGTCTCCAGGTTCACACTCATCAGCAGAACCAGGCCTGATTGTGGCAGTCCCGCACCAGTATCTTCACAACAGCCTTTCAGATGAGACACAAAAAAAAGCACAGTGTCTTACGTGCACCACGCATTTGGCGTACGTCAAAAAAATCTCACGGCAACAAGAAAGGTGTCCCCAGCAAAATCCACGAGGAACTACACGTTTGACAGGGATAACAAAATTAATACGTGGCACTGAAATGTGTCAACAGAATCTTACTGGACCATTGAGAGCAGTCCAAGTTTCTCACAGAGAAATCTGTCGTGACGATGAAATCACAACACACAATGTCTTTCAGCACCATACAACGCAACAGGTCGATCGCATTTTCTTTTTTATATGATCGATGTGGCGGCGCTCGCTTCATTCTCTAACATTTGAATGTTTATGGAAAAGTGGCGCTGCCAGAATGATACCTGTGGTAGAATGTCAGAAACGAAAACAGCGTTGATTGAGCAATACATTTAACAGAAGGGTGGTCGGGATTGAGCAATACAAGCAGAAACCAAAACAGAGAAATGAATCACTGAACAACACACGTAATAACAACAGTTGAAAAAAGTGGCGCCCACTGAATTTTCCATTGGTAAAAATTAGGACAATGTAGTGCCGACTGAACTACACATGTAAGTCAAACTTAGCACAAAGTAGTGCTGACTGAACGATAGATGAAATCAAACTTAGCGCAAAGTAGTGCTGACTGAACGATAGATGAAATCAAACTTAACGCAAAGTAGTGCTGACTGAACTACACATGCAGTAAAACTTAGGACAAAGTAGTGCTCACTGAACGATAGATGAAATCAAACTTGGAACAAAATAGTGCTGACTGAACGATAGATGTAGTCAAACTTAACGCAAAGTAGTGCCGACTGAACGACAGATGTAGTCAAACTTGACACAAAATAGTGCTAATGAACGATAGATGTTGTCAAACTTAGAGCAAAATAGTGTGCCGACTGAACGATACATTTAGCAGAACGCAGTTGAAACAGCCCCTGCTAAAAGTGATCTTTTTGCTGCTTTTCTTCTTTCTTTCTTCTCTCTTTCTTTCTTGCTTTCTTTCTCTTTCTTATCCTTTCTTCTTTCTTCCTTTCCCTTTTCCTTTCCTTCCTTTTTTCCCTCCTTTCTTCCTTTTCCTTTCTTTCTTTCTTTTTTTTTTTTTTGACAATTCAGGGAACTGATACATTTGTCATTGTATAAAGGTGAAGTAGCCCTCAGTGAAAGTGATTTTGTTTATTTCTTCTTCTTCTTCTTCTTCTTTCTTTCTTTCTTTCTTTCTTTCTTCCTTTCTTTCCTTTCTTCCTTTCTGTTTCCTTCTTCTTTCTTTCTTTCTTTCTTTTTTTCTTTTTGTCTGTCTTTTTTTGTTTCCTTCTTTCTTTCTCTCTTTCTTATTTTCTTTCTTTTTGTTTTTCTTTCTTTTCGTCCTTCTTTCTTTCTTTCTTCTTATTTGTTTTTGACGATTCAGGGAACTTAATCACCATAAAAGGTGGAGTAGCTCTTACTGAAATTGATATTCTTCTTCTGCTGCTTCTTTTTCTCGTTTCTTTCTTTCTTTTTTTTTTTTTTTTCTTTCTTTCTTTCTTTCCTTTCTTTTTCTTTTATTTGCTTTTGACACTGTAGAAGGTGAAGTAGCCCTTACTGATAGTGATTTTCTTCTTCTTTCTCTTCTTCTTCTTCTTCTTCTTCTTCTTCTCTTCTTCTTCTTCCTCCTCCTCCTCCTCCTCCTCCTCTCCTCTTCCTCCTCTTCCTCCTCCCCTCCTCCTCCTCCCCCTCCGTCGTCTTCTTCTTCTTCTTCTCCTTCTTTTTTTTTTTCTGTCTTTCTTTCTTTCTTTGATTTGTTTTTCAACTATTCAGGAAAATGAATCGCGGTAGCTATACTTGTGTGTGAATATACGTGTATTTGCATATAATATGTGCTGTGTGTGTGTGTGTGTGTGTGTGTGTGTGTGTGTGGTGTGTGTGTGTGTGTGTGTGTGTGTACATATATATGTGCTTGAGAGTGTAAGCCTATGAGTGTGCTTGTGTGTGTGCTTAACGTCTTTTCATCACAAGATGATCTTAGACCTTTTAAACTGCAATATACATTCCATTGTACTATCAGCACCCCCCCCCCCCACCCCCACCCCCAGAAAAAAAAAACAAAACACTATTAACACACATATCTCAAATGTCTTTTTTCATAATAGTTTTGCAACTGGGGACTGAGCAATAACCAAAGCAATATCAAAAAAAAAGCAAGGGTTATTTACCACACTATCAACATTGTCAGAATTGTTTATAAAATATTCTTCTCCTTATAGCTGGGGTTAGTATAGGCATTCAAATAAAAGATGACGAATTGAGATATTCTCCTGACATATACACGCTATTAGCCTCGTGAATATTTTTGTATTCCATGTATTTAACCGTAATTTATGAATTAATCTGGCTAGATACCTTGGACATGATGGCAGAACGAATAATTTCTCATTAAGATGTTTCTTCCGCATATTTCTTTTCCAATCGCTGGATCAATTCATGCGGAGAAAAACATTTACGACTTTGTTGAAGGGTGTTTCAGAAATTGTACAAGCTCCCTGCTTTGCCAATTTGTCTGCTAATTCATTCCCTTTTAAGCCACAATGTGAAGGAACCCAGCAAAAATCAACTGCTATAACCTCGGGAAAGTAAACAATGTAACAGATGCTTAATTTTCAAAAAAGAATATCAGTTCTAATTTTAGATTTCCAGTGCTTTAATGATTGTAAAACTGATTTTGAATCAACACAAAATAGCACACTATAAAATGATACTGGCGTGTCATATAAGATATAATTCAGAGCTTTCATAATTGCATATAGCTCTGATGTATAAATTGAAAATTCTCTGCCTAGATAGAAAGACTTTTGCACATTTAAGGATGGTATAGTAAATCCAGCACCACTGTCAGACGTTTCCATTACTGAACCATCTGTAAATATTTTTTAAATGATTTGGATAAGTCTTTTCGAGATGTTCTCGAACTTCATTTACTATAATATTTACATTGTCATCTTTCTTCAAAGTAGTATATTCATCATCAATTTTTGCGTTGAGATGCTCCCATGGGGGCATTTGAGGAACAATAGGAACCTCCGAAATTGCATCAATATCAATACTACATTCGGACATAAGCTCAGAAGTGAAATTTCTAATTGGCTGTATGTATGATATATTTTTAGACCTTTTTGGGTATTCCTTGTTGGAATCCATAAGAATTTCATCAGCAACAGAGTTTTTTTTACAGATAGGCCTCTACTACGTATTTGGACACATCCAACGTTCGTTGTTCATTAAGAGGTAAAATGTTTGTCTCCTTATAGCATTTCATTGTGTGTTTGTGTGCACTGGAACACCCAAAGCTAATTTTAAAGCTTTACTATCTAAGCTTTGCAGTTTTTTTAAAAGGTAGTTAGATGCAGAGAAGTATATTTCCTGTCCATATATTAATTTTGATCGAACTAATGATATATATAAATGTAAAAGTGTGGTACAGTCTTGACCCCATGGTTGACAACATATAATTTTGAGCAAATTTAATCTTTTCCTAGCTTTATCTATCAAATTTCCAATATGCTTTTTCCAGTTCAGCTTCGGTGTTAAAAAACACTCCTAAGAACTTGACTGTTTGCTTATATTGTAGAACATTGTCATCAAGAATAAGGTTGGGCAGAGCCTTTGGGTTTTCGCCATTATTAAAAAGCATTAAACAAGTTTTTCTCACCAGATAATCGAGACCGTTCTCTTTCATGTAAGCAGACAGACTGTCCAATTCTCCTTGATACATTGTCTGTACAAATTTTACTGCCCTTTTATTCGAGTGCTTCCTTAATGAAGTATTAATCCAATGGCAATATCATCTGCATACTGCACTACATTGGTGGTTTTTGACAATGCCTTTGGGAGATCATGTATAAGGATCGTAAATAATAAAGGTGCAATAACAGAACCCTTGAGGAATGCCCATATCTATTTTCCTGAATGATGAATATATTTTTCCAATTCGTGTACATATATTTCTTCCTTCTAGAAAGTTTTTTTTTTATATATTCATACATATTCCCAGAAATACCAATATTTTTCAGTTTATACAATAATCGAGCATGCCAAACACGGTCGTATGCTTTCTTTACATCAAAGAATGTAGCTAGTGTACTTTTTCTGCGTGAAAATTGCTTTTTTTATATGAGAAGTTAGTTTTACTAAATGATCAGTTGTGCAACGCCCTTCTCTGAATCCAGCTTGCTGGACTGGAATAATGTCATTTTTTGCGCGCGCGCGTGTGTTTGTCTTTGTGTGTGTGTGTGTGTGTGAGTGTGTGTGTGTGTGTGTGTGTGTGTGTGTGTGTGTGTGTGTGTGTGTGTGTGTGTGTGTTGGAGGGTGGGGGTGTTGGACTGTACATGTACATTATACGCGAGGCCACTTGATCGTGATGATTCTTGCATTATACATGTTGTCTTGTGATACTGTTCATTACGCACCGATTCTAATTTCTCTTTTTCTGAGGCAATAAAGAATTCATATCATGTCATATCAAGTATCAAATGAACACAGAGATAAGACTGCAAATACACGCTATTTTTTTTTTTTTTTCAGTGACACACAACACAAAGCAGACAAGTGACATTTCGTCGAGACACGTGACAAGCTGCATGAAATACTGCCCCAGATCACCGCCAGCTTGTTGACACGCGCTGGATGAAGGATAAGCGTGGAAGCGAATCAGTGGCTTCGTTCCATGGTCTGCCGATCTACTACACGAACGGCGAGATGAGAGATCAGAAATAAATCTGTTGTTAGACTGGGCGAAGGACACAGGAACAGGACGGGGGGGGGGGGGGGGGGGGGGGGGGGGGGGGGGGGGGGTGTTTGGAGAGGGAGTGGGGCGGGGTGAAGAGGAGGTGGAGGTATATGTATTTGTATGAGTATTTCTGAGGATTTCTGATGACAGGCGGTGAGATACCCGATCTGTAATGATCTAATTCGAAGGGAGGCTTTAGTGAAGAGAGAGAGTGAGGTGGGGGGGGGGGGGAGAGAGAGAGAGAGAGAGAGAGAGAGAGAGAGAGAGAGAGAGAGAGAGAGAGAGAGAGAGAGAGAGACGACAGCTGTCTGTCTATCTATTGATCAAACTCTCGTTTTCTCTTTCCCCATCCCGTTAGCGTGTCAACCGCCATCCCCGTTCTCCTCCCCCCCCCCCCTCCTCTCTCTCTCTCTCTCTCTCTCTCTCTCTCTCTCTCTCTCTCTCTCTCTTTCTCTCAGTGTGTCTGACTGTCTGTCTCTCACTGTCTGACTGCCTTCCTGCCTGTCTACCTGTCAACCTGCGCCCCCACTTTTTTCTGCATCCCCCCCCCCCCCCCCTTTTCCCCCCACCACACACTCATGTTCTTCCCGACCATCCCGTCTCCTTCACCTTCTCTCTGCTTTGTCTTCAGTCAACGCTCACTTAAGCTCAGGACACTTTTCCATGCACATTCACTCTGTCTGTCTGTCTGCCTGTCTGTCTGTCTGCCTGTCTGCCTGTCTGTCTGTCTGTCTGTCTCTCACCCTCCTCCACCCACCCCACCCACCCACCCACCTCTCTCTCTCTCTCTCTCTCTCTCTCTCTCTCTCCTCTCTCTCTCTCTCTCTCTCTCTCTCTCTCTCTTTATGGAAAATGGTATACGAAACTTGTTTAAACGGCAAGACTCCAAAACACTGACACGTTTATGTTCTGTTGTCAAAACCACGATTTGCGCTGGCGTTGTTTTGATTAATAAGAGACATAGAGAAGGAGACAGACAAACAGATAGACAGACTGACAGACAGAGACAGAGAGTTTGAGACAGAGAGGGGTAGGAAGGAGAGAGGGAAGAAAGAGAGAGATAGAGAAAGAGACAGAGAGACAGACAGAATACAGACAATGAGACAGACAGACAGACAGACAGGTAGGCAGGCAGGCAGACAGACAGAGATTAACTGGCAGACAAAAAGACAAAGACCGAGACAGAGAGAGACATGCAGAGAGAGGTTGGCAGAGATGAAAAGAGATACTCAGAAAGTGAAACACACACACACACACACACACACACACACACACACACACACACACACACTCACACACACACACACACACACACACACACACACACACACACACACACATACAATAGAACATGAGGAGACAGTGACACGGAGAGAGAAACACAACACAAACAGACGGCACGACATCCAGAGAGACAGACACACACAGGGTCTGACCTGGTGAACATGAATATGCCAGTTCCAGGTATGTCTTGTTTGACAATCTCCCAACTGTTGCGGATGATCTCAATCTCCTCCGGGGTGATGAAGTCTGCGATCTCCTTGTCCTTCTCTAGCTCTTCCTTGGTGCCCGATTTGGAGTTCTGACAGCCCATGATGACGTTGGTGACAGCAACAGATGCCAATTAATCCTAGGAGCGTTCTGAGGATTCTTGTGGAAAGATTCTATTTCCAAGTACTCTGTGTGCCTCGTAGATTGTCCTGAACGATTTGATATCAATCTTTTTGTATCGCCTTCTGTCTTTTATCCACCGTTTTGTTGTCTTAATCCCCTGAAGTATATCAAGTCTTTCAACAGCGATGAAGAGAGTATCAAAGATGGTTGTGATCTGCTTTTCGGTGTTCGGATGCTTAGCTAACATATAACTTTACACAAACGTCTGTTCATCAAAGACGTTCAACCACTTCCGCTGAAAATGTCTTGACGGTTATTTCCAAGCAGGTGTTCACTACGGATATTCCAAGCAGGAGTCTAAACACTGCAAGGATTTGGAGTTTTTGTAGCGCGTTGTTGTTTTTATGTGAATTCCAAGCACTGATCAACCTAAGGAGGACTATAATTTTTTGTGTGTTTTTTGTCTTGTAATTCCTTACTTTGACAAAGCAGTACACTGTTGTTGCATGTGCTCACATGGTTCCAAAATGTACGTGTAATAGTTTAGGCAAACGAGACACTCAGATTCATGGAAGGGCGATCCAGACCTTCTTCCGATGAGTGTCAATGTTTCTGTCCTTCTAGTTTCTTGTGCACATCCAGTTAACGTAAATGAAGAGAAAGTAAATCGTTGGGTTTGAGATATGGTGGAGTCGTTTTCTTGTGCACTTTAGTCCAAACGAACCCAAAGCACTCATTTATTTCTCGGATATTTGAAATGAGAATTATATTTGCCTAAAACAGGGACCATTTTCCACAGTCCATTAACTCGCGAAACTGTCTACTAAAATCCAATTTGATCTGCACAAAAACAGGTAGTGTGGCTGGTAGTCTTTTTACCCTCTCATCCGTGTACAGCTCTGACTCTTATCAACAGAACACCGCAATGAACAACACCACCGTTCACCACTGTCTTAATCCCGATAGACGAAACCGATGCAGAGCCCCGGCAAATAGAGTTTACGACATTGAGATCCGAACTGGAATGAGGAGACACAGAGTCAACACAGATCCAGCACGTGAGGCTGACGGGTCTAATCCCTAGATGGAGTGACTGTCATGGAGGTATCCACACCGAGTCGACGCCAGTGATAGTTTTCCTTGGTCTTCAACGATGGTTCGATAACAAATGACGACGTTCGTTGCTCATTGGGCGAATGATCATCAACATCGGCGTGGGTTTTCGCTGGTTACTGCTCACGCATGAAGATGACTAAAGATGCATCAGTGCATATCCAGTAATTCACAATGAAGAATATCTCTGCACATCAGTGATGGTGATTAAACTGTTCTCAATCACCAAAGCTGGATTTCTTGTCCTTTGAGACGTACATCAGCCAAAACGTCGCACCTGAAAATTTCAATTATTCAGTCTATACATTCACATTTGTTTTTATTCTACGCTAACCAGGAAAGACAGTTATGACACTGTTCAGTCACTTTTCAGTCATTCATTAGCTCTGTTTTGTTTAAACCGAGAGATTAACAGATTCAAATTGTCGGTAACAGTATTTGAAGTCATGACAAACTTTGTCAGATCAGCGGACACAAAGTCACTTTTACGTTCTTTACGTTTAGCGTGTTTTTAAAACGGTTGTACCAAGTATACTTACACCCGCTGATTTCCAACTTAAAACTGTTTTCAAATACAAACACAAAAATACACTTAAGTTAAGTTTCTGGTTTTCATTGCATCTTTTTTTATGGTTACAAATGATCGATTAGCGTTTTTATTCATATCCTTTTTTAAACTAAAGAAAACTGTGTAAGTGTTTAATACTCTTCAATAGATTCAAAACTGATGAACTCCCTGTAAAATTCTTTCTAGCTACAGAACATAAACCCGGACAACAGTCAAAGGCAGTACTATCAAGACCGTAAAGAATGATACACGCAGCATTCCCTGCTGTGCTCCCCCACAATGTTTCTCTTCCTCAGCTCTCTCCTTTAGTGCCAAAGCCCGAATGCAGAAGTGGTCACATGAACTTAACACGATACAGCTGCTGGTTTATTTGGGTGTAGTGAGGTTTTGAAAACAAACCATTCATCCGTGAGGGGTTGGTTTGAGTGTTTAACGTTTCTAAATTTGGAACAGGCCAGGGCCGGCCATTCAGGATGGCAGGTAGGGAGGGGGCTACAGCTACAAGCGAACGATAAGAGATGTCCGCTTGGACGGAGAGATGTTGTACTACCTCCAGCAGGAAACGTGGTACTGATTGCGCTCAGTTTGACACGTACAAATACACAGTGGATAGCGCCGGTGGGATTCACCGCAACGGACTAAAAGAACCTTGTTACCTCTTGGTCCATGGCATGAGATCACTCCTGAACAGGGAGTCGTTCATCTGAGTGATAAACTGAACTGAAAGAACTGACTGTTCAAACAGTATGATACGGTTATGCTTGTGTCTCTATACACTTAAAAACTATCCGTTATCTTCTAACGTACAGCCACTGTTGCTTTCGCGTTTAATAAGCAAATACTATAGGTGTCAAAAAAAGTTAAAAAACCAATATATGAGCAAATGATATATATATATATATATATATATATATATATATATATATATATATATATATATATATATATATATATATATAATGTCACAACTATTTAATAAAAAAAAAACTATGTATGTCACCAAAAACGACACGACAAGCACAAAAAACATCACTTGTTATGATTGCACATATGCAAATAGGAACACAGACTACCAAAGCACTGCGCTTGTGAGTTAGCAAACACAGACACTACTAACAAAGAGAGGCAGTGTGCACCACTGTGTGTGTGTGTAAGTAGCGTGCTATATTCTCACAGTTGCAGCGGAACAGCTTTTCCTCAACCACGGCCCAGGAATTCCCAAGCAATCAAGGGAGATGAGCCGTTATTTCTTTCCGGATCTGCGCATCCGGTTGAAGTTATGTGCACGTCGGACTCAAAGCTGACGCTCGGGCGTAGTATCATCTAGGGTCACGACCACACAGTGGGTTGTCTCTGTGGAGGCCGATGTGGTGTTTGCTGTGTGCTAACTAGAGAGGCGAGTGGTCTGGTACACGCACACACAATGCGTTGAGAGGTCAGTGGCTATGGCGTCCTTGGTTCGCCTCTCATTTCACTGAAGTGGAGGCAAAGAGTCTCGGTCAGTTACACTTGGGTTCACGCTTCGTAAACCATGCCCGCTCTGAAACAGAAAGGGAAAAAATGCCATGCTTAAATGCCGAAATTGTCAAGCCTTCGTCTGTAAAACACGAACTACCTACCCCGAACACACCACCGAGTAGAAGAAGAAGGAGAAGAAGAGAAGAGAAGGAGACAAACAGACAGACAGACAGACAGACGGTCGTACCGACCGATAGACAGATAGACAGACAGGCAGACAGACTGACAAACGGACAGAGGGAGAGAGAGAGAGAGAAGAGAGATGGAAGCAGGAGAGGGGGGGGGGGGGGGAGGGGGGGGGGGGGGGGGGGGGGGTATAAGTGTGCGCAGTTTCATGTGCCCTGCTAGTGCATTCTGTGTTTGTGTGTGTGTGTGTGTGTGTCTGTCTGTCTGTCTGTGTGTGTGTGTGTGTGTGTGTGTGTGTGTGTGTGTGTGTGTGTGTGCGTGCGTGTGTGTACCTTTGTATGTGTGTGTGCCTGTGTGTATGCGCGCGCGCACATGTGTGTGTGTGTGTGTGTGTGTGTGTGTGTGTGTGGTGTGTGTGTGTGTGTGTGTGTGTGTGTGTGTGTGTGTTGTGTGGGTTCAGGGGACAGAAAAGGAGAGGGGGCCGGCGAAGGGAAGAGGGAGGGAGCAATGTGCTATGCATCGATTTATTGATTGGTTTCAATAGACAATGAGCACGTCACTTTTACACTTGTTGTCTTTGATACAAATAATGCAAATGTAAATACCCGCTGTCCGTTTTTGTCAATTACATTATTTGTTCGTGATAGTTATATGTGAGTCCACATTATATCACTCTTCTGAGATAATCGAAATTGATCCGATTTCTACGTTGAT
>JADBJO010001344.1:0-7500 GCA_016801955.1 Conus betulinus | reverse complement strand
TCGGATCCAGAGGAGGGAAAACGCACGTCACATACTACGAGTCAGAAAGTGTTGGGTTATTGTTGGTGGTGGTGTTGTTATTGTTGTTATTGTTGTTGTTGTTGTTGTTGTGAGAACAAAATGCTCGTGTATTCGTGGTTCTTCAGCGTTCTCCGCTTTCGAGGGAATCCTTTAAGAATCTGTCAAGTGAACTTATTGAAACTGCGGTAGATGTGGATATGAATATAGCTGTCTGGAGATTTGAGGACTGTTTTCCCTTGGCACCGGACTGCCGGGAAGAAAAGTTTTCATGCGGGAAGAAAAGTTTTCATGCGGGAAGAAAAGTTTTCATGCGCAAGAAGCACAAAAAGAAATGATGAAATGATGTCAAAACAGAAAAGAAAACACTTTAAGACGACGAAAATCAAACTTCCTGGGTTTATTTTCAGAGCAGCCAGTATCAAGCGTCGATTCAGGAAAAGAATAAACCACACACGCACGCACGCACGCACGCACACACGCAGGCATGCACGCACACACGTCCACATTTCACATACAGGCACACAAATGATCGGACATGAACATATATGCATGGACACAGGAATAAGAAAAGGCTTGGTCTGAGGCCCCGTTGTGTTTCTCCCTCCTTCTCTTTCCAATGTTTTCTTCCCCTATTCGTCCATGATTTCTTCACTCCATGTGTCCGTGACATGAACAAAAATGAAGGCACAGCGAAAGAAGGGGAAAGCATATAGGAGAAATGATTGTGCTCTTTATCTAACTATCGCTTTTTTCTTACTTCTTTTTCTCTTTTTTCTACCTCCTCTGTGTGTGTGTGTGTGTGTGTGTGTGTGTGTGTGTGTGTGTGTGTGTGTGTGTGTGTGTGTGTGTGTGTGTTCTGTCTGTCTGTCTGTCTGATTTCTTTTTTCATTTAGCTTTTGCCTTTTGTTTTCTCTCCACATGAAATGATTTTTTCGGTAGATTGTATCATAATACTGAGCAGTTGATAATCCAATTTAAGTAGAATGCTGCTATGCTAACCAAACTAAACGACCTTATTGCGTATGCTTTCTCTTTCCTTCTCTCGATTCAGATACCCTTTCCTAATTGTTTCCGGGGTGCGCGTGCTCCATACAAACCAGAGCTGACAGCTGCACCACGCACAGGTGATAAATCGGACGGGAGTCGCACATCTCCGTCATGAGGCAGAGAAAGGGGGAAACGAAAGGTGGGAGGGGGGAGGGGTGTGTGTGTGTGTGTGTGTGTGTGTGTGTGTGTGTGCGCGCGCGCGCGCGCGCGAACGATCGTGTGTGCGTGCGTGCGTACATGCGAGCATGTGTGTGTGTATGTGTGTGTGTATGTGAGAGAGAGAGAGAGAGAGAGTATGTGTTGTGTGTGTGTGTGTGTGTGTGTGTGTGTGTGTGTGTGTGTGTGTGTGTGTGTGTGTGTGCAGATGTGTTGTGTGTGTGTGTGTGTGGTGTTTGTGTGTGTGTGTGTGTGTGTGTGTGTGTGTGTGTGTGTGTGTGTGTGTGTGTGTGTGTCTGTGTCTGTGTCTGTCTGTCTGTCTGTCTTCTGTCTGTCTGTCTGTCTGTATGTGTTGTCTGTGATTGTCTGTGTCTGTCCGTATCTATGGAAAGGGTGGGAGGCTAGTGGGAGGGGGGGTACGGGGGGGTGGGGTGGGGTGGAGGGGAGGTGGACAGACGGGACTGATTAGCGTGGACTTAATGCTGGAGTTTTACCAGAGGGTCTGATCGTGAGGTGTGTTGGTGTGACATCGATCTCTCTTTCTGTCACCCACGCGCACGCCACTCACGCGCGTTCTATAAGAACTGGGAGTACAAAAAGCCTTGTGATGCTGGCTTCTAACAAAGAAAACTTAAACACTGAAACCGATGACAATGTATAGACACTCTCTCATGTTGCAACAAAGGAAGTTCGAGTACAGGAACTGCAATGGAAAATAATGCACAGCATCAACCCAACAAATATACCACTACACAAAATAAAGCTAGTGGATGATAACAGATGTTCCATCTGTAGGGATGAAGTGGATTATATCGAACATTTCTTTAACGAATGCACGCCCGTTTTTGTTTGTTTGTTTGTTTGTTTTTTTTGTTTTTGTTTTTTTTTTGTTTGTTTTTGTTTTGTTTAAAAAATCAAAACTTACACTCATGGTCTTCTTGGAATGCAGATAAAACCATCTTTCCGTGACGTCCTATTGGGAGAAGATATTCGATCCTAAGCTAAACGTTTTGAAAATTATAAATAACATAATCTTGATCGGCAAAATGAGAGCATAGTATAGTAAATCAAACAAAATCGTCACTACTATATACTTAATATTTGAATGGCAAATGAAATATCGCACCTTATGATCTTTCTCCCAACGACATGAAATATCGCACCTTATGATCTTTCTCCCAACGACATGCCCCAAAGTAACTTTATGTTCTCTCTCTCTCTCTCTCTCTCTCTCCGTCTCTCTCTCTCTCTCTCTCTCTCTCTCTCTCTCATAAACATTAAGTGCCGCACACTCGCGCATGCGCACACACACTGTTGATACGGTATTTATTCGTTATGGTAGCTCCTTACTTTTGCTAACAGAATTAATTGTCATAGAACACACTTAACACCAGTTCATGATGAACCCAAACATTTTTGTTTCAAACGCTAATGAAGGGAAGGGAGGTGTGTTGGGGGGTGGGGTGGAGGAGAGATGCGGGGTGGGAGAAGGGGGAAGACCGGAGATTTGGGAAGGGGAGGGAAAGCAGGATGAAAAAAATACGCTTATTATCTCGCTTCTTGATTTTCCTCATGTCTTCCTTGTGGACCCTTTCATTTCGCTGTTAAAGGCTGGCCTCATCGGGGAATAGCCAGTTGGTGAGACGACGATATGTAACAACCTCCTACATACATCTCTACGATGCCGCCTTTGTTTCCTGTCTGTCTAAGTATGCTGTCCTCTCTCTGTCTGTCTCGACCATTCTCTCCTCTCTCATCCTATCACTTCTCGCTCTTCCTCTGTCTCTCTCATCGGCCTCAGTCAGAGGAAACATTCTCCTATCTACAACCTCCCAGAAACCTCTTTCTCAATTCTCTCTCTCCTGTTCTCTGTCATCGTAAACTCGCCTTTTCTTGGGACTCCTCTGTCTCTCTCTCTCTCCTCTCTCTCTCTCTCTCTCTTCTCTTCTCTCCTCTCCTTCTCCCTCTCGTCCCTCTCGTCTCTCTTCTCTCTTCTCTCTCAGTCCTCCTCTTTGTGGTGGATCAGAAACCCTTCTTCACAATAAAACACTCCTCTCTCATCGCTCCTTCAGCTTTCTCTCTCTCTCTCTCTCTCTCTCTCTCCTCTCTCCTCTCCCTCATCTCCTCCTCTCCCTCTCGTCTCTCTCTCACCTCTCTCTCCTCTCTCTCTCTCCGTCATCTCACCTCCATCTCTCTCTCTCTCTCTCTCTCTCTCTCTGTTATGATTAAGTGTAAAACATATAAACATATCATTAACAGCCCTCCAGCAGTGCAATGAAGCTTTTTGTCCATGGAATCTAGATCCCCCAAACAGCTGCAAAAACGTAGCCAAGACCACCATGATGCGCTAAATCATGCTGGCCTAGTCGTGGCTGCACCAAGAGAAGGCACCTTCTAGTTATGGCTGCACCAAGAGAGGGCACTTCGAGTTATGGCTGTACCAAGAGAAGGTACCTTCTAGTTATGGCTGCACCAGAGAGGGCACTTCCAGTTATGACTGCACCAAAGAGAAGGCACCTTCTAGTTATGGCTGCACCAAGAGAGAGGACACCTTCTCATTATGGCTGCACCAAGAGAAGACACCTTCTCATTATGGCTGCACCAAGGAAGGCACCTTCTAGTTATGGCTGCATCAAGAGAAGGCACCTTCTACTTATGAATTCACCAAGACAGGGCATCTTCTTGTCGTGGCTGCAAAACGAGAAGGCACCTTCTGCTCGTGGCTGTACTGAGAGAGCGCACTTTCTAGTCCTGCGCACCTCCTAGTCCTGGCAGTACCAAGAGAAGGCACCCTCTAGTCGTGGTTACACCAAGAGAAGGCACCTTCTAGTCGTGGCTGCACCAAGAGAGGGCACCTTCTCTAGTCGTGGCTGCACCTAGAGAAGGCACCCTAGTCGTGGTTGCACCAAGAGAGGGCACCTTCTAGTCGTGGCTGCACCTGGAGAAGGCACCCCTAGTCGTGGTTGCACCAAGAGAGGGCACCTTCTAGTCGTGGCTTCACCAAGAGAAGGCACCTTCTAGTCATGGCTGCACCAACAGAAGGCACCTTCTAGTCGACGCTGCCCCAAGACAAGACACCTTCTATTCGTTGCTGCACCAAAAGAAGGCACTTTTCTTGTTGCTGCACAAAGTGAGGGCACCTTCTAATCGTGGCTGCAGCAAGAGAAGGCACCTTCATTGCGGCTAACAGAAGAACCGGAGGACCCACTTAGTAACTCTTTGCCTCACGTTTCCGCGCAGGCTGCACACCAAAAATGAATGCGTTAAAGCCTTGCTTAAGAAATCAAGTATTTATATACAGCCACAATTAGATTGTTTTGAGATTTGTTATTTTATTGTGTGTGAAAGTTGACTTGCCTTCTTTTCTTTCATATACCATTAAGATAGATATCAGGTAGTTCTAAAACAGACAGATCAAATGAAAGGAATGGGACTTTCGGGGGCAAGCCATCTGGTACAAAGGTAAGGGCCATGGGTGAGTGCGAACGACTAACACGTGACGTCACCTAGAAAGTAGCTCCTGCATTTCTAGACTGTGAATGATGTCACCGGGAGAAATCCCTAAAAACAAATAAAATAATTGGTAGGGGGAGGGTCGTTCATTTGATCTGTTATCAGTTTAGTGTACCAGTGTTTGGCTCAAATTGATGCCACACCGCGGAACGCCTACATGGATTATAAAGTGATTTAGTGCAAAATCCTAACTGTGTCGTGTGGCCTCAGACTCCTACATCCATTCCTTCTTCCTTTCATTACTTCGTCCATGGCACCAGGTTCCAGACGAAACTCTCACTGCCAGTTTTCCCTCCAGGCTTCTGAAAACTACCATCCTGGCCTACTTCACAGCATGGTCATAAAAAAAGATGTTTTCGAGTCTCCTGACCTTTTTAAATTGGCGTTGGACCTGGCCGGCCCCTGACTGAACTGGGGCGACTTGACGATTGCACAACCCCCTTCTGCGTTTCTGTCTCTGTCTCCTCTGTCTCTGTCTCTGTCTCGTCTCTCTGTCTGTCTCTCTCTCTCTCTCTCTCTCTCTCTCTCTCTCTCTCTTGCTGGCAGGTGCGTGCCCCTCTCTCTCTCTCTCTCTCTCTCTCTCTCTCTCTCTCTCCCTCCCCTCCTCTCTCTCTCTCTCTGGGTGTGTCCCCCCACCTTATGGATATAGTTGTCCCTGAAAAGAAATGTTCACAAGAAAAGAGTCAAGACCCAAGACTACTAGATTACGGTTGTCTTGGAAAGAAAGTTCCACAGGAAACGACTCCAGGTTCAAGACTAACATAGGTTCATTTTTTTAGTCTCTCCTCGTGGAAAAGGGCCAAATAGCTTCCCTTTATCGCCCTCCTGACTACACAACACTCCTTCGGTTCTGTCACAACACGTGGGAAAATCCTGTCCTGAAAAAATGTGAACTAAAAATAGTACGATTAGCCATGAAATGCGTGCAACAAAGTTAATCAACATGTAAACTAGTCCTTTGAAATCTAAAGACAGAGAAGACAAGACCGCGTAGGACGGTGCCTGGATTCTGAAAATTTCACCCGAGTTTGAAAAAAAAATAAGGAAGAATAATCAACAACATCTAAATATAACACAAACTAGAGCCACATTTAAACAAACTATAAGGGCAAATATCTATTGCCGAATGCCCAGCTAACTGGTGTTCATTCTGTATACAGCTTCAGTGTTGTTCGTCCTTCCGTCATCTTGGGGTTGAGGGAGGGTGAGCTGATTTGTGGATACGTAAGTGGCTAATCAAGCCGATGCGTGCCCGGAATGTGCGGTGACAGTTTTGGACAGGCAATGTGGGAGACCTTCTCTTGATTTTTTGGCGCAGACTTTCCTTGCCTGTCTCTTTTGTGATAGAAGTGACTTTCGCAGTGGCTTCGTTTAAAGTAAGCAGGAGTTTCAGAACTAGGTCATCAGAATACAAGAAAAAGAAACTGGCTTGTAATAGAGTGTAACAAGACCAAAAAAAGTATAAAGTCTATCCGAAAACAAAGGCAGGCGACAGGTTAAAGTAGGGATACTACTTAGGCCAACAGAGCTCCCCGCTCTTTCCATCAGGACGACTTACTTGCTTTCTAGTAATCTCATGTAAATAAGGCATATTTGAGCACCCCCGCCTGTCAAACCTATGTTTTCTTTTCTTATGCTTCTTCGTCTTCTTCTTTCTTCTGCTTCTCTCGTCTCCTCATCCGCCACCTACTAAGCACTACTAATCCTTATTATTCTTATTGATTCTTCTGTCTTCTTCTTCTTATTCTCGTCATATTTCGTCTTCTTCTAATTTCTCATCCTCGTCAGTTCTTTCTTTTATCGGTATTCTTCTTTCGTCTTCTTATCTTCTTCTTCTTTCTTCTCTCCTCTCCTTCCTCCTCGTCCGTCTTCTTCTTCTTCGTTTCTCTTCTTCTTCTTCTTCTTCTTCTTATTCTTCGTTACACTCAGACAGGAACTTTAGAAGGCACCGGTACGGAGGATGCTGTACGGCGGAGGCCCTACAGAGATCCACAGAGCTTCTCACTTTTCGATGTGGCGGGCAGGCCCCGGTCTCTACTTAGCTAGCTGGTATGTTGTGGATCCACTCCTGCAGGACCTGTTCCATAGTCATCGGGTGGCTGTGCCGCCTCTGCATCCTGAAGACAATCTGCAGGAACCTGTTCCATAGTCATCGGAGCTCGTGCCGCCTGTGTGCATCCTGAAAGACACTCCTGCAGGACCTGTTCCATAGTCATCGGGGCGTGCCGCCTGTGCACTCCTGAAGACTCGCCAATGGTGGCATGTGGTGAACATGTGGTGTTGAGTCTGAGGTGCCCCGCCCAGTGTGGAATTGTGTGAACATGTGGGTGTTTGAGTCTGAGGTGCCCCGCCAGTGTGGAATTGTGTGAACATGTGGTGTTTGAGTCTGGGGTGCCCCGCCCAATGTGGCATTGTTGTGAACATGTGGTGTTTGCGGTCCCGGGTGTCCCGCCATGTGGCATTGTGGGTGCAAACATGTGGTGTGTTGGAGTCGCGGGTGTCCCGCCAATGTGGCATTGCGTTGAACATGTGGTGTACTTGAGTCTGGGCTGCCCCGCCAATGAATTGGGGTCCCGCCAATTGTGGAATGAAGTGACATGGAAACCATTTGGTTGTTTGAGTCTGGGCTTGCCCACCGCCAATGTGGCCAGTGTGTGAACATGTGGTGTTGGAGTCTGGGGTGCCCGTCCACAGATTACAATGTCATTTAGCTCGTATGAGAAGAATTCTTTTTGCTTGTGTGAGTAGCAGATGTTACAATCT
>JADBJO010001343.1:427500-440000 GCA_016801955.1 Conus betulinus | reverse complement strand
AAAGGTTTTCATGGGCTCATAGATGTGTTGTTAGCGACGACGACAAATGTTGCAGGGCCTCCGAGATGTTTTTTATCGACCAAAGTTTTCAAGGCCTCACGGATGGTTGTAGCGTCTACTCTGTATGGACCTGGTCCGCTCGCGTCGTGAACGCGCTCTTGGAGGAATTGACCCTTGAACTTACATCAGTCTGATCCTGTTGTACATTCAGTTTGTATGCAGGTTAGTAACTTCTTTCACAAATCATTAGCTTCCTTTCACCAATAATTTCCAAGCCTTTGATTTGATAAATTAGGCTGTTTTTTTTTTTTTTTTAGTTATTTCATTTATTAATACGAATAATATTTGACATTCTGAGTTGTTTGGGTATATATGCATTATTCATATATATTGTTATGTTTCTATAAAAAATGTAACGTTTTATTTTCCATATCACGGGTTATATTTACACATTGTTCCCGTCTGATACGTCCCGTATTGCACGTGTTGTCGAGTGTTTAAAAATAAACTTTATTCGCTTATTAATCATGATGCTATGGGGATTGTTCATAAATAACGTTTCTTCGCTCTTTCCAACACATCATGATGCAAGGTGACTCATTTTGTTTATTAATTAAACTTTCATTTCATGACTGGAAGCCATCATTAAATCCTGACAGAGGCCTTTAATCAACTTCGAATTCTGTATCCTGCTAACAGGTAAGTTTTCTTTAATCCTATTCTCCGCCATCGTTTTAATATACAACGTATTTAGCCCAACTTGATACATGAACGGAAGCAGTAAAACATGGACTCTGCAACACAGTTTTGCCATCTGTATGAACGGAAGCAGTAAACCATGGACTCTGCACACAGTAAATGCCATCTCATGTATGAACGGAAGCAGTAAACCTGGCTTTCTGCAACACAGTATGCCATCATGTATGAACGGAAGCAGTGAAACATGGACTCTGCACACAGTCGGCCATCATGTAGGCAACGGAAGCAGTAAACATGGACTGTGCACACGTATGACACATGTTCCTTTCACGGATGACAAATGTGTTGGACACCTTTACATTTTGAAACTTTGTGACCTGAAATGTCTTTTGACTGGCCTGACGAAAATGTCCAATATATTGCTTGTTTTTGAAGCTATTTACATCAAATATACGTCATCTGCAGTCCTGCTAATCTACATGAGTACGTTTTTTCAATTAGCTAGGACCTAAGCAAAATTGTAAACGGTGTCTGCACCCACTGGACGGCAAGAGCAAAGATTGTTTTATTTAATTTAATTTTCAGACTGCAGTTCACTTTTCCAATTTTTCCCAGCACGGCCCCCACGGAACATCTGCCGAACGCCATGAATGCACGGCAATGTTGGGAAAAAGTTTTTATTGATTATCCAATTTAATATAAACTAATAACCATTAGTTTTTCGGATTCAGTTTCATCATTCATTCGGAGCAAGGCCAACCGTCCTCTGGAGGTGCAAATCACCCCAAATCTCTGTTCAAGGACAGTCATCCGCAAACTGGGACGGCAGCAGACACACGAACTCTCCCTCGGAATGCTATTGGGAGACTGCGTGATATCACTGTTAGAACAGAGAATAAAGGTGTCCATGACAGTGTATAAAACATGGCCGATGTTTTCCGTCTTTTGACGCTAACACACACACCATAGGTAAAGTGTTCCCATTCTAACCTTTCCTTTCTTGTGTTTGATTGCCACACTGAGGCACGTGACTGGCGAGACAAGCTCACTGATTTGTAGGACGGGGTGTGTTCCCCATATGTAGGGCAATCCAGGAGTTGCCAGACGGGATAAAACGACGCTGGTTTGGGGGCCGAGTTTTGTAGCTTATTGTTTTTTTCAACCTTAGATCGGTTGTAAAAGGAAAACCCCTAGTTTTTCCCTGAGGCCAGGAAGTGGCCGATTTTGGTGTAACGGTCAGACAGAGTGGTCTGCTAGGGTTTCTTTTTTGTAAAATATTGATTTTCCTATGGGTACGTTGACAGCTGGGGAAAATCATAAATACATAAGAAGAAAAGAAAACATTAAATCAAGAAATAATGTAAACCCTTTGTTGTGATTAATGAAAGAAAAACAGAAACATCCGACCTCGTGAAGGACTAAGCATTTTGGTGAAAACGCGCAATATTGGCTTGAAAAAAATACAAATCGTTTTTTTTTTTTTGATATTATAATGTTTTTTGGTAATGATTTCCACTTTGTATTCCCCACAAAAACCGTAGGTAGGATGTGTTTTTGAATCCCATTCGCGCAACGAAAGGCGTAAGTTCATCTTTTTGTTTTTAATTTTTGAATAATGGAATGTCTTAAAAAAAATACCTTGGCTATTTTTCTAGCCCACGTTAGGACTTTTTTTCGGGTTCCTTTAAAAAAAAAAAAAAAAAAAAAAAAAAAAAAAAAAACAAAAAAAAAACCAAAAAACAAAAAAAAACCCAACCTCAGAAGCGTCCAACCCTTGGACTCAATTCCTTCCTCCTGGAACTTTAAAAAAAATCTCCCGCTGGTGAAGTGTGGAATTTTTTTGAAAAAGAAACATTTCAGCAGCAAGCTGTTTTGGTGATTGAAAAAAGAAGAAGAAACTTGAAATGTATTTGGTCTATAGGTGATGTTGCTTTTTGGGTTTTGAGGAAGAAATTGAGCTGCATCTATGGTGTCATGCAGCAACTTTCGGTGAATTTTTGTGAAAATTGTGAGATATTGTTCAGCTTTTTGTTGATAAATTTTGGTACATGGAGGAGCTGAAAATAAAATGAATTCCTTGTGTTTGCCCCAGTACTCTCCTGTGGATGAATGGAGCATATGCGCGCCTAGGCTAATGAGTAAACATGCCGTGGGTGTGGATTGGGTTTTGCAAATGCGGTGTGTGACGAGATGGACGTCAGTATTTGAAAATTTTCCCCCCCCCTTTTGTAGTGATTTAGTGAATTTCAGGATGAACCGATGGCGTCATATAGACCTCAATGTCTGGTCTGAGACTACACACCCACTCTGCCACTTTCTTTCCCCTTTCCGGCGTCAACCAAGAGCCCGAGAGAATGCGGACCACGTGTGCCTGTGTTTTCAGGTTCAATTTGACAATTTTTCAGCAATGCATAGTCCGAGGAAAGATGCACAATTAACCTGCATGAAAATTCGAACCGTAATGTCTTCTCTCTTTTGAGCCTATACACACTCACAAAAACCTTACGTAAAATACAAAGATACTATAACACCTATGTTATTGTGTAACCCTTATTATCTGAAGATTTAGAATCGCAATAAACTCTCTCTCAGATGCCCCCACTTTCGCCTTTCCCTCCCGTATCATTTAGAAAGATCCAATGGCATAGGACGTTTTGGCAGGGTCATAATTGGTTGCAGTGTTGTCAATATAATTTTAGTGATCGATTAACAAGTAAACTTGCATTTGTTATGAATTATACAAATTTTTTGGTTGATGTACGTGTTAGTATACTTAAGTAAATTGCTACAACTACAACAAAAAACGTTAAAAAAAGGAAATATTCAGTTTAAAAAAATGAACGTCAAGCCTACAACAGACAATTCCAGACACAATAGGAGGATTAGGAAAGACAGACAATATGAAAGAAAAAAGGAAAAACAAGAGAGAGAGACGGGAGTAGCAAATGTGCACAAGTATGAGGTAGAGAAAAGGAAGTGATTAAATTAAAGGAACGAGGAACGCAGACGTATCAACAGAAGTAAGAAGGACCAGAGACACAACACACGTAGCAGGAGCATGACTAAATATTATTTTTATGAGAGAGTATTAGACAAACAAGACACCCAACAAAACAGACCAGGACAAGAAAAATTCTATTCAGAAGAGGCGAACATAAAAAACTAAATCAGAAGGGAGTGAACCAAAATCAAGGAGAAAGAGGGATAACAGGGAGAACTATGAGTGCTGAGAGGAGGCAGGAGAAGGAAGTAGGGAAAAGGGAAGTGGGGAAGGGGGGATTGCCAAAATAAGGATAGGAGGAGTCCCCACAGAGAGAGGATCGAAATCGTGTTTAAGTTGCTTCCAACAACCTGTCAGGGCCATAGCAAGACAAGAGCGACCTGAGGAATTGAGTTGACCTAACCCGGACGAGATGAGTAGGGAGTGCCGACGATAAAGAAAGAAAGAGAGACTCTTCCCAGCCAGAAAAAAAAATCTCAAAGATTATAGATTATTGATCGTATTTGTTATTGATCTGTGCTTCTACAGTACCTACAACAAGAGTAATCCTAACATGATTAAACAACACTGATACTACTATAACTACTTCTGCGGGGCCGTCCAATCATTTTAGTTAAGTTACTCACCAAACGTCGTACTTTCTTTAACTTTCTACTCCACGAACAACGATTGTCCTTTATCATTGTCATTGTTACGATCATATCACATCATCTCATAATCTTTTCTTTTTTCCCCCTTTTTCCTTTGTTCTTCCCTTTTTCCCTTCCTCCTTTTTTTTTCTTTCTTTTGTTCAATCTTCTGTTCCCCCCTTTTTTCCTTCTTGTTTGTTCTTCCTCGTCTTTCCTCCTTTTTGCCTCTTTTTTCTCTGCTTGTTCCCTCTTTTCTCTCTTTCCCTATCTCGTCTTCTTTTCCCCCCGCCCTCCGTCCCCTTTCCCTTTTGTCCCCCCCCCCGTAGCTTTGTCTTTTGCTCCTTTCCCCCCCCCCCCCATCTTTTCCTTCCCCCCCTTTTTCTTCCCCCCCCCCCCCCCTTTGTTCGTTCCCCTCCCTTTCCTTCCTTCCCCCCCCCCGCCCCCCCCCCCCCCCCCCCCCCATCTTCCCTGTTTTTCCTCTTTTTTTTCCCCGGGTCCCCACCTGTCTTCTTTCCCCCACCCCCCCCCCCCCCCCCCCCCACCCCCCCCCCCCTCTTTCCCTTTTCCCTCTTTCCCCCCTCCCCCTTTCTTCCCTTCTTCCTTCCTTCCCCCCCCCCCCCCCCGCCCCCCCCCCCCCCCCCCCCCCCCCCCCCCCCCCCCCCCCCCCCCTTTGTTTAAAATGATTTTTCCAACAGATAACAAAAGGAATCAAGCAACTAACATCACACCAATGAGTACAACTTAATCTGACGGTGGGAGAAAATAGGAGGTTAAAAAATCTAACATACGGAACAAATCAGATAGGTTCCATTTACTAATCCTGACTCATACGAAAAGTACAAGAAGGGTCACAAACGACAACCTTAACTCTTCTCGTCAAGGCACTCGAGGATTATAATCCTCCATAATGGCCCGTCAATATTGCAAAGTGGTTAGACAGAAGTTTTTCACATGCATGACACAGTATTTTCCCCTTTCTTATATTTCAGGCGCAAAATCCAAATCATTCTTATTTCTAATACAGATAAAGTGAAAGATGCAGGAAAAAAAAAAACGATAAAAGAACAATGGGAATACAATGCGCAGACTTACAAACGTGTTATCAGTAAGTAAAGGTAAACAGAAAGAGATAGGGCAAAGAGGGGGAGAAAAAGAGAGACAGACAGACAGAGACACAGACAGACAGACAGATAGACAGAGAGAGAGAGAGAGAGAGAGAGAGAGAGAGAGAGAGAGGCGAGACACACACACAACACACAACACACACACACGTGCGCGCGCGCGCCTGTGAGAGAGAGAATGCTAAAAAGCAGTTCCCCTCACTTAGTCCATTCCTAACTCTCGGACAAAGACATGTGGAGAAACGCAGACTTTCATCATTCATTGCCCCACATTGATAGACTCAACTCACTTCAGAATCTATTCGCCATTTCCAGCCCACAGCTGCATTCAGAACAACTTTCCAAACTACCTTTTGAGCTGTACCACACAAACTAACCACCCCCCCACCTCGTTTACCTCTCGACCGTCATCAAAACGCATGCACACTGGTCACCACCATTTTGTTTAATGTATCATCAGTCTTGTTTCTCAGCTCTTGAATGTTTGCTTCATAACCGTTTTATGTGGTTACATTTTTTGAATGGGTCATATCTGACAAAACTTTGGTAAACCATTCTCTGTCTATGCTACAAAATGTTATGTGTGTGATGCACTACTATTTTTTTTAATACATCATTTCACTTTTGAGTCAGTTGTATTTTTTACTGATTAAAAAAATATCTTTAGTGAAAAAGCATTATGCGTCTGTGTTGTGTATGTTTTGTACCATTAATCTCAAATCATTCTATTTCGCTTGTCTACTTTTTACAGTAAAGCGCGGCAAGCGTATTCAGTAAGTGGGGAACTGCGCATACAAGTGTCCACGTCCTCATGATGATCACGGTTTATTGCCGCGCCCGCATGGTCCCCCCCCCCCAGCTCCCTCCATCCTTCCCCCCCAGTGACAGCGACACTCGCCAGTCGGGGACAACTGGAGCTGTACCACCCGCCCTCATCCGCAACCGATCCCCAAACCACCTGACACTCTCAGAAAATCCCGGTGGACACATTCCACGGCTTGCCGCCCGATTAAACAAACAACAAAGGGGGGGGGGATGAAGATGTGGAGGGGATTGGGAGGGGGGCGCGGAGGGGGGGGGGGCAGGAGGTGGAACAGAAAGAGGGGGAAGGGCCATGAGTCGACTGTGCTTTACGAGGTTTTTCAAAGAAGATAGGAGCCATAGATTGTCACTGGCGAACTACAGTTTCCCCCCCGAGTTCTTAGGATGAAGCAGTCATGGAAACCCAGAGTCGATGCAACATTAAAATGCCAATTCTCCGTTTTCCGCATTAAAAAAAAAAAAACCATGATTTTGATAACAATGCCGAAAACAGGATCGGTTCCATCATCAGAATATAATAATAACAATAATAATAAAGATAATAACATTATCGCTATTATGGTTTGTGATTATCTTGATGATTGTGATGATTGATGATGATGATGATGATATGATGAGATGATGATACTCTGTCACTGTGTATGTCTTTGTTTTCAGGCCGCCAACAGAATACACTGCTCGTCGTTTTTTTTCATTTTCTTTGCACACATTTCAGTTGTATCAAGTCATGATCCTCATGACAAGCGTAAAGACCCCAGCTTCTAGCTACTAATGACACACACACACACACACACACACACACACACACACCCACCCTGCCTTCTCTCTTATACCCCCCAAACGTTGACCCCAGTCTGTTGGGATGCGAAAGTGTACATGCCTTTGTGAACAAGCCATTTGTGAACAGGCCCTTTGTGGACAGGCCTTTCATGAACAGGCCTTTGTCCCTTGCTAGGTACGTAAACAAAATCCACGGTCAACAGAACAGTTGGTAAAACTGTGGAAAACCTTTGATGAATCAGCAGATGTGCTACACATGATGGGACATTACCTCAGTGGGTGGATATGGAGTCCACTTCACACTGAAACAAATGTGTGGGGGGAAGCACACAATACAACGTAAAGGAAGCCAATGCGCTGCACTTTAACGTAAGAGCAGGCAACACTGAAGAGCTTACGACAACACAATAAAAAAAAAATGCAAGAGGGAAAATACAGCACAGTACGACCGGATAGTCCACTGGGAGAAATGGATGGACGGTAAAGACTACAAGGACGATAACGATGATAATGGGCGATGATAACGATAACTATGACGATGACAATGATGACAACGATAAAAATGACAACGACCAAGATGACAATGATGATGATGACGACGACTACAACGATTATGATCATGATAATGAGGTGGGAGGGAGGAGAGGCTATGGAGAGGACACACATACAGCCCTATGAATGACTTGGTACAAACGTTGACAGATACGTTTCCTGTCGTTCACCAGTGGTCGACAGCTTTTGTCCCCGTCATGCTGCTGAATGGCAGGAAGTCCACCCTCACCAACCTGCCGCTGTAGGTCTCCTCTCCCACAGCTCGGTGTCCCCAACTACTGTCGCTCCTTTCTACCGTCACTCCGCCACATACTCCAGCCCAAGGCTGGCCCTGCGGTCACCCCGAGCTAAGAACAACAACGTCCGTTGAATTTCCTCTGGATCTAGTGTCTCCATGTCAACAGCATCAATGTTAATACGGCTGTCAAAGGTGAATGACCCCACTGGGTACCTGGCCAGTATGGGCCCATGCAGTGCTCCAAACGCACCACTCACGGTCACGTCTACATGTCCAATGGGCCTCTGACCATCAGTGTTTTCGCAGAAAGCTGCAATTACGGGCTAGAGCTTTGTGCAGGTCTACATGTAAGTTTGTGTCATAATTCTCCATGTGTTTTTTTCTTCAATTGAATGTCAAACACTGCCTCAACCAAAGGGCATTCCGTTGATCACAGCCAATGTCTGTTGTAACCCTACACTTTTATGATAACTCCCCTCTTTCCCTTGAATGCTTATTGAGACATGTGCTTTCGTGATACTCCTTTTTTTTTTTCTTCCCGTGATGTTTACTGCGCCTTGCATTTTTTATAACACTTCTTTTTCCCTCCCTCCTTTAATGCCAGTCTGCTTTTATCTAGTAGGCACCCTAATACAAGTGGTGAATTATTTCTCTGCGTTATGAGATTGACCGTCCACGTTTTATGACGCATTATCATCTAGAACAGCGCTTTGTCATTGCAGATGATATGAGTGCTGGAGCTGAATCTTCAAGTGAACGGGAGGAAATGTCCTTTCCAAGACAACGGGAGTGGAGCTCTTTCAATCATCTGAGCCCTCAGCCATTGAATGTGGAGTGGAAAAGACGTGAGACGTGACAGTGTCGCTCCCATTCCTGTCGTCACGCTGCCACTTTTCGTGTGTGTATGTATGTGTGCTTGTGCGTGCGTGCGTGTGTGTGTGTGTGTGTGTGTGTGTGTGTGTGTGTGTGTGTGTGTGTGTGTGTGTGTGTACGCGTGTGCAGACTCTCTCTCTCTCTCTCTCTCTCTCTCTCTCTCATATCATATTCTAAAGGCAATTTATGTGTGGCCGAGTTCACGTGTCTCTCTCTCTCTCTCTCTCTCTCTCTCTCTCTCTCATATCATATTCTAAAGGCAATTTATGTGTGGCCGAGTTCACGTGTAGGTTGGTCATCAGCCTCTCTCCCCAGCTCATTCCTTTAACTATTCACTATTAATTGACACAGCTGCGACCTTTACATAACGTGACCTTAGGCTGTGTGGATGAAAACAGTGCACGCGCAGCGACACTTCCTGATGATACTGAGAACTGTTTACCTTCCATCAGAGGTTGAACGCCAGCCAGCTAGCCTGGAAAGTCTGTGAGAGAAATCTGCCGTTCGCTTCCATCAGGGGTTTAAGGCCAGCCAGCACCGATAGAGAGTATCCAAACTGTCTTTGCTGTCCATCCTGGACTGAAGGAAAGGCAGCACGTTCTCTGTCTCCTTGGGTTATTGATCCATCAGCCGGTCAGCAAAAAGAGCCATAAATCACCATGGGTTACCCATCTGTCATCCGGTCGGCAATCACTGTCCTAACTCTCCATGAGTTATTGATCTCTTATCCGGTCACCAAGGACTGTCCTAAATCAGCATCAGTTATCGATCTTTTATCCTAAAAGCAAGCTGTATGCCACTGTATGTCCTGTTCCCAAAAAAAAAAACGCAACCCAAGCTGTTTTAAATGATTACCGACCAGTTGCCCTCACATCTGTTGCAATGAAATGTCTTGAAAGAATTGTCCTCAGTTATGTTTTAAAAGATACTACACAGTACCAAGACCCGTTTCAGTTCGCATACCACAGAACAGATCAACAGATGATGCCACACACTCACACTTTCTCTCCATCATGCTTTTTCACACACTCGAAAAACCTGCCTCCTTTGTACGCATTCTCTTTATTGATTTCTCATCAGCATTCAACACCATACAACCACATCTGATGGCAAAGAAAACTCATTAACATAAATGTGGGTAACAAGCTCATTCTTTGGATAATTGATTTTCTTACACAGAGGACACAGTCTGTTCGATATCAAAGTGTTGTTTCGTCTTCCAGAGTCATTTCAACTGGCGCACCCCAGGGTACTGTTTTATCACCAGTGCTTTTTACTCTGTACACAAATGATTGTTCAGGAAGTGATTCAACTTTGTACATTAAATATTCAGATGACTCAGCACTTGTAGATCTTTCCCAACTCTGATTCTGTTTACTTCAAGGAGGTTCAAAGATTTGTTGACTGGTGCGATCATAACTATCTTGATCTGAATGTAACAAAAACGAAAGAAATGTTGATTGATTTTAGAAAGAATCCAAAAGCTGTACCACCACTTTTTATCAAAGGTGCTGAAGTAGAACGTGTTGAATCATACAAATATTTAGGAACTTTTATAGATAATAAGCTGAATTTTAAATCCCATGTTGAGTATGTCCACAAAAAATGTCAAACCAGATTATATTGTCTTCGCAAGCTGCGATCATTTCATGTGAATACTGACATTCTTCGGACATTTTATTCATGCTTCTTGGAATCTGTTCTAACTTTCTCATTTATGTGTTGGTATGGTGGGTTGACTGTGAAGAGCAGAAATGTGCTTGAGAAAGTGGTGAACGTGGGAGGAAAAATCGTTGGTGAGAGACAAAAAAGTCTGAGTGAGCTATATAGGTGCCGTGTTAGTTTTGTAAAGCGAAAAAGATTACGTGTGACCAGACCCACGTCCTTGCAAATCAGTATGACCTTCTTCAGTCAGGACGAAGATATCGATCGGTTAAATGCAGAAGTGTCAGATTTAAACAAAGTTTTATTCCCCTGTCCATTGATTTCTTGAACCGAGAAGATGTTTTAATTGAAATCCAAATTCCTCTATATGAATGTATGTCATATGTGAGAAAATGGGTAATGTGGCTAATTATTGTTTTATTTGCTGTGAAGCAGTGTCCTATATTGTTTACCTGGTCAGCAAGCAGTGTCCTCAATCTCCACGGGTTATTGATCACTAAGGGACGGAACTCTGAAGACGACGTGGTCTCGGGGCTGGTGATAAATGTCATGGCTCTTTCACACTTTGTGTCTACCAGTCGCATCTTGAGGAGGCTTTTGTGTGTGTGCGTGTGTGAATGTGTGTGTGTGTGTGTATGTGTGTGTGTGTGTGTGTGTGTGTGTGGTGTGTGTGTGTGTATGTGTGGTGTGGTGTGGTGTGTGTGTGTGTGTGTGTGTGTGTGTGTGTGTGTGTGTGTGTGTGTGTGTGTGTGTGTGTGTGTTGTGTGTGTGTGTGTGTGTGTGCGTGTGTTTGTGTGGTGTATGTATGTGTGTGTGTGTGTGTGTGTGTGTGTGTGTGTGTGTGTGTGTGTGTGTGTGGTGTGTGTGTGGGTGTGTGTGTGTGTGTGTGTGTGTGTGTGTGTGTGTGTGTGTGTGTGTGTGTGTGTGTGTGTGAAAGACAGAGAGATAGACAAAGAGAGAGAGAGAGAGAGAGAGGATTCCGCTGGGAAGGAAAAGAGAAAGCAAGGATGATGAGGGGAGAACGTAGAGGACACAGAGAGAGAGAGAGAGAAGAGAGAGAGAGAGAGAGAGAGAGAGAGAGAGAGAGAGAGCTGATAGGGGTAAGGAGAAAGAAAGAAAGTAGCGAGAGTGTCAGTGAGTGAAGGAGAGAGAGAGAGAGAGAGAGAGAGAGAGAGAGAGAGAGAGAGAGAGAGAGAGGACAGACAGACAGACGAACAGACAGACAGACACAGAGTAGAAGACACGAGAGACGGGAGGACAAATTGACAGACATATGTGCAAACAGAGACAGACTGACAGGACAGACAGACTGACTGACCGACCGACAGACGGACTGGCAGAGAGACTGACAGACTGACAGACATACAGAGACGTCAATTATTCAGCACCAGGAGTTTCGCTAGTTCCCCGAACAGCAATTTTCAGCCAATCGTTTCATTTGACACCACGTGTTCGAATGAACAACGGCACTTATCTCCTTTTCGCGAATTTTCTCAGTTGGGAACAGCGTTCGGTGGCCACACCCCTCAATTTACAGCCACAGGCCACGCAGCCCGTGAGGGCCGCACGATGTGTCGAGCAATCGCCAGAAAAAAAAAAAAAAAAAAAACGTTCAGAATCCGTGGGCTCCGACACCTGTATAAATGTGTGTGCGCGCGCGTGTGTGTGTGTCCTCTCTGTGTGTGTGTGTGTGTGCGTGTGTGTGTGTGTGTGTGTGTGTGTGTGTGTGTGTGTGTGTGTGTGTGTGCGCGCGCGTGTGTGTGTGTGTGTGTGTGTGTGTGTGTGTGTGTGTGTGTGTGTGTGTGTGTGACAGACAGACAGACAGACAGACAGAGGCAGAGAGCGAGAGAGAGAGAGAGAGAAAGAGACAATGACACTGACAATGATTCTTTACTTATCATGGTAAAAGTACCGGCTCGGTTAGCTGTTTTTCATACTTGCTGTTACTATTCTACGAAGCTAGTACCAAATGATACGACGTATGCATCAAAACATGATGATACAAACAAACATCATGAAACCAAATCAAACAAACAATAACAACCACCACCAAGAAGCCAGTCTTACATCTTCAGAGAAAATATGCAAATGAAAAAAAAAAGCAATCTAAAGTACAACAG
>JADBJO010001343.1:420000-422500 GCA_016801955.1 Conus betulinus | reverse complement strand
AGTACACACTGACAGTCATTATGACAAAATCACTATACACTGGGGTCATCATTAAAAGAAAGAAAAAAAAAAGAAAAAAAAAAAAAAAAAGAGAAAAAAAAAAAAACTACAAATCGGGGTCGTCATTTTCACAAGAAAAAAAATTCCACAGTCGAGACATTAAACTCCATTTATCTTGACAGATTCATCATTTTTACATTTTTTTTTTCTTGTTCGTAAAGAGAGAAACAAAAGGGGATGGGGAAAGGAAACGTCTGAGAGAGGGTGGTGATGGAAGAGGGTTACAGGAGAGCGGTGACAGGAGACGGGCGGGGAGAGAGAGGGCGGACAGGTGGCGGGGGAGGGGACGCGGTGGGGGGACAGATATCGTAGCAGACAGGAACAGAAAGAACCACTTTGGCCTAAATGTATGTGAAAGAGTCTGGTGTGGGATTAAGTGTCCACATCTGGAGACTGATGGGGGGTGAAGGGCAAAGGAAAGGAAAAGAATGCAGAATGGAGATCAGAGACAAAGAGGGGTAAAAAAAAAAGAGAGAAGGCAGGGGAGGGGGCAGGGGGGGGGGGGGGGGGGGGGGGGGGGGGGGGGGGGGGGGGGGGAGGGGGGCAGACGATTTCACAAACAGACAAAATACATGGGACAAAGAGAGAGAGAGAGAGAGAGAGAGAGAGAGAGAGAGAGAGAGAGAGAGAGAGGGCGCAGCCAAACAGACGGAAAGAGACATAGAGACGAACACACACACACACACACACACACACACACACACACACACACACACACACACACAGATATACAGACAGACACACACGCACACAGATACACAGACGTTGTTTCCATTTATCTGAGACAAAAAAAGAAGGCAGCCAGCTAGCAGACAGACACAGACACATACATGCACACGCACAGACACACATACACACGGATACGCACACAGACGGACACACAGATACACAGACGTTGTTTCTCTTTATCTTAATTTGATTTTATCGTATGGCTGTCGTCGTCGATGGCTCTTTATGTGGAGCTAGCGCCGTTTCAATATGGTTTTGCAGTTGGTGCAAAATGAAGTGGGAAACTGACTGTCTCAAAGACGCAGTTCGGCGATGTCCATTTATTGCGAAAAACTAACAAAGTGTCCGTGGACCTGTCTTCCTCTCTGTGTCCATTTCTATAGCGGCCTTTAGTACAGGCATTAATGAAGCATTCGCTGACCTGTCTTTATGCCTTTTCCCATTCCTCTAGTATCCTTTAGGGCAGGACTTGGTAAAAGTGTCTTGGCCCTGTCTTTCTTTATCCACTATTGTGGCATCATTTACAGCGAGAACTGCCGCATGCTTTACAGATGTATCCGTGAGCCTGCCTTTGTCTATGATATCCTTTCTCTCTTTGTCCGTTTTGTTGTAGTGACCTTTTTGACAAGAATGAACGAAGTGGCCTTTAGACTCGTCTTCTCTCCATTCCTGTAACTACCCTTCTGTGAGAAAATGACTGAAATACCCGTCAAACCAGATTTTCCTTTTTCTTGCGTATGTAACACTTATCGTTTCGTACAGGAATGATTGTACTATCAATGAACCTGTATTTGTTTATCTCTAAGTGTCTGTGAGGCGTAAACAACTGGTCCCGATCAAGCAAGAAGTATGTGTGCTTCCATTATTATGCGCATGCTCTCTCTCTCTCTCTCTCTCTCTCTCTCTCTCTCTCTCTCTCTCTCTCTCTCCCTTATATTGTATGTTGATGTTAAATTCGTTTTCTTTTCTTCTGCCCCAGGGCTAGGTGGAAAAAAGCATTTATATTGCTTATCTCATTGCCTGATAAAATACAATTTCGTTTCGTTTCCTCTCTCTCTCTCTCTCTCTCTCTCTCTCTCTCTCTCTCTCTCTCTCTCTCTCTCTGAGGAGGAGGAGGAGTGGAGCTGCGGGTGGGGGTTGGGGGTGGTGGGGAGTGGGGGGGGGGGGGTGGAGGTGGAGGCAGGGGAAAAATGGGATTCAGATCGAAGCCGAAGCTCTTCCCCGGGCGGTTGGTCGTCCCTGTAGATTAGCTGCAGAAAATGTCGGTCGTTATTTGGTTTTCACAGTCCCTATACTAGCTGGTTTCCATTTACGTTTCGTCCTCCAATGTTCTCACCATCCCACCCTCTTCCCCTTGTCTGTCTGTCTGTCTGTCTGTCCATCCGTCCGTCTCTCTCTCTCTCTCTCTCTCTCTCTCTCTCTCTCTCTCTCTCTCTCTCTCTCTCTCTCAGTGTGCCGGAAGCCATCCCTCATTGTGACCAGCAAGCTTACTGACCGTGTGTGTGTGTGTATGTGTGTGTGTGTGTGTGTGTGTGTGGGTGTGTGTGTATGTGTATGTGTGTGTGTGTGTATGTGTGTGTGTGTGTGTGTGTGTGTGTGTGTGTGTGTGTGTGTGTGTGTGTGTGTGTGTGTGTGTGTGTGTGTGTGTGTGTGTGTGTACGTATGTGTGTGAGTGTGTGTGTGTATGTGTGGTGTGGTGTGTGTGTGCGTG
>JADBJO010001343.1:412500-415000 GCA_016801955.1 Conus betulinus | reverse complement strand
AAGACAAAGATGGAAAGGACGATAATACAAGACAAAAATGGGAAGGACGACGGTAGAAAGGAAGAGAGAGAGGGAAAGGTTGACGATGGAAAGAACAAAGACGAAAATGACGATGATAGAAAATATGAAGTTGGAAAGCACAAAGATAAAAAGGTCGATAGTGGAAAGGACAAAGACAGAAAGGGCGATAACAAAAAGCGCAAAGATGGGAAAAAAAGATGATAACCAGAAAGGACAGGGATCGAAAGGATCAGGTTGGAACACGTAAGAATGGCAAGGACAAATGTGGAAAGGATTATGATAGATAGGACTCGGATGGAAAGGACGACGAAAATGGAAAGGACAAATACGGAAAAACAAAGATGGAAAGGACGATGATGAAAAGGGCAAAGACGGAAAGGACGATAATGGAAAGGGCAAAGATGGAAAGGACGATAATGGAAAGGGCAAAGATGGAAAGGACGGACAATGGTGGGAAAGAACGAAGAGGAGGACGACGATGATGGTAAGAACAAAGACACAGAAGACGACCCTTGAAAGGACAAAGGGCGATGATATTGAAGGCAATAATGAAAAGGAGGGCGATGGAAAAGACAGAGATGGAAAGAATCAAGACAAAATATAACACATGACCATGGGCAATCGTTGTAGATTCTCTTCCAGTCTGAGGCCTCTGGACAATTGTCCTGTTCCGAACTACAGCCCACTGACAGTCGTTGACAATCTCCCTTTCATTTCGATCTAAAGACAATGCACAGTGTTCAATCCTTTTCCCGTTTGAAGTCCACAAGCCAATCGTCAGGTGTTTTTTTTTTTTTCTCTCTCTCTCTTTTCTTTTCTTTTCAGCTAGAGTTCATGTACAATCGTCAATCTGTTATCGATCTGAAATGCTGTATACGGCAACTCAAAGAAGAGCAAATATTTAGTCACAACCGGCTTCGTAAAGCAGCTAAAACACGTAATGAGGCTGAGAAGTTTAGACAGCAGGGAAGCCAATTAACGACCACATGTTTTTTTTTACCAGTGATCTGAGACGGGGCAGAGTGGGCCACAAGAGTGCGAGTTTCCGGTGCTTCTTCTCCCATCGCCACTCACTGGCACAACATCCACATTGACACCCCAAGCCTCACCCGTTCGTCAGTAGAAAAGGAAGAAGGGAGGCTGGTATGGGGGAGGAGGAGAAAAAGAAGGGAGGGGGTAAAAATCTGGAGGAGGAGGAGGAGTGGCGAATAGGACAGAGAGGAGAAGACAGGATGGGCAGAAAGAGAACACAGCGTACTTCCATGTGAAACGATATACGACATACGGAGTCGGGCAAAAATTGTAAATACAAAGCGGAAATCTTTCCCTCACAAAGACCTAGATACACGTCATTAAACAGGGCTTGAGTGGAAACTGTTTTTCCCTTGCAGCACATGCTGCATTTTCCAATCAGTGTGACAGGGAAGCAAAGGCTGTGAAAGCGAACCAAACGGTGTGAGTACGTACGAACGGTGTGAGAGCGAACCAAACGGTGTGAGAGCGAACCAAACGGTGTTAAAGCGAACCAAACGGTGTGAGAACGAACCAAACGGGTGTGAAAGCAAACCAAACGGTGTAAGAACGAACCAAACGGTGTGAAAGCGAACCAAACGCTGTGAGAACGAATCAAACGGTGTAGGAGCGAACCAAATGGTGTGAGAGCGAACCTAACATTGTGAAAGCGAACCAAACGGTGTGAGAGCGAACCTAACAGTGTGAAAGCAAACCAAACGGTGTGAAAGCGAACCAAACGGTGTGAGAGCGAATCTAACAGTGTGAAAGCGAACCAAACGGTGTGAGAGAGAACCAAACGGTGTAAGAGTAAACCAAACAGTGTGAAAGCGAACCAAACGGTGTGTGAGCCAACCAAACGGTTTAGGAGCGAACCAAACGGTGTAAGAGTAACCAAACAGTGTGAAAGCGAACCAAACGGTGTGTGAGCCAACCAAACGGTTTAGGAGCGAACCAAACGGTGTGAGAACGAACCAAACAGTGTGAAAGCGAACCAAACAGTGTGAGAGCGAACCAAACGGTTTGAAAGCGAACCAAACAGTGTGAGAGGGAACCAAACGGTGTGAGAGCGAACCAAACTGTGAGAACGAACCAAACGGTGTGTGAGAGCGAACCAAACGGTGTGAGAACGAACCAAACGGTGCGAGAGCGAACCAAACAGTGTGAAAGCGAGCCAAACAGTGTGTGAAAGCAAACCAAACAGTGTGAGAGCGAACCAAACGGTGAGAGAGCGAACCAAACGGTGAGAGAGCGAACCAAACAGTGTGAGAACAAACCAACGGTGTGAGAGCGACCCAAACGGTGTGCGAGCGAACCAAACAGTGTGCGAGCGAGCCAAACGGTGTGAGAGCGAACCAAACGGTGTGAGAGCGAAGCAAACAGTTGAGAGCGAGCCAAACAGTCTGAAAGCAAATCAAACGGTGTAGGAGCGAACCAAACTGTGTGAGAACGAACCAAACAGTGTGAG
>JADBJO010001343.1:400000-405000 GCA_016801955.1 Conus betulinus | reverse complement strand
GGATCGTAACAGACAGCACTGGACACTTCCAGAAGTGACTATGGCCCAGCCAGCCATGCTTCCCGTATGTTGGATGATAACAGACAGCACTGGACACTTCCAGAAGTGACTCTGGCTCAGCCAGTCATGCCCTCTGTATGTTGGATGATAACAGACAGCACTGGACACTTCCAGAAGTGACTCTGCAGCAGCGCAATGTCGTCTCCGGTCCTTCGCCACTGAACAGCCCGTAGCAACAGAGCCTGAAATAGTTTTTCGTTCGCTCAGGAGTTGTAATGCAACGGTCCTATTACGGTTTCAACGGTCGGCTCAGCCACAAAACGGCACCAACTGAATGGTCTCTTTCATGGGGAATGTGAACGTCCGCACATGGTGTCTTAACACCCAAGCTTTCCCGCTGGTCCATGTTGTATGCTGTGCACACAGCCGTTGTCTCTCAGATTATCTGAGGGCTGCTCCATCCAAACTCCCGGAGACCATTTTCCAGGCACTTAGACGTCACTGTCTGGTGAGGATGGTAATGGGACCCCAGCTACTCTGGATCTCTTACAGTGGAGGATCGGAACGGCAATGCTCGTGTTCCAGGAACGACGCACGCTATGCATTCTTCACTCTGGTGAGCTTAGCGGCTCCAACTGTTCGCATTAAAGTATCGTATTTCCCAAACACTGATTCTTTTGTATGGGGGAAAAATGTCTAAGTTCTGCCCGACTTTCCTTGCACTTTCTTTCTTTTCTGATTCTGTACCATATCTACGACTGGTGACTGTTCTTTGTCAAACTGAATTCACAGATTGTTCTTCAAACTGAAATCGATACAATAGTTTGATTTCGGATGATCAAACGTAATCAATGAAATATGCCAGTAATAATGACATTAAAAGCAACAGATATATTGTAACAAAAAAAGGTAGAGATAGTATTGTGCAAGTTCGTGTGTACATACATGTGTAAGCGCTTATATGTGTATGTATATATGTAAGTGTGTATGCGCGCACGTGCGTGTGTGTCCCGTATATGTGTGTATATACATACCTACGCACAAGCATACACACATGCATGCATACATACATACATACATACATACATACATACATACATACATACATACATACATACGTACATACATACATACATACATACATACATACACACATACATACATACATACACACATACATACATACATACATACGTACGTACGTACGTACGTACGTACGTACGTACATATATACATACGTATATACATACATACATACATACAAACGTACATACATACATACATACATGCATACACACACACACACACACACACACACACACACACACACACACACACACACACACACACACACGAAGTAAAGATCCATCCAAAAGATGAGAACGTTGCCACATTTACAAACACGAAGAATTGACGAGGAGGGGGATAGGAGCAGCAGCAGCGTGGAAGCATTTTTCCTCTCCAAACTACGGATGCTGAAACACACCAGCCTGCCTGAAAAACCCTCGTCTCGGAGGAGATATGGTGAAAGAACGCCCGTTTGCCACCTATGGGCGATGGCGGACAGATTGAGGCTATAATGATGTAATCACAGGACAGACAGACAGACAGACAAGGACAGAAACAGAGAGACAGAGACAGACTCATAAAGGCAGAGATACGGACATGCAGAAAGAAACGGACAGACAGGCTGGCTGAGATGAAGAAAGAGATAGGGGCAGAGTCAGAGAGAGAGAGAGAAAGAGAAAGAGAAGACAGACAGACAGACAGACAGACAGACAGACAGACAGACAGACAGACAGACAGACGGACGGACGGACAGAGGGACAGACAGACAGGCAGTGATGGTAAAGGGAGCAGACGCGCATTCTTTACTTCTTCCGGGATCCTGTCCACCGCCCACCCCGTCCCTTCCCACCAACCCACTCACCCTGCTCACCCTTCTTATCCAGCAAACAGGGCCCAGACTTTTCCAGCCCAGGGCCAGGTCTTCCTGGAACCGAGTAATGACCCCATCCCCACCCAGTCCTGTATCATTATCATCTATGAATTTTGCAGCCGCCGTCTCTTTGGTCTTTCGCTGCGTCCTGATCGTTTGTGACCCAGCCACCACTCTCTCATCCCCTCCATCGTTCTATACCCACCCCCATCTCTTCCCCCAACCCACACCTGCTTTCATTTTCATCACCTTTCTCACAATTAAAATCTTTGAGCGAGAGAGAGAAAGAGGGGGGGGGGGGGGGGGGGGGGGGGGGGGGGGGGAGAGAGATTCAAGACACAAGACTCAAAACTCAAGAATAAAAAAGATTCTCAGTCGAGGATAAAGATTTTGGTAAGTGCCTAGACTCGTTATCTGTCTTCCCTACTCTAAACACACCAATGTAAACTGCTGTCTCAGTCCACAACTTTATCACTGCTGTCTAAGACTTCGACCTAGTCATTGCTGTCTCAAACTAAAACAAAAAGAGGTCACTATCCTCTCAGATTTCAAAGGGGTCACTACTGTCAACTGTCAACTGGTCAGACTATAAACTAATCATTAGTCTCAGACACTGCACCTCCACTTCACATCACATGGTACGTGCATCATGTGTGGCCCACTGCACCTCCACTTCACACCACATGGCACGTGGATCATGTGTGGCCCACTGCACCTCCACTTCACACCACATGGCACGTGCATCATGTGTGGCCCACTGCACCTCCACTTCACACCACATGGTACGTGCATCATGTGTGGCCCACTGCACCTCCACTTCACACCACATGGCACGTGCATCATGTGTGGCCCACTGCACCTCCACTTCACACCACATGGCACGTGCACGGTGTGTGGCCCACTGCACCTCCACTTCACACCACATGGCACGTGGATCATGTGTGGCCCACTGCACCTCCACTTCACACCACATGGCACGTGCATCATGTGTGGCCCACTGCACCTCCACTTCACACCACATGGCACGTGCACGGTGTGTGGCCCACTGCACCTCCACTTCACACCACATGGCACGTGCATCATGTGTGGCCCCACTGCACCTCCACTTCACACCACATGGCACGTGCATCATGTGTGGCCCACTTCACCTCCACTTCACACCACATGGCACGTGCACGGTGTGTGTGGCCCACTGCACCTCCACTTCACACCACGTGGCACATGCATCATGTGTGGCCCACTGCACCTCCACTTCACACCACATGGCACGTGCATCATGTGGAGCCCACTGCACCTCCACTTTACACCACATGGCATGTGCACGGTGTGTGGCCCACTGCACCTCCACTTCACACCACAAGGCAACAGATTACGCTGGGGGAACACAGGAACAGTCCTTTCCCAGCCGGACTGACAGTGTGACAGCGTGCACAGAGAAGACGAAAAAGGAAGAGAAGGAGGAGGAAAAGGAGAGGGAGAGGGAGCAGCAGCAGCAGCAGCAGCAGCAAAGAAGAAGACGAGGAGGAGAAGGAAGAGGAGGCGGAGATGGAGGAAGTAATGATGACGATGGAGAAAAAGAGGTGGAGGAGGAGGAGGAGGGTGGTGGTGGTGGTGGTGAGGAGGAGGAGGATGGATAAGGATGGGGATAAGAAGGTGGTGGATGAGGATGAAGAGCAGACGATTCACCGAATTCATGGCACGTAGCTGCAGAACTTTGTCAAACCTGGTGCAGGGGTGAAGGGAGGGAGGGGAAGGGTAGAGGGGGCGGGCACGCACTTCCTCTACCTAAATTCTTTAAAAAATAAAAACTATATTAAAAAAAAAAAAAAAAAAAAAAACAGCAGCGAGACTCAAATGGACAGGATGCCCCTGTCTTTTTTTTTTTTTTTTTTTTTTTTTTTTTCGTTTTTATTTCATTCCATTTTATTTTCGTACAGTTTACACACCCAATGGCCTTGTTCGATCCTCCGCGTTCGACACGAAGATTTTGCACATCCGTTCCCGCGCACTGAATTTATGACGTCGTCTGCACGAGCCGCTCAGAACTTGGCCGTTGTTAGGGTCGTTTCACGGTGAACCGCACGTCCTCTGGCAGCGGCTTAGGACTGCATTGGGCATTGTTAGTGTTGCTTCTCGGAGAACTGGCCGTCCTTTGCCAGTGGCTTACTGGGGCGGTGCAAAAGCTGTGATGGAAGGGCGGATGAATGTGAGGGCAGGGATGATGAGGTGGGGTGTGCGGGCAGGGAGAGGGTGGGGTGGGGGGATGGGGTGGGTGATGAAGAAAGCTGCGCATGTCAATAGATTTCATGAACTGATTAAACGCATTCACCCGTCATCTCTGTATCCGGTCAGTTAGCGCGAGTGTACACGTGTCATAGTTTGACTTACAGTTGTGTGTGTGTGTGTGTGTGTGTGTGTGTGTGTGTGTATGTGTGTGTGTGTGTGTGCCTGCGTGCGTGCGTGCGCGCGCGCGTGCGTGCGTGCGTGCGTGCGTGCGTGCGTGTGTGTGTGTGTGTGTATGTGCGTGTGTGCGTGTGTGCGCGCGCGCGCGCGCGCGCGCGCGTGTGTGTGTGTGTGTGTGTGTGTGTGTGTGTGTGTGTGTGTGTGTGTGTGCATGTGTGTGTGCGCGCGCGCGTGTGTGTGTGTGTGCGTGTGTGTGAGAGAGCAAAAGGCAACAAGATAGACGTTTGTATTTCTTATCCCAGTCGGCCCTTCTTTTGACTTCAGTATGGACCATTCTCTGGATTAAGCCGAAAGCGGTTGGAATTCTCGAGATGTAATTAAATTATTAACCTTCACTCATCTGACGAAATGCAACTCTCTTAAACCTTTCAGATACTTCGATCAGTCGTGCGAATTAATATCAGTTGCATGAATTGCTCGGATCCACTTTCTGCCCCAGAAGACTGTTTCTTATCCGGTTTTGTTCCAGTGTCTATCCAACTGCATATCAACTTGTCCTATTTCTTTCCAATTTTTGTCTTTTTTTCTGGTTCCATTCTTTCAAGTTTTTAGCCCATTTTGTTCAGATTCAATCCCATTTCCGTCGATTTTCTATCCC
>JADBJO010001343.1:387500-390000 GCA_016801955.1 Conus betulinus | reverse complement strand
TAAAAAAAAAAAATAAAAAGAAAAAAAAAATAAAATTTAATAAAACCAAAATAAAAAAAACAATAACATACAACAAAAAAAAAAAAACAAAAAAACCACAAAAAAAAAAAAATTAAAAAAAAATATAGATAAAAAAAATTATTAACCGAAAAAAAATATTTAAATAAAAAACAAATAAAAAAAAAATAATATAAACTAAATACAATAAAAATTAACCATAAAAAATAAAAATAAAAACAAAAAAAAGCAAAAAACTAAGTAATATAAATAAAACACAAAAAATAAACTAAACATTAAAAAAAACAAAAAAAAAAACAAACCAAAATACAGATACAAATTACCCATTTAACAGTAAAAAAATAAAAGTAAAACAAGAAAAAAAAAAAATAAAAAACAAAAAAATAACAAACAAAATCTAAAAAATATTGATAAAACAAATTAAAAAAAAAAAACCCCCACCAAACAAAGAAAGTAAACAAATAAATACAAAACCCACTAAAAAAACAAAATACGAAAAAAAAAAAAATACACGAACAATAAAGACCAAACCACATAAAAATAAACAAATAAAAAATAAAATAATTACAAAAAAAATTACAAAAATCAAAAGTTAAAACAATAAAAAAAAACATAAAACATAAAACAAAAAAACCATGAATTAAAAAAAAACAAAAAAACCCATACAAAAACAAACCCTTATCAAAATCAAATAAAAAACTAAAACCCCAAAAAGAAATTAATTAAAACGACTTAACAATAAAACCCAAAAAAATAAAAACATTTAAACAAAAAAACCCACCTTAAATAATAAAATACATAACATACCCCCCAACACAAAAAATTTAAAAATAAAATATTAAACAATAAAAAAATACCAGCATTTCCAATAAAATAAAAATAATAAAAAATATAATAAAAATAAAATCAAAAAAAAAAAAAAAAAACATAAAAAAAAAAATAAACAAAATAAAAATTTAAAATATAAAAAACAAAAAAAAAAAAAATCAATAATTAACACAAATACCCATAAAAAAATAACGGGCCAAAGTAAAGGAAAAAAAAACAAAGAAAAAAAACCAGTAACATAAAAGGAAAGCACAAAAACCCTATAAAAAAAAAATGCAATGCAAAATATAAAAAAATAACAATAAAAACAAAAATAGTAATGAAAAATAACACCCCCGCAAAAAAATAAACAAAAAAAATAAAAATAAAAAACCCCAAGACAACCTACCCCAACATAAAAATAAGAAAAAAACGAAAAAGTACGAAAAAACCCAAATAAATAAACAAATTTAGAACAAAAAAAACCCACCCCCACAAAATACAATACACAAACTACAAGCAAAACAAAAATAAAAAAAAAAAAAATAAGACCAAAAAATATTAAAAAAAAAAAACAAAAAAGTAAATTACAACCCCCCCACCATAAAAAAAATACAAAAACAAAAACACAACAAAAAAACAACCACCCAACAACCCGAAAAAAATACAACAAACAAACAAAAAAAAAATAAAAATAAAAAATAAAAAAACAAAAAGATCAAAATAAAAAAAACCATAATAAAAGTCAACTCAAATAAAAACCCACAAAACCCTAAACCAAATTAGACTAACGCACACCCGGAAATCAAATAACAAAGAGTAAAATAAAAAAAAATAAAAGAAAACAAAAAGAAAATATCAACCCAAAAAAAAAAAAATAAAAAATGCCAAAAAAAAGGATAAATAGTAACCAGACTAAAAAAAAATAATCACAAAAAAATAAATTAACCCACCAATTAACAAAACACACAATATTTAAAAAATAAATAAAGAACAAAAAACTATATACCAAAACCCTACCTTGAAACAAATAAGTCAACCCCTCAAATTATAAAAAAAAAACCCTATTATAAAAATAACCCCAAAAACAAATTAAAAAAAAAACCAAAAAAAACCCCCAACCCAATAACGAATAAAAACCTACTACCAGAAAAACAAAATAAAAAATTAAAAACCCACATAAAAAAAAACCAAAATAATTAAAAAATAAAAAAATAAACCTTAACTTAACTAAATAAAGTAAAAAACCTAAACACAATTAAACCTTGACAAAACAAAGAAAAATAAAAAACCCCTTAAAAAAAAGCCATCAAAACCAAAAATAAAAATAAAAAACAAAAAACACACAACAAAATAACCCCACCCAAAACAAAAACAACCACCCACCCCCCCCTAAAAATCACAAAAATATAACTCAAGAAACAATCCCCCCAAAACAGTTAAAACCCCCCCCCCACCCCCCCCCCTGATAAAAAAACACCCCATAAAAAACAAAACAAACAAAAAAAACAAAAAAAATACTTTTTTTTTATAAAAATAAATACCACATTAAAAAAAAAAACCCCACATAAAAACACAAGAAAAACCCATAAAGAAGAAAAAAAAAAACCCCCCGAAACCTAATAAAAACCACATAATTAACAAGATTACTGAACATTAAAAACATAATACCACC
>JADBJO010001343.1:355000-382500 GCA_016801955.1 Conus betulinus | reverse complement strand
TGACCTCCACAAGTACAGCATGTTTTTAAGGTTTCCAAACGTCTATATTGATGCATTTCACAGAATATGCAACAGGGTTCTAAACATTTTGACCGGGAGGAAAGAGAAGGAGGCAGCAACTGACGGTTATACACCGGTAAGCTTGTGTTACATAAACTCGGCACTGATGAACCATTCGCGCGGCCTTATGTGACAGTCTCTCACCACTTAAATTGCCTCTTCTCACCCCACCACCCCTCCCCCTACCCTCTCTCTCTCTCTCTCTCTCTCTCTCTCTCTCTCTCTCTCTCTCTGTTGATGTAATGGACAGTGAAAGGTGCTGATGCGGCGGTTCTGCCTTACGTCACACGAGGCACTGCAGCTGTCGCGTCATGCTGGTCGTGTCAGCAGACCGCGGCATACCTACGGTTCTTTATTAGCTTCAAAAGCTGTTTTACCAGCTTCCAAAGCTGTTTACTCTCATTTTCTCCTGAGAAGGTCTTCACGGTCACGTCGTATACAACTCAGCTGACCGGTGAATCTTCACTGGGATCGAAAGGGCATCAAAACTAGCACAGTTAAATAAGAGGAACAACAAAAAAAACCTCTGTGCTACGATCCCTAACCCACCCACTCCCACATCCTCCTCGTCATCTCCCCCTTTCGTCACCATACTTTCCTACCGCAGCAATGCCCCTCTCCTCCCTCCATCCGCCCCTTCACCTCAGCAGTGAGCATTTAACTCGCTGTACCATCACTAGTCACACAATGCCCCAAAACACATGTGTCCACAAGCGCGCGTGACTGACAGTTTTGGCTGAAGACTAACGTCAACTGCATGACATGTGTGACAACTGAAATCATCCTCAAATAATATTCTTACGCAAAAAATGTACCTTTCAATGATGACAGTGAGTATCCACTTTCTGCATCAAATCCTTCATCTTAAGTGAATGATTTAATCTTTCGCAGCCAAAGAAATGCCATACCTAGGGCCTCTGTACGACGTGTACGGTGACGGTGTCTGCAGGAAGTGTAGCTGGGTCTGGATCGATCAAATGGAAAGAAATGGCATTTCTACGGCTGCCCTACACCGACCAAAAGGAACAAGAAGGAGAAGGGTTTCTGCGAAAGATGGCCATTTCGGAGAAGAAAAAAGACGAACAGACAAAGATGGATCGGACAAAAAGGGAAGAAGAAAAAAAAATATTGATAAGAAGCCGCCGATTTGCTGGATTTCCCACTGCGGTCAAGCACATAAGCCTCCGTAATCGGACAACACGCATGGACAGGCACGCACTATTTCATGTTCATGTGTGTGTGTGTGTGTGTGTGTGTGTGTGTGTGTGTGTGTGTGTGTGTGTGTGTGTGTGTGTGAGACAGACAGACAGACAGACAGACAGACATACAGACAGAGTGTGTGTGAGAGAGTGTGTGTCTGTGTGTGTGCGTGCGTGTGTATGCATGTATTGTGTGTGTGTGTGTGTGTGTGTGTGTGTGTGTGTGTGTGTGTGTGTGTGTGTGTGTGTGTGTGTGTGTGTGTGTGTGTTAGAGAGAGAGAGAGAGAGAAAGAGAGAGCGTGTGTGTGTGTGTGTGTGTGTGTGTGTGTGTGTGTGTGTGTGTGTGTGTGTGTGTGTGTGTGTGTGTGTGTGTCCTCTTCATTTAATACCACCGTCTCCGGTCTGTCACCGTTTGATTTTTCCGGCGCATAATGCCAGCAACCCCCGTTTTCTGAATAGTTAATCTCAGTGTGGATGCATATTATCATAAATCATAATCAACACATGTATCATGACAGAAGTCACTACACACACACACACACACACACACACACACACACACACACACACACACACACACACACACCTCCATCCCATTCCCGTCCCGCCTGGGTTTTTTTTCCTACCTTCACTCCACCCAACACACACACTCGTCAATTAATTTCTCTTCAAACTGCAGATTTCTGCCGTTTGTGCATTCCAAACAGACAGTAGCACGCACAGGCGCAGAAGCAAGCGCGAATGATCGATTTACGTCCAGAAAAACTCACTGTTACTGGAAGAGTTAGGATAAACATTGGCTAGTGATGTGACAAATGTGGAAACGGCCGTGTTTGGCCCTATGGGAAGGTGGGGATAAAGGACTGCGAGTGGTGTGATTGCAACGTGACAGGTGTGGTAGCGGCTGTCTACGGCCCTATGAGGAACATGAAACATGGCGGGTCTGTCCATGCGTGTTGTCCGATGACGGAGGCTTGTGTTTTTTTGACCACAGTAGGAAACCCAATCAGTCGGCTGCTTCTTCTTGTCCATGTTCATTCCTTCTCTTCTGTCACACCTGCCAGTAATGTGACTTTTATCTACTAGGAGGACAGAAAGGATTGCCTATGCGGTGACTGTAACATGACAAATTGGTAGTGACTGTCTATGCCCTCAAGAGGAAATGGCGATAGAAGACTGCTAGTGTTGTGACTCCAACGTGACAAATGTGAACGGGGCCATGTATAATGGCGGAACAAGGGAGGATGAACGACTGCCCTAATGTGACTGCAACGTGGCAAATGTGGACGGGGCCATGTATAATGGCGGAACAAGGGAGGATGAAGGACTGCCACTAATGTGACTGCAACGTGGCAAATGTGGACGGGGCCATGTATAATGGCGGAACAAGGGAGGATGAGGGACTGCCACTAATGTGACTGCAACGTGGCAAATGTGGACGGGGCCATGTATAATGGCGGAACAAGGGAGGATGATGACGACTGCCCTAATGTGACTGCAACGTGACAAATGTGGACGGGGCCATGTATAATGGCGGAACAAGGGAGGATGAAGGACTGCCACTGATGTGACTGCAACGTGACAAATGTGGACGGGGCCATGTATAATGGGGGAACAAGGGAGGATGAAGGACTGCCCTAATGTGACTGCGACATGAAAAGTGGGGGGAGTGGTGGGAAGTGTGTTGAACGCTGCTAGTCATGTGACTTGAGCGTGACAAACATAGGGCTGACAGTGTACATGCCTGTGTGGAGGGAGGGTGGATGGGGGCGAGTGGTGAGAGGTGAAAGACTATTAGTAATGTGTAAATGAAGGGGCGGGGGGGGGGGGGGGGGGGGCAGTAAGGACTGGCAGTGCCGTGACTGCACGTGATAAATGACTTGTCCTAGGGGCGATGTTGAGAGTCAGAGAACCCTATTTGTAAATGGAACCCCGTGAGGACAGTGACTGATTCGTGCTATGAGTGTCAAGTGACCAATGATTAGTTGTCCTGAGAGCCCTGTTTATGATACAACACCATGAGAGCAATGATTGCTTCGTGTCGTGACTGTCAAACGACCAATGAGTAGAAGTCCCAAGAGCCCTGCCAATAGATAGAACACCATGCCCACCCTATTGATCCGTATACATCACACCACATCTGGCCAATCATGACGCCGCGTATGAAAAGGGTATACGTGAAGGCAAGTAAATAGATAAATCCATACATAAAAAGACAGAAGACGAAGAGATGACGAAGCCGAAGACGAGAAGACGAAGAAGAAGAAGAAGAAGAAGAAGAAGAAGAAGAAGAAGAGGGGCACGTCAAAGGATGTTTATGGTTGAAGAAGAAGAAGAAGGAGGAAGGGGGGAGGGGGGGGGCACCTGAAGGGGTGTTTATAGATGAGGACTAGCAGATGTCTGATGCATGTTCTAACCCAAGGCGCTAATTTCGCCTTTCTCTGGAATATTCCAACACCTCGCTTGATTAAAAAAAAAAAAAAACATATCCACACAGATCTCTGATACACAGTGACATAGAAGCGGGGAAGGCAGGGATACAGAGACGGGGACAGAGACAGACAGACAGAGACAGAGACAAAGAAACAGAGAGAGAGGGAAAGACAGACAGGCAGAGGGAGACAGGCAGGCAGAGAGAAACAGGCAGGCAAAGAGAGGAGGACACTATATTCAACTGATTGGCCACAAGCCCATATATATGCTGAATTCATATTCACATTGCAAGTTATGTTAAGTCCAGTCTAAGAATAATAAATCTTAGAAAGAGAGACGGAATGAGACAGACATTTGAGAGAATGAGTATGACAGAATAAGAGAGAGAGAGAGAGAGAGAGAGAGAGAGAGAGAGAGAGAGAGAGAGAGAGAGAGAGAACAATTGAACACAATTTTAATGTTTCAGGCCTCCGGCCTATAACAATGTGAGGTGCAGTGCACACATAACAGAAAAAGGGAGAAATGATAACAAAAGTATATTTTTCGATGTACTAATAATGCTTCTTTATGATGGTAACTGATTATTCATACTGTATGAGATATGAGTTCTCTTTTTTTCAAAGCATAATAAATGTACATAGCAGTATCTCTTGTAATATGCACATTTTCGTCTGCAAGTATTTGTTTAGTTCAATAGAGTTCACATTCTGAAATTGTCTGTGCTTCAGTATGTATTTTTCTCTGAAAGGCATATAAGCATTGCAACTTAATAGAAAGTGGAGTTCGGTCTCAAGTTGTTACAAAAAGGACATGCTTTGATATTTTCTTGTATCTGCTATTTACATTCAGGTCGTTTAAACCCAATACGAAATTTGGTGAAATACATTTTAAATTTGTTAACCGTTAAATAGGTCAGATACGGTTCTGGTTGTAAAAGAGACTTAAATGAACAATAGGTGTTGAAGCGATCACTTGAATTTAATTTGCTAACCCAGTCTTGCTGAAAACAGTCTACCATCCTTTGCCTAAAATCTTCTTAAACATATTAACATTTCCGACCCCACCCTCTAAACACACTTCACAAAATCCATATCTATCAAGACAACGTTTTATCATCATATGCCCAATTACTTTTTATCATTCTGTCGTCAGTGTTGTTCATAAGGCTGTTAATCAAGGAAAGATATGCTTGCTTGGGTATTCTATTCAGTTCCATCTGTTGTAGAGAGAGAGAGAGAGAGAGAGAGAGAGAGAGAGAGAGAGAGAGAGAGGGGGACAGAGACAGAGACAGGGGTGAACCAGGGTGAGGGGGTAGTAAGGGACCGGAGGAGATCAAGACAAAAGAGCATGGGTAAAGAATCGAAGAAGAAGAAGAAGAAGAAGAAGAAGAAGAAGAAAGAAGAAGAAAAGAAGAAGAAGAAGAAGAAGAAGAAGAAGATCATCATCGTCGTCGTCGTCGTCGTCGTCATCATCATCATCATCATTTTCTTGATCATCAACAACAACAATGACAACAACAAAAACAAGAAAAAGAACAGGAAGAACAAAAACAAGAAGAAATACAAGAAAGAAAAACAAAGAAGAAGGTGAAAAGCGGCTGAGACGACAGTGATGAATAGGCTGGCCGTAGACCCCCTGCCTGGGGGCGTGATACTGGAGAATTACATCCACACACAATGCGCCTCCCCCTCAAGGCCTCAACCAGGTTGGATGTGAGATGAAGATACGTCACTCCCCATCCCACCCCCTCCCCCATCTCTTTCTCTGTCTGTCTGTCTGTCTCTCTCCCTCCCTCCCTCTCTCTCTCTCTCTCTCTCTCTCTCTCTCTGTGTGTGTGTGTGTGTGTGTGTGTGTGTGTGTGTGTGTGTGTGTGTGTGTGTGTGTGTGTGTGTGTGTCTGTCCGTCCGTCCGTCTATCCGTCTCTCTCTCTCTCTCTCTCTCTCTCTCCCCTCTCTCTATCTATCTATCTATCTATAATCTGTCTGTCTGTCTATCTATAATCTGTCTGTCTATCTGTCTGTCTGTCCATCTATCTATAATCTGTCTGTCTTCCTGTCTGTCCGTCTGCAGTAGCAGCAGCAGCAGCAGTTGCAGACGTAGTAGTGTCCTTCATATCTTTATTGTTATAATTGTTTCAATCCGAGCTGTCTCACCATAGCCTCAGTTCCATTCCGTGGTCTTCTTGCAACCAGTCCCAAGAGGTAAATGTCGGACTGTTCGCCCTCCATGTTCATTGCACTGAATGCTACATGTCTCGCCTGAAGACCAAATCGGGCGATTAGTTTATCCTTATCGATTAGCGGCGCAGTAATCCAGTCTTTACTCATGGCTCACATTCATGAAATGTCATGTTCCCCATTCATACAATGTTAAGTTCGCATTTATGAAATATGTAAGGTTCATATTCACGAACTATGTCAAGTTCAAGTTCACGGCATATGTCAGGTTCACATTCATAGTATGTGTCTGCTCCACTGAATAAAATGTCAACATTCGCAATATGCTGGTTCACGTTAAAAATGGCTGTTTCACGAAGATAATTTCATATTCAAGTTGATAATACGTAACATTCACATTGATGACATGCCTGATTTACAATGATAATGTCAGACTCACAGTGGTAATGTCAGACTCACAATGGTAATGTCAGACTCACACTGGTAATGCCAGACTCACAATGATAATGTCAGACTCACAGTGGTAATGTCAGACTCACAGTGGTAATGTCAGACTCACAGTGGTAATGCCAGACTCACAGTGATAATGTCAGGCTCACAATGTCAAAATCACATTCATTACATGTACGGTTCACATTCATCCTATGTCAGATTCATATTCATTATGCGTCAGGTTACCATTCATCATAGATCAGGTTCACATTCATCATATGTCATGTTCACATTCATCATATGTCAGGTTCACATTCATCATATGTCAGGTTCACATTCATCATATGTCATGTTCACATCACCATATGTCATGTTCACATTTCATCATAGATCAGGTTCACATTCATCATATGTCATGTTCACATTCATCGTAGATCAGGTTCACATCATCATCATATTCATGTTCACATTCATCATATCATTTTCACATTCATCATAATTAAATCAGGTTCGCATTCATTAAATGTCAGGTTCACGTTCATCATATATCATGTTCACATTCATCATTTATCAGGTTCGTATTCATTAAATGTCAGGTTCATATTCATCATATGTCATGTTCACATTCATCACAGGTTCATATTCATATTCATCATATTCATTAAATGTCAGGTTAATATGTTCATCGCAGGTATCATCATTTCGCATTCATTAAATGTCAGATTCATTTTCATCATCATATGTCAGGTTCACATTCATTGTGTCAGGTTCACATTCATCAATAGTTCAGGTTTCATATTCATCATAGATCACATGTCACGTTCACATTCATCATTATCAGGTTTTCATTCATCATTTATCAGATTCGGTTTCATATGGTTATCATATATCAGGTCATATCGCATTTATTGTATGTCAGGTTTCACATTCACATCGTATGCCATGTTCACATTCATCAGAGATCAGGTTTATATTCATTATATGTCAGGTTCACATTCGTCTTTCGTCACGTTCACATCATGTCTCAGGTTCAACTTCATCGCATGTCACATTCACATTTACATTCATCCTATGTCAGGTTTACATTCATATTGTCAACTTCGTATTAATGATATGCCTACTTCGCATGCGTTATATGTCAGGTTCACATTTGTTCGGTGGTTTATCGATCAATAAACCTGCAGGAAGCATCAATCTGGATGAAAGATATAAGAGCTGTTCCACTGTTCGTGTATACAGTGCTAAAGATCTCACTGCTGCAATGTACACAAAAACATAGCAGAGCAGCAGTCTACACACAAAAAATGTGTAACCACTGTTACATATTCGTCCAGACTCCGGCATTTACTGTTTTCATAAATATTGCTGCATTGCTACATTTTTTTCGTTGTAGTAGTAGAGCAGCATCACATCCATCTAACAACAGATCTTAAATAAATGTTAGCGAACCGCCAAGAGAAACGTGGACAAACGAGTCACAAGACAAAACACGACGCGTTTCGACCTCTTAGGTCTCATTCAGGCAAGACAAAAACAATTAGGACAATGAAAATGAACAAATTTTTCGTTTAGCGTAGATCTCTTCAGCGCAAGGCAGGTAGGCGTTGAAACAGTTCAAAGAACTTTCCGGCACTGTTCTCTTTGCCAGCACTCACTGTGACCACGAGATGTGACGAGGACATCAACACTAAATCGCCACAAAAGCAGGGCCTGAAAAACCACAACGTCGCAGACTTTTCTTTATATAATGAGCTATGAGTGGAGTGAGGACGCTGCGTATACCCCCATTTCAGATAAGACAATATGACAGGACTGTACTTCGCCGTCAAGCAGGCTTGAGAGATTCAGACACCTGCAGTGTCAGTCATGAAAACTGAGCCACCCTCTTTGACTTGAAAGTCGACTGTGTGGTTCCAGTCTTGTTCACCCTTTGCCACACTTCACCACTCTGCACAGGAGCCACCTTGTGGGGTAGGAGGCAAGTGTGGGGGGAGGGGCGGCGGACTGATCCAACACACTGAACGATGCCTCTGACGGCTTTTAAACGACATCCAGGCCGCAAGTCACAAAACTAATCACTGCACCATCATGCCGAATGATTGTGTGTGTGCGAGTGTGTGTGTGTGTGTGTGTGTGTGTGTGTGTGTGTGTGTGTGTGTGTGTGTGTGTGTGTGTGTGTGTGTGTGAGCGCGCGAGTGTGTGTGTGTATGTGTGTGTGTGTGTGTGTGAGCGCGCGCGCGTGAGTGTGTGTGTGTGTGTGTGTGTGTGCGCGCGCGCGCGCGCGGGCGCGCGCGTGCGTGCATGTGTGTGTGTGCTTCTTTTTAATGGTCCGAATTGAAGGTCAAAAGAAAACAGAAACAGTTGTTGTCATATATGTGTTGGCCTATATGATAATGCCTTTCACACACACACACACACACACACACACACACACACACACACACACACACACACACACACTCGCACACACACACTTGCACGCACGCACACACACGCACGCACATGCAGAGAGAGAGAGAGAGAGAGAGAGAGAGAGAGAGAGAGACACACCTTAGCATTCGAACTGAATGTATATGTCCCTTTTCTTATTCTATTTGAAACTGAAACTTAAAAAAAAAAAACACACACACACACAGAAGCAGTGGTTGTCATGCATGCCAGGTCTACATGATATTGCCTTTAACACTTCAACACAGACAAACAACTGCGCAGACACACAGACGCCCTTGCAATCGAAATAAACGAATCGCTCCTCGTCCCCCCCCCCCCCCCCCCCCCCCCCCCCCCCGAACCCCCCTCCCCCCTATGTTTTTCAAACTGAAAGTTAAAAAGGACGCAGAAACTGTCAGAGTTATGCAGGCACAGGCTTGCACGATATTGCATTTACCTCTCACATACAGACAGACGGATAAACAGACACACAGATAGACGCCGTCGCTAGCGAAGTGAAACCATGGCTCCTGTCTGTATGTTTGTCGTTGTTGTTGTTGTGTGGTTATTGTTGTTGTTGTTATTGTTGTTGTTGTTCTCTGCAGAGGGATAATTGACAGGCATGGACACTCTGCAGCACACCATGCTGGCACTCTGCTGTAATTGACGGTCTGGGGGTCACAGAGGAGGGGAAGGTGGGGAAGGGTGGGTCACGGAAAGCGGGTAAAAAGCATAACGGATCAGAGGAAGAAATGGACGAGGGTGTGACAGCATGAAGGAAGGATCGACTGAGACGGAGGAGGAAGAAAAGCGTAATGACCAACTCCAAGAAGAAGAACATATGAAATGAGGAGGAGGTGGAGGAGGAAGAGAGTTAGAGCGAGCCAGAAGAAGAAAGAAAGGATAAAAATGTGAAGGAAAAATAAGAAGGAGGGGGTCGTCAGTGCCAGCAAAAAGGAAGAAAAGATGAAAGAGGAGGCGGAAGCCATAGATGGAAGAGGTCAGGCAAGGAGGAGGAGAAGGAAGAAGAGTGGGACAGCAAGGTGGAAGGAGAACAAATAAAAAGTGGAGGAAGGATAAGGAGGAGGAGAAGGAAGAAGAAAAAAGGTATTGCCAGTACGACTGAGGAATTAAGAGAGCATTTTCATGTGCAGTCTTGCAACATCGAAATTCTGTGTTCCCATTAGCACTGTGGTACCTCCAACTTACAACCAAAGTCATAACAAATACAGAATAGTGCCGTTTATAACGATTATCCAAGATGCCAGCTTTTGTTAGTCTGAATGTCGATTCCCCACTATCTAGTTCACTCTCTCCAGGAGATCTGCTCACGTTTGCTGACTGACGCTGCAGCTGTCTGCAGCTTTTGGACGGAGATGATGAAAAGGACGAATAAAGTCCAGTCGTTCAGTGTCCAGGTGAACTGTAACTCCTTTGTGACATCGCTTTTGCAACCAACAAAGAGAAAACATTACGTAAGAGACAAATGAGTGAACAAAACAAGGAAAAGAACGAACAGATTAACAACCAAACCAGTGAACAAAACAAGGAAACAAGCAAAACGACCATGAAACAGAGAGAGAGAGAGAGAGAGAGAGAGAGAGAGAGAGAGAGAGAGAGAGAGAGAGAGAGAGAGAGAGTGACAGAGAGAGACAGAGACAAAAACAGAGACAAAAACAGAGACAGAGACAGAGAGCAGGAAACCCCGTAATGTGTCCTATTATATTTCACTCTGATGAAAACTCTCAAAAAGTCATTTGGACTTTGGAGGCAAACAGGAGAAGCGAAGCTAAGTGGCTACATGTTTTTCTTGTCGCTGTCCTAAATGTTGTTTTCACCTGAAGAAGACCCAAGAGGTCGAAATACATTGTGTCTAGTCCTGTACTGTTTGTCTGTGTCCTTGGCGGTAACTAACCCCTCTCCTTCCAATTTTTTTTTCTCAAAAAGTGTTTTTGGCAAAGAAAAAACTTGTTAGCAGCAGGAAAACGGGCAGTGGCTGTGATTGAAGACAAACATATTTGGTTTCCAATGGCAATCGATGAAATACTTGGAGACAGTGAGAAAACCGAGGCTGCTACACGTTTGTCGGTCAGTGTGTCACATCATCGCGGGTTTTGTTTCTTAGAGCCATGCCCTTGCTGCAAGCCAGGCAAAACCCCTCTCGATTGCATCACATTGAAAGAAGCCTCTTTCCGTCACATCGCAGGGTGGAATTGGCTGAAATATGCCAACAGTGCTGTTGATAGCATTCAGAGTGTTGTGTGAAATAGCTCCATCAGCCTGTGATATTGATTTGTTCACTGTGCTGCTCTGAGCTGGATTTCCTTTCGTCACCGGAGGGGTTTTTTCCCTTTTTTTTTTTTTTTTTTTTTTGAGGGGGCAGGGTGAGAGGACAGAGAGGGGGTTCTGTTTGATAGTCGGCAGGCCAATCTTCTAGCCATGTGACTGGAATTAAACCAACTATTGTGATTCACAACTTCATGTCCTGACTAGTTCTGTTCAGATTTTCACCTTTTTTGATGAATGAATGGATTTTTTTTTTCTCTTCTCTCCTCTGCTTTATATATGCGTGTACATCTCGTACTCATATACATTCAAATGAAGAGTATCCACTCACGTGACCTCAGGACAGTGTGAAAATGGATGGATGGGCGGGAGAGACAGAGGGAGGGAGAGAGAGAGAGAGAGAGAGAGAGGGATCGAAAGGCAAGGTAATATTGCTTATAGCCCAGCCGACTGCAAAGGGCCACATCAGGGCTGTCCACCACAGAGAGAGAGACAGAAAGAGAGAGAAGGAGAGAGACAGACAATGACAGGAAGAGAGAAAGACATACAGAAACAGACAGAGACAATGAGAGGGAAGGACAGAGATAGAGATAGAGCGACAGAGACAGACACAGTATGAGAGGCAGACAGAGACAGAGACGGAGCGACAGAGAGAGAGTAGGATAGAGAGACAGACACACAGACAGACACACAGAGATTACAGAGACAGACAAACCCAGACAGACAGACAGACAGAGTAGGAACTTCCTTAGTTTTCCTATTTTATTTCACTCTGACGAAATTGATGAAACACTTTGAGACCGTGAGAGGACCGGAGCTGCTGCTCGTCTGTCTGTGAGTGTGTCATATCAAAACGGATTTTTTTAAAGGCATGCCCTTGCTACAAACCTGGGCAAACCCCTCTCGACTACATCACACTGAAAGAAGCCTCTTTCCGTCATATCGCTGGGCGGATTTAGTAAACAAGAATGGTAAACAAATTCGTTCATTGAACAAGGGGGAAATCTGAACAGACCCAAGCAGAACAGGAGGTTGTGAATCAGAATATTGGGTTTAATTCCAATCTCATGGTTAAAAAAAATTGGCCTACTGATTATCAAACAGAGCCCCCTCCTCATCCACCACCCTGCCCCCCTAAAAAAAAAACCTTCTTGTGGCGAAAGGAAATCCAGCTCAGAGCAGCGCAGTGAACTAATCAGTACCACAGGCTGGTGGAGCTATTTCACACAACACTGTGAATGCTATCAACAGCACTGTTGGCATATTTCAGCCAATTCCAACCTGCGATGTGACGGAAAGAGGCTTCTTTCAATGTGATGCAATCGAGAGAGATTTTGCCCAGGCTTGTAGGAAGGGCATGCCTTTAAACACACAGACACACACGCGCGCGCGCGTGCGTGCATGCAACCCGTTCTGATGTAGCACACTAACAGACAAATGGGTAGCAAGCTCAGTTCTCTCACTGTCTCAAAGTGTTTCATCAACTGCCATTGGAAACCAAGTATGTTTGTCCTCAATCACAGCCACTGCCCTCTTCCTGCTGCTTACAAGTTTGTCTTGGCCAAACAACTTTTGGAGAGTTTTCGTCAGAGTGAAATATAATAGGACACATTACAGGATTTCCGTCTCCCAGTCTGTCTGTCTGTCTGTCTCTCTGTCTGTCTGTCTATCTCTGTCTCTCTCTCTCTCTCACGCGCTCACATTCTGACTTTCTCTCCATCGCTCTGTCTCTGTCTGTCTGTTTTTATGTCTCTGTGTCTGTTACCGTCTCTGATTATCAAACAGAACCCCTACCCTGTCCCCTAATCCCTACAAAAAAAAAAAAAAAAAAAAAAAAAAAAACACCAAAATTTCCCTGTGGTGAAAGGAAATCAAGCTCACAGCAGCGCTGCAAACTAATTAATATCACACGCTGGCAGAGCTGTTTCATACAACACTCTGAATTTATCAGCAGTGCTGTTGCCATATTTCAGCTTATTCCGCCCTGCTATTTGCCGGAAAGAGGCTTCTTTCAATGTGATGTATTCGAAAGGGGTTTTGCTCAGGCTTGTCGCAAAGGCACGCCTTTATTAAACACAACCCGTTTTGATATGACACACTAACAGACAGACGTGTAGCAGCCTCAGTTTTCTCACTGTCTCCAAGTATTTCATCGATTGCCATTGGAAACCAAATATGTTTGTCCTCGATCAAAGCCACTGCCGTTTTCCTGCTGCTAACAAGTTTTCCTTGGCCAAATAACTTTTTGAGAGTTTTCGTGAGAATGAAATATGATAGGCAACATTATGGGATTTCTCTCTCTCTCTCTCTCTCTCTCTCTCTCTCTCTCTCTCTCTCTCTCTCTCTCTCTCTCTGTGTGTGTGTGTGTGTGTGTGTGTGTGTGTGTGTGTGTGTGTGTGTGTGTTTCATGGTCGTTCTATTCGTTTGTTTTCCTTGTTTTATTCAATGGTTTGGTTGTTCCGTCCGTTCGTTCTTTTCCTTGTTTTGTTTTACTAGTTCGTCTCTTTACTACTATTTTTTTTCTCTCTCATTATCGGTTGCAATGACGATAATGCAAAGGAGTTTCAGTTCGCCTAGAACTGAGCAACTGGACTATTCCCCCTTTTCATCATCTCCGTCCGAATGCCGATGATACCAGCAGTGTAAGTAAGCAAATGTGAGCAAAATTCCTGGCGGGATTGAGATAAATGACAGTCAGTCGACAGTTCCGACTAACAAAAGCTGGCATCTTGGCTAAATGTTACAGACGATGTTTTTCTATATTTGTTATTATCAGTTGGAGGTAACATAATGTTGTTTTTTTCCCCTTTTTGCTTCCTTTATTTTTCTTGTCTTTAACTTTTTAAATCCATTTTTCATATCTACATACATTCAAATAGAAAAGGATTATGTTCACCATATTACTAACACATACATCCATATCAAATTGTCAAGGGCGTGAAACTTCTCACAAAAGGCATTAAACGCTTAGAGGCAAAGGGACGTTGTTCGTAGTATACAAATAGGTAATAGACCCATTAACCAGGGTGCCTTACCCACCGCTCATGGTCGAACTGTGTCAAGAAGGACGGAGTGGTCAGGTGACAGTAGACACCTAAGGTAGCAGGGGTCCGGACCTTCCCGATAATGAGAGGAGGGAGGGACGTAACCACTAGGACCTCGGTGCATCGAGTGGGCGCTACATACTCAGTCAGCTGAGGTCGCTTTGTAAACAGTAATTGAAGAGCAGGAGTCTTGGGCTCGTTCAGATGGTATTGCCGTGGGGCACTGAGCTGGTTCTATTGTCAGATGGTTGAATGCGCGTGGACGTTGTTGTAGCTCTCTCTAAGATAATTACCGTGTTAAGTGACCCCCGAAGTCGGCGGGAATTTTCGATGTCCATTTGGTGCCAAGTGTTTGTTTGCTAACAATTAGGTAGGGACGTGTGTAAATGCTCATGTGTAGAAGAATGTAGCGAATGGAGAATTCAGGGTACTTGTGAACAGGGGGGTTGAGGAGCAGCATGGACAAAGGCATGTCCCGAAGGGGGATCCTTTGTTTGCACCCCTATATAAACTGAGGGAAGACAACGTCAGCGAAGAACAACACCAGGAGAGAGAGAGAGAGAGAAGCAGGGGAGAGAGAGAAGGGGGGAGAGTGAGCAGGACGGACTAGGGTCAAAAGAAACGTGGTCTGGGAGATAGAAGAGACAGCAAAGTCTTAGGGTTAAAGACAAGCTGGAAGAGAAGAAACCTAAGTTTGAAACCCAGAGGTGGGTGAAGACAGACAAACTGAATTTGAACCCAGAGGTGGGTGAAAGAGACGAAGAAGAAGAGTTCTACGTCGAGATCCCAGAGACGGCCACGAGGACCCAGTCCTGATACCTGGAGCCAGTCAACCAAGGGCTTCACCATCAAGCAGTGCTGAAGAAGAAGACGTGAAGAGACTTTTTCAAGAACTGTGCTGTGGTGTGAAAGCGTGGTTGTGTGTGTGAAAACCTGGCCAGGTAAGAAGTCATTTTATTATAACCCGGGATTAGGAAGTATTGATCTTTTATGTGTTGATTTGTTCATTTTGTGTAATTGGATTTTCATGTTTGATTATAAGTAGCATAGAAATTGTATTTCTTGTTCCCAGTCGTGTTAGGAGAGAAACGAATGCGTGACATCCCATTCCCAGAGAGAGGTGAATGTTTGGTGGGCGCATGAGTGTGCATATGCGTGTATGAGTGCAGAGATAACCTTGGTGTGTTACCTGACTAATAATACATCAACTTAGTGCACTTAAGCAATACCATTACGATTTCCCCCGTCCTGGACACAAATAGAAAGGAATTCATTTCAATAAAAGGTGAAAAAAAAACTGAAAAAGCAAACCAAAAAAAAAAATACACAGATACAACAACAACTACACACTTCGTTCCAATTCTTTCTTTCCCCATTGTTTACCCTCTCCCTTCTTTTTTTGTCCTGTTCCTATAATCACTATTTGTCACATACTTTATTACATTCATTCACACACACACACACACACACACACACACACACACACACACACACAGAGTAGCATAATGTTAATGAGCACGGTTTGGGAATTCTGATGTTGCAATACTGCACACAAAAATGCTATCCTTCATTCCTCAGTCGCTGGCAACGCCTCTTTTCTTCTTCGTTCTTTCTTCTCTTCTTCCTCCTCTTTTCATTCGTACTTCCTCCGCCTCCCGGGACCTCACTTGTCCCTTCTCCTCTCGCGTCCTCTTTCAACGTATCCTTCTTCCTCCTTGCTGTCCTTTTTTTTTATTCTCCTCCTCCTTTCTCCTCCTTCCATCCATCCTTCTTCCTCCTTGCCTCACTTCTTCCTTCTCTTGCTTCCTCCTCTTTCAGTCCATCTTTCTTCCTTCTCTTCTTTCCTCCTCTTTCAGTCCATCTTTCTTCCTTCTCTTCTTTCCTCCTCTTTCAGTCCATCTTTCTTCCTTCTCTTCTATCCTCCTCTTTCAGCCATCATCTTTCTTCCTTCTCTCGCTTCCTCCTCTTTCAGTCCATCTTTCTTCCTTCTCTTCTTTCCTCCTCTTTCAGTCCATCTTCCTTCCTTTTCTTCTTTCCTCCTCTTTCAGTCCATCTTTCTTCCTTCTCTTCTATCCTCCTCTTTCAGCCCATCTTTCTTCCTTCTCTTCTTTCCACCTCTTTCAGTCCGTCTTTCTTCCTTCTCTTCTCTCCTCATCTTTCAGTCCATCTTTCTTCCTTCTCTTCCTTCCTCCTCTTTCAGTCCATCTTTCTTCTCTTCTCTTCTTTCCTCCTCTTTCAGCCCATCTTTCTTCCTTCTCTTCTTTCCTCCTCTTTCAGCCCATCTTTCTTCCTTCTCTTCTTTCCTCCTCTTTCACCCCATCTTTCTTCCTTCTCTTCCTTCCTCCTCTTTCAGTCCATCTTTCTTCCTTCTCTTCTTTCCTCTCTTTCAGCCCATCTTTCTTCCTTCTCTTCCTTCCTCTTCTTTCAGTCCATCTTTCTTCCTTCTCTCGCTTCCTCATCTTACAGTCCATCTTTCTTCCTTCTCTTCTTTCCTCCTCTTTCAGTCCATCTTTCTTCCTTCTCTTCTTTCCTCCTCTTTCAGCCCATCTTTCTTCCTTCTCTTCCTTCCTCCTCTTTCAGTCCATCTTTCTTCCTTCTCTTCTTTCCTCCTCTTTCAGTCCATCTTTCTTCCTTCTCTTCCTCCCTTCTCTTCAGTCCATCTTTCTTCCTTCTCTCGCTTCCTCATCTTACAGTCCATCTTTCTTCCTTCTCTTCTTTCCTCCTCTTTCAGTCCATCTTTCTTCCTTCTCTTCTTTCCTCCTCTTTCAGCCCATCTTTCTTCCTTCTCTTCTTTCCTCCTCTTTCACCCATCTTTCTTCCTCTCTCTTCCTTTCCTCCTTTTCAGTCCATCTTTCTTTCTTCCTCCTCTCTTTCAGTCCATCTTTCTTCCTTCTCTTCTTTCCTCCTCTTTCAGTCCATCTTTCTTCCTTCTCTTCTTTTTCCTCCTCTTTCAGTCCATCTTTCTTCCTTCTCTTTTTCCTCTTCTTTCAATCCATCTTTCTTCTTTCTCTTCTTTTTCCTCCTCTTTCAGTCCGTCTTTCTTCCTTCTCTGCTTTCTTCATCTTCCAGTCCATCTTTCTTCCTTCTCTTCTTTCCACCTCTATCAGCCCATCTTTTCCTTCTCTTCTTTCCTCCTCTCTCAGCCCATCTTCCTTCCTTCTCTTCTTTCTTTCCTCCTCTTTCAGTCCATCTTTCTTCCTTCTCTTCTTTCCTCTCCTCTTTCAGTCCATCTTTCTTCCTTCTCTCTTTCCTTTCCTCCTCTTTCAGCCCATCTTTCTTCCTTCTCTTCTTTCCTCCTCTTTCAGTCCATCTTTCTTCCTTCTCTTCTTTCCTCCTCTTTCAGTCCATCTTTCTTCTTCCTTCTCTTCTTTCCTCCTCTTTCAGTCCATCTTTTCTTCCTTCTCTTCTTTCCTCCCTCTTTCAGTCCATCTTTTTTCCTTCTCTTCTTTCCTCCTCTTTCAGTCCATCTTTCTTCCTTCTCTCGCTTCCTCCTCTCTTTCAGTCCATCTTTTTTCCTTCTCTTCTTTCCTCCTCTTTCAGTCCATCTATCTTCCTTCTCTTCCTTCCTCTTCTTTCAGTCCATCTTTCTTCCTTCTCTTCTTCCTCCTCTTTCAGCCCATCTTTCTTCCTTCTCTTCCTTCCTCATCTTTCAGTCCATCTTTCTTCCTTCTCTTCCTTCCTCCTCTTTCAGTCCATCTTTCTTCCTTCTTTTTGTTTTTCCTCTTTTCAGTCCATCTTTCTTCCTTCTCTTCCTTCCCTCCTCTTTCACTCCATCTTTCTTCTTCTCTCTCGCTTCCTCTCTCTTTCAATCCATCTGTCTTCCTTTTCTTTCCTCCTCTTTCAGCCCATCTTTCTTCCTTCTCTTCTTTCCTCCTCTTCCAGTCCATCTTCTTCCTTCTCTTCATCTCTTCCTCTTTCAGTCCACCTTTCTTCCTTCTTGCTGGCCCCACGTCCTCCTCTTCTTAATGTTTCACTCTCATTTTATCCTTTCTTTTTTCCTGCTGTTGGGCACAGCCCTTTACCTCCTCCCTCTCATTGTATCTTCCTTCTTTTTGGAGTTATACATTACGCTTTTCTTCCTCCTGCATCTCAGTCGATTCTTCCTTCATGCTATCCACACCCTTTTCTATTTCTTCCTCCTTATCCGTTATGTTTTTTTTCACTCTTTCCGTACCCCCTCCCCCCTCCCCTAACACACACACACACACACACACACACACACACACACACACACACACAAACAAACATTCACACACACACACACACACACACACACACACACACACACACACACACACACACACGTACTTCCCCTCCTCTGTGACCCTCAGACCGTCAATGACAGCAGAGAGCCGGCATGGTGTGCTGCAGAGTGTCCAGTGCCTGTCAATTATACCTCTGCAGACAACAACAACAACAACAACAACAACAACAACAACAGACATACAGAGAAGAGCAATGGATTCTCTTCGCTAGCTACGGAGTCTGTCTGTGTGTCTGTTTATTTATCTGTCTGTATGTGAGTGTAAAACGCCTATGCTTGCATTGACAGCGACGGTTTCTGCATCCTTTTCACTTTCAGTTTGAAATAAGTAGTGGGAAAAAGGAACGGCTCGTTTGTTTCAATATCAAGGGCGTCTGTGTGTCTGTGCGCTTGTTTGTCTGTGTTTCAGTGTTAAAGGCAATATCATGTAGACCTATGCATGCACGACAACTACTTCCGTTTATAAAAAGTGAAGAAACACTGTGGTGCATTCCATGTCATGTACAGGGAAACACACTCTTTCAGAGGGTTGGGACTTGCATGAGGTGAGAAATAACTATTTTACAGGAGACTCTAAGAAAACTTTGTTCAGAGATGTCCCGCCCGATGTGATCTTTGAATTCATGAAAGAGATCGACAGTTTTCATGTGATCCAAGGTTTTTACAGAAGAAAGATTATCAACAAAAATTTTCTGATGTGTTTTTTAAGGTGTTTCTAAGGACTTGTGTGCATGAGCTTTTCTTTCTTTTTTATGACCTTGTGACTGACTTGAATGCAGTCACAGCTCTGATATTGCCCATTGTGGTCGGCTGGGCTATAAGCAACCTTACCTTACTTACCTTACCTTACCTTACCTTACCTTACCTAATCAATATCACGCGCTAGCGGAGCTATTTCACTCAAAACCCTGCTTGTTATCAGCAGTGCTATTCACATATTTCAGCCAATTCCACCCTGCTGTGTGACGAAAAGGGGCCTCTTTCAATGTGATGTAATCAAAAGGGAGGTTGCCCAGGCTCAAAGTGTTTCAATAACAACCACTGGAAACCAAATATGTTTGTCCTCAATCACAGCCACTGTCCTTTTTCGGCTGCTAACAGGTTTTTCTTGGCCAAACAATTTTTTGAGAGTTTTCGTCAGAATTAAATACAACAGGCAACAATAGTTGTTTTTTTTTTTTTGTTGGGGTTTTTTTTTTTTGCTCTCTCTCTCTCTCTCTCTCTCTCTCTCTCTCTCTCTCTCTCTCTCTCTCTCTCTCTCTGCGTCAGTATCTGTAATCTCTGTCTGTATGTCTGTGTCTGTCTATGTCTGTGTGTCTGTGCGTCAGTCTTGTTGTCTGTCTGCCTGTCTGTCTCATTCTCTCTGTTGCTCTGCTTCTGTCTTTGTCAGTCTGCCTGTCTGTCTCTGTCTTTCACTCTGTCTCTCCCTCTATCTGTCTCTGTTTATCTCTCTCTCTCTCTCTCTCTCTCTCTCTCTCTGTATCTATCTGTGTCTGCCTGTCTCTCTGTTTCTCTCTGTCTCTCTCTCCTTTCTCTCTCTCACAGTTTCTCTCCCACCCAGCCATCACTTCTCTCACTGTCCCGAGGACATGTGAGTGAAACCCTTCATTCGAATGCACCTGAATATGTGAGCTACATGCATAAATCAGGAGGTGAATATTTTTTTTAATCCGTTCGTTGAAAAAAAAGGGGAATCTGAACAGAGCCAAGCAGGACAGAAAGTTGAGAAACATAATATCGTTCCAATCTCATGGCTAGAAGATTGCCCTTCGGATTATCCAACAGAACACCTGCCTGTCCACCACAGGAGGGATTTTTTAGAGGCAGGGTGTGGTACAGGGAGGGGGCTCTCTGTTTGATAATCAGCAGGCCAATCTCTTAGCCATGAGACTGGAATTAGACCCAGTTATTATGATTCACAACTTTGTGTCCTGCTGGGTTCTGTTCAGATTTCCCCCTTTTTTAATGAACGGGTTTGTTTACTATTCTCCTCTGCTTGTTTATATATGCGTGTAGCTCACATACTCATATACGTTCGAATAAAGGCTATCCACTCACATGTCCTCAGGACAGAGAGAAAAGGGGTGGATGGGCGGAGACAAACAGAGACGGACAGACAGGCAAAGACGGAGACAGAGAGACACTAGACAGAGAGAGAGAGAGAGAGAGAGTGAGAGACACAGACACAGACAGAGACAGGGAGAGACAGAGACCGATACAGAGAAACAGACAGATGGAGATAGAGACAAAGCGACCAAAGAAAGTCAGTCTGAGAGACAGACAGACAGACAGACAGACAGTCACGCAGGCACACAGAAAGAGAGACTGACGCACAAAAAACAGGCAAGATCAGAGAGACAAAAAAACACAGACAGGCAGGCTGACAGGCACAAACTCAAAATCAAAGTGGACAGACAAAAAACAGCATGATTATAACCAGAGCGTTTGTGAGCAATATAAAAACACCACAAGGCGTATTCTCTTCTGAGCTCCACAAATAAAGTCGGTTTGGTAGTTTCTTTTCCAGACAAACTTAAGAGATTCATTCCAACTTTAATAAGATCATTATGATATTTAGGTTGGATTTCTATATAGATGTCAAAGCAAAAGAAAACGTGTCTATTTTTATTCTTGCCAAATTACACAAACAATATCACATTCTATGTTCAGCCACAGACTGGTATCTCACACAATGCCAAGTGATGTCAGAAACATCAATCAAAATTTATTTAGTGCCATGTTTATGTATTTGTGTGTTTTAATTCCTACATATGGTTCTATGAAATATATGAAGCTTTAAAAAGTTTTACTGAACAAACCTTCACTTGTGTTAATATGGTCGTGCCAGTCTTGCCACCTACAAACTTCAAGTCTTTTTTTGAAACAGCTTACAAAGTTTAAAACATACCGCACAGTGTGTCCTATACAAAGGCGAATACATGTGAACTGAGACACAGGCGGATATTTGTAGCCCACGTCTTCTTCCCATTTTTATCATTGAAGGTACATTATGCCTCTCTGGCTTTCTGTAGCGATCGATTTGCGTCTATTCATGGTAACTTCAACCAGTATTTTACAGATTTATCACATTCTGTATCATATATTGGAAACCTCCCTATGCGACGATACACAATTCATTTGGTGTTCGTATATCTGCTTTCAAAAGGCGTTTCATGGCATACAACTGTAGTATTTCAACTCACAAGTCCTGTCGCTAATACCCAAATTTCACCACCACTTGCTTTGTGTGTTGTTCCTGTGAATTCTTCACTCTATTTATTACATCATGACACACTGAGAGAGAGAGAGAGAGAGAGAGAGAGAGAGAGAGAGAGAGAGAGAGAGAGAGAGAGAGAGAGAGAGAGATTTCACACTCTGAACAGAGACACTTTTCAGACCGAGATTTTACGCAATGGGCGGAAACAGTTTTCAGACAGAGATATAGACAGACATACAGACAGACGCACTGACACACAGACACACAGACAGCTTTCACGCACCGAATGCAGAAGAGCGAGTTTTTCATGCACACTGATTAGATAAACGACATTGATCTGAAGAAGACCTGACATCAAAGCGAACGACCCGACCTACATTCCCTCCCCCTCCTCTCCCACCCGGATGGAGACGGGATGGCGTCCCTTGATCAGCCTCCTCTCCGAGTTCACAGCCCACCAACCCTCTGCACGCCCTGTTGTATCGTTAATGAAGCAAACTACACCGCCACGGCCTCCCCATCATCAATGTCACCAGAGAGAGAGAGAGAGAGAGAGAGAGAGAGAGAAGAGAGAGAGAAACAGACAGGCAGACAGACAGAAGTAAGTGTAATAATTATAACAATGATAAGGATGATAATGAGGAGGAGGAGGAGGAAGGCCTGTCAAGACTTAAAGTGAAAAATACCTGCTGTAAATGTGTAGTACAACTGTCCATGTGGCTGACGGCAGAGAGAGAGATGACGTCATTCCACGTCAGTGTGGTCAGTCTGTCCACTGACCCACAGACCGTCAGCAGTAACAGGGAATTTCCTCAGTAGTTGTCCCCATGTTAAGTGCTCTTGCACTTAATAAACAACAGATAACACAAGTAGAAATGAAATGAGAAACGAAATCCATGCCGAATAAAATCTGATTCGTTTTACTCCCAGGCAATTTCAAGGCTCTAAAATCCTACACGATTACACTAACAAACAAAGAACAAAATAATTTCGAACGTTCGAATGGCCCTGACGTCATGGTGGATTGTTAGCCCAGTTACCGGGATGCCAGTGCAGAATAAACCGCGGCTTCGTTTTCCACGCTCTGACGTGTCACCACCTACACCAACCTCAAGCACACTTCTCTCTCTCCTTCCCACGCCTTATTCTCTATCTCTGTCCCTCATTCTCCCCAACAATCATGCCAATTAGATACGCGTTCTTTTTTTTTTTTTTTTTTTTTTTTGCTTTAAACTAAAGCTCTAAGGAAATGTCACACAGAAGTCGCAAACCAGTATTTCTTGATGAAATAGGCATACAGTACGGTGTTTTCCTTGCCTTCTGCACGAGGTACCTTTATAGAACAATATGTTTCAAAGCTACTTCGCTCATGAAGTCATTTCACGACGCGCTTTCTTCAGGCGAAATTACATTTCATTGCATTTGGCATCATGAACCAATGAACTCTGCTGCTAGCAGACAAGTGACTTATGTTCCGCTGAACAATCAAAGAGCAGTTCAGTTCAGTTTAGTGGTTCATTTAACTGATGATATTAGAAGAAAAATAATCTAAAACGTCATTACTATCTAACAATGCTTACCTCAAGATGAAAAAAAAGCTGTTGAAAAATTAATGGTATTTAAAAAAAAAAAAAAAAAAAAAACGCATCAAAGCAACTTGCCAATTTTAGATGTGCGATATATAGTAGCAATGTTTATGATAGAAGGGCTGGACAATATTTGACTGATATCTTGGACTTTGATGTCAATAGAATTTTCTTTATAGACTGGAGTTAAGACAGAAAATTCCATCAATAGATGATGCACTAAAATAGGCTTTCCACAAGTACAAAGAACATGGCAAGAATATTTTTGTTCCATGCATTTAACTTGAGTTTTGTTACTATCTTGGAAATGTGACCAGAACAAGTATTTACGTATTTAAGATTTTCCCCACGAATTCTGTTATAAACACAACTTTCTAATTTTAGCAAACTTCCTGACGAAGATATTTTCAGTGAAGATAATGAATTACAATCAGGGCAATGTTTAGCTCCAGCAATCAAAGAGCTAGGCAAGCCACCTTCAAGTTCTTAGCACGATAAAAACGTTGTTGCTGATTGATTTAGTCCATTGCCATTTAACCGTGGGGCATCATATTTAAGGCTCTGAAGGAAACAGGCACCAAACACCAAGCACGTTGGATGGCACTGAACATGAATGTTAAGCACCAGTCAAGCAGTCAACGGGGGGCGTGTAACGGTTCATATGTATGGTGTTCTGCCATGGGCATTTTATTGTGTGACAAAAAACACCTTCAAAATGCTCCTTTCGTACAATTGTGCGACCTCATTGGAAAGCATGTTTCACTTGAAACAGTGCTGGGTAACAACGGTCTTAGGTCGTCTTCACACGAGAGTCACTGACGTTTCATGCCCATATGAACATGCAGCAGTGTTTTCGGCATTTTCCATCTGACCTGCTTTTGTAGGACACAAGTTTCCAAGCCAGTTCGTACGCGTTTGTGATTTCACGACTGCTCTAATTTCAGAAGCATTTCTTCGTGTAGGTACGAAGAGCCAGTAAACGGTAGACACGTGATTTTTCCTCGCTTTTGATTGAACTTGCCTACAAAAACTGAAGTGATACAATTGAAGAACTAGTTCACTGGAAACTCTTCACATGGTAAAAACTTTTCTTAATGCACATTCATTCCCAGGACATTTTATTTGTGGGGCGTGATACAGAAGGCTGAGAGGAAGAGACAGTCCCAGGCAGGCAGCTAGGTCGCTCTGATAATTCATTTCATGCAGAATTCTCCAAATCTATGGCACGCAACTGTGAGCATTTTAGTGTATGACATGTATGAAACAAAATACTTCAGAAATACATACAGGTCTAAATCGGCGTAACCAGTTCTGTCAGTGTGAGAACTCTCATGCACAAGAGACAATATGACTGATTTCACTGCAGACAATTTCGTTGCAGAGAACACTGAGGCGTGAGCGAGGCCTTAACACTAAATCATGGCTGTGCGTGAAGTTAGTTAGTTAGTGTTTATAGGGTCCAGCGGACTACTAGGAGCCAAATCAGGACCTCAGCTATCATATCTGCTGTGGCTGTGCGTGAATTAAGGTTTCAGAACTGCAGAAAATCTTGAACATATGTGAATGCAGTGTGTTGCACCACATTATCAGGATACAAAACTTCGCTTTCGTGGTATGGTAACCTCTTGGGCACAGAAAACGGGAAGTCTGTGCAGTCTGGGAAATAAACCACCAACACAGCAGCTCCTCACAGATGTTCGCGTGATTTCAGCACTGTCAGTTGACAAACAGCTCAACTACAGTCTGCAACGCTTGTCGAAGCATGTTTTGTCTACAGACACGGAGCCACTTTTCTTTTTCTTTTATGCAGTGTGGCAATATATTCTGAAAAAACATCATCTTCACTTGAAGATTTCGTCTTTGGTGTAAAACTGGCCCTTAGCTTTGCTGTCACACTTTATTGATATCCCGCAGTGTGGAAAGCAATCATGGTTTGTGTCTGTCAGTTGCTGTCAGGTTTCTTGTCACGAGACTTTTTTTTCTTCTTCCCGATTTAACTGGCAAGGAATTTATGCGTCGAATTCTGTTGGGATTTCTTTTCCCTCGTTTCACTTCTCATACCATGTACAATTTAACAGGGGAAAAAAAAGGTAAAACAGAAATAAAAGCTCTGTGTGCATGTGTGTGTGTACTTGTGTGTGTGTGTGTGTATGTGTGTGTGTGTGTGTGTGTGTGTGTGTGTGTGTGTGTGTGTGTGTGTGCGTGTGTAACACACACTGGATTTTCATGCAAATAGAAGGATCTGGTGTGTTTTGATTCTCAGTCCTTTCTTACGACTGACCAAAAATTCTAACTACATTAAACACGCGTGCATGTGTGCGTATGTTTCTATGCACATGCGCTCGTGCATGTGTGCGTGTGCGTGTGTGAGAGAGAGAGAGAGAGAGAGAGAGAGAGAGAGAGAGAGAGAGAGAGAGAGAGAAAAAAAAAAATCAATTCCTGTGGGCTTAATTCTCTCTCTCTCTCTCTCTCTCTCTCTCTCTCTCTCTCTCTCTCTCTCTCTCTCTCTCTGTATTTCCCCCACCCTCCCCGACTAATTAAATGTCAAATTATGCTGGCAGAATGAATCAAGCTTTTTTTTTTGACATTTGGTTTATCCTGTGTAAAGTCTGGCAAGCCCTCAGCTAAGAGAACGAGAACAACACTACTAAGACCAAGAATGATGGTAACAAAAGCAACACGCTAAGCGAAAGATAAGAAGGGGGAGAGAGCAGAAAGAACAAAAGGAAAGAGGAAAAAAGATCGAAGAAAAAGACTGGAGAATAGAAGAAAAGAAAAAAAAAAACGGCAGAAAAATAAAAATGGAAACAATGTATGTGTGCATGTGTGTGTCTCAAAAAAAGAAAAGGAAGAATGTAACACACACACACACACACACACACACACACACACACACACACACACACACACACACACACACACACACACGCACGCACGCACGCACGCACGCACGCACACACACACACACATTGAAAAAGAGAGTGGTAGGGAGGAATATACAAATAGGCACACACACATTGAAAGAGAGAGAGAGGAATGGATATACAAATAGACAAACACACAGACAGATACACACCGACAGATTTCATGCACCGAATGGAGAACAGAGAGTTGTCATGCACTTATTTGATGACGGCATCATCTGAAGAGGACCTAACATCAAAACGAACGACCCGACATTCCCTAATCCTAACCCTAACCCCCTCAACTCCCGCCCGGATGGAGACGGGATGGCGTCCCCCTTGATCAGCGTCCTCTCAGGGTCCGCAGCCACTAACCCTCCGCCCTGCTCTGTATTGTCGTTAATGAAGCAAACTACACTGCCATGACCTCCCCATCACACACACACACACACACACACACACACACACACACACACACACAGGGAGGGAGGGAGGCAGACAGACAGATTGACAGTGTGCGAGTGAAAGGATAGGAGACTGAGAAAGACTAGGGATAATAGTGTGAGCGACAAGGGCAAAATCAAATAGCAGCATGAGGAAGAGAGGGAGGAAGGGTGGAAAAGACACAGAGGGGGGGGGGGGGGGTGAAGTTGAGACAGACAGACAGACATATAGACAGACAGAGATAAGAGAAGGATACAGACAGACAGAGATAAGAGAAGGATACAGACAGACAGAGATCAATGACAACAACAATCATAATAATAATGATAATAGTAATAGTAACAATGATAATGATAATAATAATAACAATAATAATAACAATAACAACAATGATAATGATAACATTGATAACAATACATTAAACAGCCTGCAAAGCTGAACGTGACCAATGTCCGTGTCTACGTGACTGTAGGACAGACCGAGTGACGTGATTCCACATCAGTGTGGTGTGTCCACTGTCCCACAGTCCTCCCTACTGACGCTGTGACAGGACACTGTGGTGCCGTCAGAACCACACCACAGCAGTGGACGTCCTTCCTCAGTGCTTGTCTCATGTCTCCCAGTGCTTCTGCACTTAACTAATAACAGATAACACAAAAACAGAAATGAAACGAGGAGCCAAATCCATGGAATTTTTTTTTTAATCGGTTTCGAATTACTCCCAGGCGATTTCAAGGCTCTAGAACCCAAGGCAGTTACACTAACAAACAAAAAAGAGAAATATTTCGACTGTTCAAATGGCCCTGACGTCATGGTGGATTATTAGCACAATTACCGGGATGCCAGTGCAGAATAAACCGCGGCTTCGTTTTCCACGCTCTGACGTGTCACCTCCCCCACTAACCTCAGGCACACTTCTCTCTCTCCTTCCCACGCCTTAGTCTCCATCTCTGTCCCTCATTCTCCTCTCAATCATGCCAATTAGATATGTTTTTTTTTTCACATTAAACTAAAGCTTTAGGGCA
>JADBJO010001343.1:330000-345000 GCA_016801955.1 Conus betulinus | reverse complement strand
ACATCGTTATCAGCAGCACACCATCACCATCATATTACCGCATCGTTATCAGCAGCACAGCACATCACCATCATCTTACCACATCGTTATCAGCAGCACCACCATCACCATCATATTACCACATCGTTATCAGCACCACCACCATCACCATCATATTACCACATCGTTTTCAGCAGCACCATCACCATCATATTACCACATCGTTATCAGCAACACCACCATCATCACCATCATGTTACCACATCGTTATCAGCACCACAATCACCCATCATGTTACCACATCGTTATCAGCAGCACCATCACCATCATGTTACCACATCGTTATCAGCACCATCATCGCCATCATGTTACCGCATCGTTATCAGCACCATCACCATCATGTTACCACACCGTTATCAGCACCACCATCACCATCATGTTACCACATCGTTATCACCACCACCATCACCATCACTATCATGTTACCACATCATTATCAGCACCATCAGCACCATCATGTTACCACACCGTTATCAGCACCACCATCATCACCATCATGTTACCATCGTTTATCAGCAGCACCACCACCATCACTATCATGTTACCACATCATGATCAGCACCATCATCACCATCATGTTACCACATCGTTATCAGCACCAGCACCATCATGTTACCACATCGTTATCAGCACCATCATCACCATCATGTTACCACATCGTTATCAGCACCACCATCACCATCATGTTACCACATCGTTATCAGCAGCAGCACCACCATCACCATCATGTTACCACATCGTTATCAGCACCATCATCGCCATCATGTTACCGCATCGTTATCAGCACCACCATCACCATCATGTTACCACATCGTTATCATCACCATCATGTTACCACATCGTTATCAGCGTCATCACCATCATGTTACCACATCGTTATCATCACCATCACCATCATGTTACCACACCGTTTATCAGCACCATCATCGCCATCATGTTACCGCATCGTTATCAGCACCACCATCACCATCATGTTACCACATCGTTATCAGCACCACCATCACCATCATGTTACCACATCGTTATCAGCGTCATCACCATCATGTTACCACATCGTTATCATCACCATCATCGCCATCATGTTACCACATCGTTATCAGCAGCAGCATCACCATCATGTTACCACATCGTTATCAGCAGCAGCACCATCATCACCATCATATTACCACATCATTATCAGCAGCAGCACCATCATCACCACCATGTTACCACATCGTTATCAGCAGCAGCACCCACCATCACCATCATGTTACCACATCGTTATCAGCAGCACCACCACCATCACTATCATGTTACCACATCATTATCAGCACCATCATCACCATCATGTTACCACATCGTTATCAGCATCAGCACCATCACCATCATGTTACCACACCGTTATCAGCACCACCATCACCATCATGTTACCACATCGTTATCAGCACCACCATCACCATCATGTTACCACATCGTTATCAGCACCACCATCACCATCATGTTACCACATCGTTATCAGCACCACCATCACCATCATCTTACCACATCGTTATCAGCAGCACCATCAGCATCGTGTTACCGCATCGTTATCAACAGCACCATCACCATCATGTTACCGCATCGTTATCAACACCACCATCATCATCATGTTACCACATCGTTATCAGCAGCACCATCAGCAGCATCAGATCAAGTCAACGTATAGTCTCAGACTAGAATCGAACTCCATAGCATCATTTCCTCATCCTCATCGGTCCGCACTAGAAAAAATGGTCTGAAGTCCAGTGGTTTTTCCTGCCCTTCCATTGTGGTCACTGCAGTTTTTACTTCCCCTCCATGTCTGTGCCCTCAGTGAAGTGTCGAGGTCACCGGTATCAGCAATGTTGCGGAGACTGTAAATAAACGACATGGTGGCACTTATCGTAACGGACGCTCTCTCACGCTAGCTCTGCGACTAAGCAATTAGTGTCGTCAGTCAGTAGAGGACTTGGCAGTAGGTGGTGTTCTGCGTGTGGTTGATCAGTCCAGGCGCCACTGAACGCCGACCCAAGCAACCTGGCAGCAGTGCAGTGTCCTCTCTGGTGGGTTGCCTCATGACGACTGGACACTGACTACTCCCTGTGGATTGCCGGTGCCGGGGCTGTGGTGGGACAACCAAGCGCGTGGTTGTGGATGGGGAGCCACAATGAGCGGCATGGGGGGATGATGCTTGAGAGGGATAAAAGACGACACAGAAAACAAGTCATGTTGTTTGTAGTCCAGCCGACCACGAAGGCTGCATGAGAGCTGCATACCAAATAACACACACACACACACACACACACACACACACACACACACACACACACACACACACACACACACACACATTGCCAAGACAATAAAATCTAACCACACCAACTGCCACAACTGAAAGCCACCACCATCAACATCATCGTCGCTACCCCCATTCACATCGTTGTAGCCATCAACTGACGCGTGGCAGCAGTACAAGGAAAAGAATATGCATGTGTCTTTTTTGGACTGACAAGAGGTCCCAACATTCGTCACGATGGATATCTCAGCTCACCCCTCATCCCCCACCCCATGCTCCCCCTTCGTCATCTTTCCTTTGTTTCGTCGCTGGCGAGATTTTGATGACGACAAAAAGCCATGGGAGCTCGGTCACCCCCCGTCATCCTTGTTTGGTGACCAGATAATGGAGTGAAGTGGACTAGGATGAAGTCCAGATGATGGATAATGGGGTGAAGTGGACTAGGATGAAGTCCAGATGGTGGATAATGGGGTGAAGTGGACTGGGATGAAGTCCAGATGATGGATAATGGGGTGAAGTGGACTAGGATGAAGTCCAGATGATGGATAATGGGGTGAAGTGGACTAGGATGAAGTCCAGATGGTGGATAATGGGGTGAAGTGGACTGGGATGAAGTCCAGATGATGGGTAATGGGATTATCAAGATAATTGGTGAAGTCCAGATGATGGATAATGGGGTGATCAAGATAATAGGGTGAAGTCCAGATGATGGCTAACGGAGTGAAATCAAGATAATGGGGTGAAGTGGACTAGGATGAAGTCCAGATGATAAATAAATAATGGGGTGATCAAGATAATGGGGTGAAGTCCAAATGATGGATAATGGGGGTGAAGTGGACTAGGATGAAGTCCAAATGATGGATAATGGGGTGAAGTGGACTAGGATGAAGTCCAAATGATGGATAATGGGGGTGAAGTGGACTGGATGAAGTCCAGATGATGGATAATGGGGTGAAGTGGACTAGGATGAAGTCCAAATGATGGATAATGGGGTGAAGTGGACTAGGATGAAGTCCAAATGATGGATAATGGGGTGAAGAGGACTGGGATGAAGTCCAGATGATGGATAATGGGGTGAAGAGGACTGGGATGAAGTCCAGATGATGGATAATGGGGTGAAGAGGACTGGGATGAAGTCCAGATGATGGATAATGGGGTGAAGAGGACTGGGATGAAGTCCAGATGATGGATAATGGGGTGAAGTGGACTAGGATGAAGTCCAGATGGTGGATAATGGGGTGAAATCAAGATAATGGGGTGAAGTGGACTGGGATGAAGTCCAGATGATGGATAATGGGGTGAAGAGGACTGGGATGAAGTCCAGATGATGGATAATGGGGGTGAAGTGGACTGGGATGAAGTCCAGATGATGGATAATGGGGTGAAGTGGACTAGGATGAAGTCCAGATGATGGATAATGGGGTGTGAAGTGGACTAGGATGAAGTCCAGATGATGGATAATGGGGTGAAATCAAGATAATGGGGTGAAGTGGACTGGGATGAAGTCCAGATGACGGATAATGGAGTGAAGAGGACTGGGATGAAGTCCAGATGATGGATAATGGGGTGAAATCAAGATAATGGGGTGAAGTGACCGGAGTGCAAAAAGCAGGGGAGGTAACCGTATTTCTAGACCTTAAGCCACTCTGGGCATGTGAAGTGAAATAACGTGGTTAATAGCTTACGACATAGACCGCACCTACACGAATATACATACGCGCGCGTGTAAACACACACACACACACACACACACACACACACACACACACACACACACACACACACACACACACACACACACACACACACGCACACGCGCGGATGCACGCACGCAAGCACGCACGCACGCGCACACACGCGCGCGCGCGCGCGCACACACACACACACACACACACACACACACACACACACACACACACACACACACAGGAGTCCAATTTACGCCTCATTCCCTCCAGTGGCATTACAAAAGGTCATATACGCAAAAAGATCTCACCAATGGAGGACCTGTAGTTGTCGCCAACAAACAGACAAGACAAAGACCAAAGATCAAAAGGACAACGCAGATCAAGCCAAGCCCGGGCACTGCAAGACGATCCAACCACCCCCAAATGGCAGCCTCTGACCTTTCCAGCCTCGTCAGGTGTCTCTCTTTGGGCCAGCCCAGAACTGATGAGAACAGAAGACACACGTGGCGGGCTGGTGGTGAAGGGAATGATGGAGGAAAGCACGGTGGTCGTCGCCACGCTTCCACAGTCAGAACTGTTCGTAACACTGACCAGTATCTCTCTGATTCCTTTCAGCCTTTTATTTGTGGCCTCGCTACTGAGAACCAGAGAGAAAGAAAGAAAGAGAGAGAGAGAGAGAGAGAGAGAGAGAGAGAGAGAGAGACGGGGGAGGGAGAGAGGAGAGAGAGACGGGGGAGAGAGAGACGGGGAGAGAAGGACAGAGGGAGAGGGGAGAGAGAGAGGGAGGGAGGGAGAGATAGGGTGAGGGAGAGAGGGAGAGGGAAGGAGAGAGAGAGACAGGGAGAGGGAGACAGGGAGAGAGATAGAGACGGGGACAGAGAGATACAGGGAGGAAGATAGAGGGGGAATGAGAGAGCGACGGGGGATGAGAGAGAGAGAGAGAGAGAGAGAGAGAGAGAGAGAGAGAGAGAGAGAGAGAGAGAGAGAGAGAGAGACGGAGACAGAGAGGGAGGGAGAGAGGGAGGGGGGACAGGGAGAGAGAGAGGTAGGGGAAGAGAGAGAGAGAGACGGGGAGAGACAGACAAAGAGAGAGAGAGAGAGACACAGAGAGAGAGAGAGAGAGAGACCGAGACCGAGAGACCGAGAGACAGAGAGATCATTATCACGGTTTTCATAAATCGGTTTCAAAGTCGGAAAGATGACAAGATTAGAAAGGAACAAATGAAAACCCGCGTGTGTCACGTGGCACGACCCCATTGATTCAGGATCCTGTTGTTTTGAAGTCTACGCCCAAGATGGAAGAGAACTCTTGATTTTGACCAGCAGCACCCAATTAGCTTCTCTCCTCTTTCTTTGATGTAACAAATACATGGTGGAAGAAGACGGATGCACCTAACAATTTCTTTTGTTCCGATGGAAATGACAGCAAAGATTTCCGTTTTAAAAAAAAAAAGGAGCGTGAAGAGTATGAAGTTTCAGCATCAAGCCTTTGACCGAAAACACGGAGCGTCCTGAAATTATGTCTCGTCGTAAAATGTCGTTTGTATGTGTATGTCCTCTCTCCAGTGTTACGTCTTTTCATTGAAAGTATTACCAGATGTACCTTCCCATGCATTTGCGTATTTCCGGGGTTTTAAACATGATATCATCCCCATTTTCTTATCATTCTTCTCATTATCGTTACTTTGATGATTCTTGTTATAACTGTTAGTATACTTTTGTCGTACTACCTTTTCCATTTTATATCTTCTTCTTCTTCTTTTTCCTTCTTCTTTGGTAGTGGTGGTGGTAGTAGTAGTAGTAGTAGTAGTAGTAGCAGCAGCAGCAGCAGCAGCAGCAGCAGCAGTAGTAGTAGTACTGTTATATCATTAGCATTATTCCTTCCATTGCTGTATTATAGTAACATCCCCCCTTATCCTTGTCCTTGCTCTTCTTCTCATTACTATCTTTATTATTTATACTACAGTTACTGTTACCAATATTGTTAGTGTTATCATTATATGATTATGTCATCATCATCACCATCAGCAGCATCATTACTATTATCTCTGTATTAAACTGCGTTACTTCACACTTTGTTTTGTGTGCTCTTTTTTCGCTTTTTCGTCGTATTATCTCTGTAGTAGTAGTAGTGGTGGTCGTCGTTGTCGTGGTAGTGTGACAGTGCTATGATATCATAAGGATTACTGTTTTCACCGCATTGTCTCCCTTCCAACCTCAGTTCCACTCCGTTCACCCAAGACAAAATTTGACACCTAGATCGAAGAGATAAGTGACCTTTTGTTCGTCCTTCGTTTTCATTGTCTTGAATGTTATTAATGGATACAACCACATGAAAGTTTAGGGTGTAAGAAACACATTTCTGCAAAAACAAAAGTCCATTGCCCCAGGTAGGCCCCACCAGCTATTTTCAGCTGTAGCCGTGAAGTAGGTTGCGCGAGTTAAGACTAGTTTCGTTGTGGAGGGTCACATTTGTTCTGCCTGATAAGGACCCAGTCGTTCGAAACGCGTCGTAAGTTGTAATGTGTAGTTTGTAATGTGTTATAATTTTTCTTTCTTTCTTCGTTTGGCGGTGCTGCAATTCTGTTTTTCGTTGGTTGGTTGGCTGGTTGGTTGGTTAGTTGGTTGGTTGGTTGGTTTTTGTTAGTCTGTTGTTGTCGTTGTTGTTGTTGTTGCTGTTGTTGTTGTCGTTTGCTCTCGCAAATTGATGGTCAGACTAAGTGACAGGCCAGTCCCATCCACATTTCCAGAAAAGGTGCCTCTCTTGGCGAGTCTCAGAATGATGATGTGGATACAAACTCACGCCGGATATTTGTGTGAAGGGTCTCACGGACAAGACTTAGCAGATGTCTGACCTGTGCATGAGTCCAATGTGCTTTGAATCGTGTGGTCTCAAAACTTAGCAGATGTCTGACCTGTGCATGAGTCCAATGTGCTTTAAATCGTGTGGTCTCAAAACTTAGCACATGTCTGACCTGTGCATGAGTCCAATGTGCTTTAAATCGTGTGGTCTCAAAACTTAGCAGATGTCTGACCTGTGCATTAGTCCAATGTGCTTCAAATCGTGTGGTCTCAAAACTTAGCAGATGTGGTGAAGTGTATATGGACAAGTCCGCACGATGAAACTGAAATTGTGTGAAGGGAAAGTCAACACTGAAGAGTGGGCACAAGCTCACCCTTGGTATTTGTTTGAAAGGGAAAGTGAACGCTGAACTGCAAACACAAACTCACCCCAGATATTTGTGTGAAGAGAAAGCAAACGCTGTTGTGTACTCACCTCAGGGATCTGTGTATTATACATAATTATATATGTATGTATGTGTATATATATATATATATATATATACGTGTCAATATTTTAAGAGACCACTCACCCACACCTTTTCTCTCTGTGTGTGTGTGTGTGTGTGTGTGTGTGTGTGTGTGTGTGTCTGTCTGTCTGTCTGTCTGTCTGTCTGTCTGTCTCTCTCTCTCTCTCTCTCTCTCTCTCTCTCTCTCTCTCTCTCTCTCTCTCTATCTATCTATCTCTATATCATTGTATCTGTATCTATCTATCTATCTATCTATCTATCTATCTATATATCATTTTATCTGTCTATCTATCTACCTATCTATCTATCTATCTACGTCTCCTTCTCTCTCTTTCTGAGTGCTGCCTGGTTTTCTTTTTTCAAGTCTGGTGATCCCTCAGTCCCTTCCAACAGTAGATCTATTTCGATTTTATCCCCTTCATCCAAACCTCTGGAAAACACACTGAATGCAATCTTCGGTCCAGCTTCACCAACTATGACTTGTTTCATTCCAGTCAAAGGGCGTTCACAGCGAGGCTTTCTTGCCATATTACGCTCAAAACCCTAGACAGGAATGACATTTAAACACAAATGTCGATCTGTTCACTGCTTCTGTCCTCGCAAATTTTGTAGATTTTTTTTATACAATGAACCATAATCGTCTCCCTGGAAAAAGTCTTATGGTATAACGTCAGACTCAATGATTCGTTCACAAATTGTTTCTGCATTATAAACAGACACTTCTAACAATTTTTTTCATTGTTTTGAACAAAGGAAGACGAGGTGTGCTTTTTCAAGATTCAAATTCATTTTTTATGGCTGTGAATATGGCATTCCTCAAGGATCGATTTTTCACACATCTGTTATTTTCTGCCTGTAGGAATGATCACCTGTATGTTCTATCCTTTTGACACTTTTTTTTTTGCCAACAATACCAACGTTAATATAAAAAAAGACAACAATGTCAGCAAAGAATTAAAAACTTCAAAAAGACTTTGATAAACTTCTCAACTGAACCGAAGTAAACCATACGGAAGCCAGTCTCACGATACAAAGTAGAAACAGCTCATGCTAGTTAAGACCAGGCAGAAATGGCAAAACATTAAAACCAGCCACAAAGACTAAACATTCGCGAGAAAGAATTGACTCTACAATTCACTCTGTGTTACGATTCATAACAAACTTTCTGGTCCAAAGATACTGCTGTACTTAGTAACAACAACTATCAAAGAACATTTTACAACTTGACAGATCAAAACAATTTTTAATCAGCACACAAGAAAGCTACTTTCCATGCGTATATTCAATCAGACATAGGCTATAAATTTCTTTGTTGGGATCTGGCCAGTAAAATTGTTCAAAGTGACTTGAAAGCATTTACAGGCGTTCGCTTATATTCATTCTTCTCAACTCACCTTTTCTTTCCCCATAAAAACTACAAGCAATCCAGCGCTCTCTCTTTTAGACCAAGAGCCATTTCGATAAAACTGTCTCTAAGTACACAAACCATAATCATTATCTTATCCCCACATGAACAGTTCTACACCTCCTTGGTATCATTTTTTTTTCCCCCTTTACAGTGAGGGTGCGTGTTTTATTTACATGGATTGCAGCCGTCTACAAGTGTGCACACGTACACATGTACTGTGTTCCATGTGTGTATCAGAGGCACAGGTAGGGGGGATGTGCAGGTTAATGTGTTAACTTCATGTCGTGTATAAACTTCGATTTTTAATCTTCCTTGAATTAGTTTAAATACTTTACTTTAATGCCATGCTCTCTCTCTCTCTCTCTCTCTCTCTCGTCTCTCTCTCTCTCTCTCTCTCTCTCTCTCTCTCTCTCTCTCTCTCTCTCTGTGTGTGTGTGTGTGTGTGTGTGTGTGTGTGTGTGTGTGTGTGTGTGTGTGTGTGTGTGTGTGTGTGTGTGTGTGTGTGCGAGTCCCTCTGTGCGCGCGCGCGTGTGTGTGTATGTGAGTGTGTGTGTGTGTGTGTGTGTGTGTGTGTGTGTGTGTGTGTGTGTGTGTGTGTGTGTGTGTATGCTTAGATTGGCTTTACAGTTTCATTAGTTTTTGCCCTGCATATAGTTGAAAAATGTATATTTTGCTCACAAGTTCTAACAGGGCCCCCGAGGTCGACTGGGCTTTTGAGACCAACCCCTTCACCCACCCCGTGCAACGCGCTTAGTTTCAGACACATAAGCACGTCTGTGGGTGAGCTGTCGGAAAAACAGGCTCCGCGCTTTGGTTTCAGGGGAGCACAGGGAGACGGTGAAAGCCGCATCCTTTGACTACCAATAGTACCATCCAATTACCTACACCACCACATGAAGTCTCCAGAAGAACGAATGTCATGACACGTCAGACTTGATCTTGGGGAGACCAGGGAGGGTGTGTGTACGGAGGGAGGGGGTGGAGGGAGAAAAGTGGGGAACTGCATGATGGACGGATCGATAGCCGATATAACCGTAGGCACTCTGTCCCCTTCCCCCTTCCTTGCCTCCCCCCCCCCTTCCCCAACCCATCCCCTCGTGTCCCCCTAGGTCCGCCCTAGGTCCCCCTGGCGCAGCGCCCCGGGCAACCTTCTCACACCGAGCAGTAATGACCACTGGCTCTTCTTGTCCCACACAATGCACAGTTCATTATTCATGTCAGCGCACGGCTTCTTTGTCGGCAAGTGACCACGCCGCACGTTCACTTGTAGTTATCCCGATCTCCCCCACCCACCCCCACCCCCCCTCTCTCTCTCTCTCTCTCTCTCTCTCTCACACACACACACACGCACACACGCATACACACGCGCGCGCACGCACGCATACACGCACAGAGAGACACAGAGAGAGAGAGAGAGAGAGAGAGAGAGAGAGAGAGAGAGAGAGAGAGAAAACAGTTTTGTTTGGAAAAAAAAAATGTGCACTGATTTGCGGATGTGGGGGGGACGAGTATTGGCTGTATGAAATATGACAGACGCCCGGCCAGACAAATCTGGTCTCGACTGGGATCTGGTGAACTGAGCTTCAGACTGATGTCTCAAAGTACGTAGCAAAGAGCTCACCGTCAGCCACACACACCAATGAAAGAACAACTGTGCACCAAGTGTTTAGTACACTGTCTCCTCTCTCCATGGTCCGTTACCCTTCCACCCACAAGTTGGTTCAGTTCGTGATCTATACCCTAAAGTCACCAACTCTTTCTCAGAGACAGACAGAGAGAGAGAGAGAGAGAGAGACAAACAGAGAGACAGAGACAGTGAGACTGACAGTCAGACAAACAGATAGACAGACAGGCAGAGAGACAGATACATGGACTGAGACAGAAAGAGACAGAGACAGATGAATGCGGACAGACAGGGACAGAGACACCGACACACACAGACAGACAGACAGACAGACACATAGAGAGACAGAGAGAAAGAGACAGAGACAGAGAGAGATGTAGACAAAGGCAAAGACAGACAGACAGACAGACAGAGAGATCGCATTCCGGTCCTGTATCTCGCGGCTCTTATTACTTAATCACTTTTAATTTAAATCTTTCGCTTGTAATCACGCATTCAGTCTGGTAATGCATAGGTTACAACCCGCCCTGGCGAAAGTGAAATAAAGGCCAACATTTGCGAATAGGGCTTCTGTGGAGTGGGAAGGTTGGTCGAGGAGAGATACTGCTGTTGTTCTCATCCCTCTCGATTGTGAACTAATGGCACAGTCAATGTTAGGTAGGTACTCAAAGTCTGACCAACGCGTTGAGCTAATGCGTAGGTCAGACATCTGCTACGTCAGAGCCACGAGACCCTCTTCTTAAATTCTCCATTAATTCATTTATCCATCAGCATTAAATCATGCGCAGTGGAGTCTCAAAAACTTAGCGGATGTGGTGTAGCGTATATGGACTAGTATGCACGCAGTGATACCCCTTGATGAAACTGAAACCGAAACTGAAACTGTGAACTGTCCGCACCCTAACTCTATTGTCACCCTAGTTTTGATTCGATCTTCGGAAGTCATGTCCAAGCTCTGGACATGTCATCTCACGTCCAAGGTCTGCATCATCTTCTCCACCTTGTCGAGGTCCATGTCTTTGCAAGTCCAAGGATGGAATGAAAGCACCGAAGTACATCGATGTTTTGTGTCTAGCTTGGACGTTGATTTTTAGGATAAAAAAAAACTGCTAGTGAATCCACAAGACAATACTGACAAACAGATTACAAGACAAAACACGACGCGTTGCTCTTAGGTCTTTTTCAGGTAAAAACAACAGCCCTCAGGACAGGCCTTAAGGTTGGTCACGGGTGGGAGTGCAGTTTCCGCCAGTGTCTCGTGTTTTGAGCCCCGGCCTGAGGCGCCCCCGGACACTGAACGTTCAGCCACTCTTTCCATTTTACGCTGACATGTACGAAAGAGTGATGATGCCATTTGGATACTTTGTTATTTTAGCTTCTGGTCCCATCCCATGCCACATTCGGATGATTTGCTGTTGTCACTGTCACTCGCCTGTACAAGTCCATCCACTGTACTTTCAAACCTTTCAATATCAGCTGTAAATCAGATTTGTAATGGTCATATCTCTAATGCTGATGTTACACTCTTCTAGGGTATGGGTTATTGTTTTGTTTTGTTTTGTTTTTAAGATGCTGTTGAACAAGACAGGCATACAAGGACGACAGACATGGAAGTGGAATGACAGTATCCAAGAATGAATAGTTCACTTTACCTAAACCACAGGCTTGGTCAAAGACCATCCAAACTGGGGGAAGGCTCACGTGACCCGCTTGAAGCGTGTCACTTGCGCGCGCGCGCATGTATGTATGTTTCATTTCCCCCCTGTTCTTTTCGATCTAGCTCGCAGTCATTAGCAACATGGAGAAAAAGTCCTGGGACAGAATTGCCCTGAGGGGCTGGGTGGAACAACACACCAGATATCCTATACAGCGGGTCAGGTGATGAGCACGCGCTGCAGCAGGGCGTGGCACCTTGGGACTGCAAGGAAAGATCACTCTGAACGATCAATAGACCGACTGATGCCCTTCTCTCCCCCCTCGTTAAGCCCGGGCCCTTCAGACCCACTTAAGCCATTGATTCCTTGATTTACCCACCCGGAACATACCAACAGGGAGGAGCAGAGCATGTGGTAACTTCTCGTTATTACTGACATCACCTGTCCGTATTTTGAAAAAAGCAAACGAAGAAACAAACAGCACGACAAGCTGCTTCCATCGAAGAATATCCACACACACACACACACGCACACCCGTAATGCATCAGCGGTTTCCTGGACAAATTTGAATTTTCTGTGTCCGCTATAAAATCCCCTGTCACGAATGCATTGTCTATAACCACAGACTGACTATTAAAAGATCACCCGTGTTATGAAACAGCGGCTGTGTTTCTGTTCTTTAAATGATTATCCATACATACCGCCCAAGTACTGATCTAAAGTGAGCGTTTTTATTACTTGCTTGCCTTTCTCACCAGGTCAATGTCCATGACTTAAAAATTTTAATTCTATTTCATACAGACTTTAAACAAAAAAACAGTACTTTGATGATGCTTTTTCTTCTTTCTTTCCTTCTTTCTCTCTCTTTTTTTTTATTTTAAGTCACTACTGTGGGTGATATTTCAGGCATGAAACGCATGCCGTAGTGCTAACCTCTAATATTCTCGAGAAAAAAGATACGACAGAAATTACTGTCATCTCCATCCCCCCCTCCCTCCCCCCCCCCCCCCCCCCCTCCCCCCCTTCTCCACACCAAAACCTACTCGCCAGTTGGTACACAAAGAACCCACGTAAAGTCCCGGTAATTTGTCCTTTCTGAAAGAACAGACTACCGCAATGCTCTAGTTGTACAACTGAACTGGGGGAAATGTTAAAGACAGAGAATGAAATTAAACAGCACATAAATACAGAAGATAAAAAAGGAGGGGCGGAAACTAGTATTACAGTTCCCCTGTTGTCTTCATCACCATAGAAACAGTTCACAAACAAAAGAGCATCGTCTAACCATAGCAGTTTGGAAGACTGAGAAAAAGAGAGAAAGGTTCTCTCTCTCTCTCTCTCTCTCTCTCCTCTCTCTCTCTCTCTCTCTCTCTCTCTCTCTGATATGGGGGAAAATCGCGAGCGAGGACATCAGTACGGGTATGTGTGTGGTTACTTCCTGGTTCGAGCTAATCAGCAGTATGACTGTGCTGGTAAATAATACGTCTGAAAATGAGTTCTGGTTGGATGTGGTTCTGCTCTCTCTCTCTCTCTCTCTCTCTCTCTCTCTCTCTCTCTCTCTCTCTCTCTCTCTCTCTCTCTCTCTTTCTTTCTTACAAGATACAGGTCAGCGACAGTTCTAGGCATTTCAACAGATTTTCTTGTGGAGTTGAAACCGAAATGGTGAATTTTAAGTTCCACTGAAAAGAAGAAAAGATTTTATGTGGTTGGATGGTACGATTCAGCTATAAGAGAAAGCTAGAACAGGTTGAATTTAAAGAAAGCATGCAAAAAAAAAAAAAAAAAAACATTCCATGCTACAGACGGATGTAAATGTAAATAGTCATTTGTATATAAAAATCTTTGTATCGATTACCTACAGGCATGGTCAGAACAGTGGCGAGAATGAAGAAGACTGCAGATGATTGGTTTGATATACAGTGAAGAAAAAAAAAGAAAGAAAGAGCGAAGCCAATGGTGTCGTGCAATGCAATCTCAAAGCAAAAACTGACATAGATAAGCTTAAAGAAACGTAGCTAAGAACGCGAAAAGAATTTGACAAAACAAGGAAGAAGACACGTGATTATGGTATAGCCAGACTGCTAGGGTTGAAGGAGTCAGTGCATAACGCAAAGTTTTTTTTTCCTGATCTGTAATCAGATTCGTTAACAAAGAAAGGTTGCTTATGGTGACATTTCAATTCAGTAATGGAACGAACGAAGTTTAAAAAAAGCGGCAAAAATGCGAAATCTGACCAAACTTTTATCGAACTATTAAAGCATGTAAACAAGTCGATTTTTGTTTATCTGGCAATTTTTCATACGCTGTTGCAGAGAGCTACGTTCCTGTTGCATGGTCTATATCTATTATTATACCTATCTACAAAAATGGAGAAATAAGTGATCCAGACAACTATAGAGGAAAAGAATCAATGGGCACGTGAGCAAAATATAAACTGATACTTTAATGACCATCTCTCTACATGGGCAGATAGGGAAGATAATACCGGAAGAACAGGCAGGTTTCCGGAGAGGTCACGGAAGAGCCGGTTACATTTTAAGCATATATTCCTTGGTCCAAAACTTTCAATCGAAACATTGTAAACTGTTTGTAGCTTTTGTAGCCTTCAAGAAGTCGTTCGACTCTGTGAATGAGAATGCATTACGGAATGTTTTTATAAACTCTGGCATAAAGCGTAGAATATATTATGTTCGACGACATATTTTTGATTAATTGAAAGCCTGTATTTTGTATTCTGATTCTCTTTTATTCAACAGGAGTTAAAGAAGGGTGTCTTTTTCAATCCTTTAATGTTTTTTTAAATCAACAAATAAATCATTGAAGAGTTTACGCATGGGGTACATTTAAATACCGCAGCCGTTGAGGTTTTCAGTTTACTTTTTTTGTTGTTGTTATCCGATATTCCTGTTGAGCTGCAAAATCAGTCCAATGTTTTGAAAGCAGGAAGCTGACAGACTTCTTGTGACCGTAGATCTGCGCAAC
>JADBJO010001343.1:307500-325000 GCA_016801955.1 Conus betulinus | reverse complement strand
TTCTACTAAAAGGTTGAAAAATTAAAAGAGCCAGCCAACTAAGTGAACACAAAAAAAAATGAATAAATGAATAAAAAACGTACTTACCTTCCTCAATTAATCGACATCCTTTTCCAGAACTATTCAGTTCCACTGTCTATATGTCCCGTCTCCTTTCTCTCTCGTCTCTCTTGTCCCCATCCTCTCTGTCTCTCCTCTTTACACAGACTCCCTTACCACCTGTTGCATGCACGCACACGCACGCCTTCTGCCATTGATTAGCCCCCGTCAACAACCTTGTTTTACGCCACGATGACAGCCACATACAACCTCTCATTGACACATACACACACACAAGCTTCTTTGGTTATATGGCTCGGCTAATGAATGGCTCAGCACTTCACTGACCGCAGCGGAATTTGAAGACTTGGAGTATCCCCCACACACAGCGTGTTAATGTGATTCGTGCAGGTAATTCAAGTAACCAGCCTGTGCCGGCAAGTAACACGGCAGGCCACATCGCCGCAACAAGCCACACCCGTCTATTAGTGGCACACCTGTATAATACATAAACGCCTCCTATACATCCCTACGAAGGCCCAGTCTTCACTCACAACCAGCGTACACATCCTCACGTCTGCGTACGGATGCGCAGACGACAATTCTTCTACACGTGCAATCACGTGACGAACCGTACGTAATCCAATCCGCAAGACAAGTGACAGCTCGACTTTCATTGGTAGAGGGGGAGGGAAAGTTCTATTTTTAGGTGACACGGTGGTGACAACCATCGTTTTAGTGTCGACTGTGCTTGTTGCTTGCGTTGCTAGGAAACGGAGCGAATTATGTGGGATGAATCTATGTTGGTGATGTGCTCGGCGAGCTCTACTGTCAACTTACTGTCTGCTATTCCTTAACGAACAGCTTTCGGGAGGGAAAAAGAGTCATTTGCTATCTAATACAACCGACTAAAATTCAGGGATCTTTTTCATCAGCAAAAGGGCAACTGTTTTGGAAAAGCCTGGCTTCTTCCAAGTGATAAATTGAATGAGTGTTAAAGTTAAAATCCGTTTAAACTGCATCGTCGCCATCTTGTATCATCTACCAAGGGCGACTAGCAATGTAGGCTTCAGTGAAAACTACAGAAAGAGATCTGCATATGAAATATGAAATGGATTTCATGTTCAGTTTCACTAGAGCTCATCCCTCTCAGACCCGTCAATACACCAACACAGAAGTCCTATCATGAGCATAAACAGGGCAAACGGAACAACTTATGTGCGTTGTTATCTACAGCAATTTGTCGCTGAATTAAAAAGGCGAATGAAGGTAATTCATGCAGAAAAAACGAGCCATTCCACTTGATTTTGCACCCTCAATTTACTTTTTAAAAATTGATCGGGAAGAATAACAAAAAAAAAAAAAAAAAAAAAAAAAAAAAATCAAGATGCTACAAAAATACTGACAGGAGGTAAATCCATTAAGCAGAATGAACGTTAGGTGGCCACTCTCAACTGTGTTTTGTTTTGTTTCGTTTGCTTGTTTGTTCGTTTGTTTGTTTGTCCTCCAGCCTATGATTTTTCCCTTTTTTTCATCCTTTTGGGGTTTTTTTTTTCTTTCCCTTTTTATGTGGGTGCTCCATTCTCCTCTTTTCGCCTTTTTTTTTTTAACTTCTGTTTAAACTTCTCATTCACCATGTAAATCTCTATGCTCTATTACCGATGAGCATGTCATGTAAACTGTAGTATTTTAGTATTTGATACAGAGCATCTAGCTTTAACAATGTGCTGATGTTTAGTGTACTGACACAATTAATCTGTTTACAACAAAGGAAAAGAAAAGAAAGAAAGAAAGAAGAAACAAACAAAAGAAGGTAGAAAGGAAGACAAAGAAACAATTCATAGCTAGTAAGAAGAGCTAAGAAGTAAAGAAATGACTGCATAGCAGTGTAGCCAGTATGAAGCCTATTAAGTAGCAAGCCTAGACATGTATAGGTTGAATACATTACTCTTAACAAGTGTTGTCTCACTTACAGTGCAAAAGATTACAACAGAAAACCTGGCATGTTAATAATCAGACCAACGGATTGGGAGAAAAAAAGGAGATAGTTTTTCTGCAACAAAAATAGGTGGATAGGTCACATGGTTTTAAAAAAACAAAACAAACGGTGAACGACAGCTTTCGAAAAATTGGGCGGGGAGAGAAAAAAAAAGATGTAGCAAGAGGATTACCGAAGTTGGAGACACTTGGAAAACAAGTGCAGGCCAACACTTCTTCCGTTATTACCTTATTGATTTGGCAAAGATTTAAATGAGAGAACAACAAAAACAAAAATGGGGATACGAGAGAGAGAAGAAAATGAGAACATAAAATCAGGGAAATATATATCATAGATGTTAAACTCTTCACTAACAGCATATGAGGACGATCGTTATCCCCGTCTGAAGACAGATCAACTTATATTTTCTGCTCCTAGGCCTTTCGTGAGCTAGACCGGACTTGCCACGGAGGCACAGGTGATTATGTCTATATGTCCTTGGCATCATATGGAGATACACCACAGTCTATAATTCTGTAGTGTTTTCACCACCATGGGTTAAAAAAAAAAAAAAAATCCAACAGCAACCCAAAGCAGCCAGCGAAGGGTAGAAGTGAAACAAAAAGAAAGTGTAGTAAGGAAATAAGTTGATGAACATTATTATATTAACAGAACAAAATGTAGGGGAAACTATATGAGCCTGTGCTTGAGGATCCATTCAAGGATCCAAGGGAGGTAAAAAAAAAAAAAAAAAAAAAGTCCAACAGTCCAAGTGGTCAGCTCTGCTGTTTAATAACCCGAGCATTGTTAGCTGCTAAGAGTGGTGCGGAACAACCTTTACATGGATCTCGTAAGAGATGCCATCTCCCACTGATTGACCAACCAGTACTATGCTGTCTGAGTGTCAGCAGTGATTCTTCGCGTGACTGTCTGTATGAGTTACTTCCCATCTACACATGCTTCGGTCAGCTTCGCTCTTTGTGTGACAGTTATTCCTGTGACTGGCCACACTGACCACAAGGAACAGTGAGGAAAGGTCTTGATCTTTCCATGGCCCGGCCACTGTCCAGTACACAGCTTTTCTCATTACATATGTTCAAGGCAGGCGTGAAAAATGCATTTCTTCCGTAACATGCAATGTGCTTGCATTATTATAATTGTGGTGATCATGACTGTATGCTATATTTACGCCACCTGCACATATGAGTGTGAGACTGAAACTAGGCTGGTTGTAGTGTGAGACTGAATATCGGCTGGTTGCAATGTGAGACTGAATAGAGGTTGGTTATAGTAAGACTGAATATAGGCTGGTTGTAGTGTGAGACTGAATAGAGGCTGGTCGTAGTGAGACTGAATATAGGCTGGTTGTAGTGTGAGACTAAATAGAGGTTGGTTGTAGTGTGAAAATGAATGTAGCCTGGTTGTAGTATGAGACTGAATAGAGGTTGGTTGTAGTGTGAGACTGAGTAGAGGTTGGTTGTAGTGTGAGACTGAGTAGAGGTTGGTTGTAGTGTGAGACTGAGTAGAGGTTGGTTGTAGTGTGAAAATGAATGTAGCCTGGTTGTAGTGTGAGACTGAATAGAGGTTAGTTGAAGTGTGAAATGAATGTAGCCTGGTTGTAGTGTGAGACTGAATAGAGGTTGGTTTGGAGCGAAAATATAAAATGCCCGTCTGTAGGTATCGCGAACAGGTGCTTATCAGAAGTATCACATATTAACATCATCAACTTCAGGGTGATGATGATGATGATGATGATTGATTATGATGATGATAATGTGATGATCTTCTTCTTCTTCTTCTTCTTTCTTCTTCTTCTTCCTCCTCCTCCTCCTCCTCCTCCTCCTCCTTTTCTTCTTCTTCTCTTCCTCCTCCTATTATCATCATCATCTTCATCATCATCATCATCGTCGTCGTCGTCGTCTTCGTCGTTGTCGTTGTTATCGTCGTCGTCGTCGTCGTCGTCGACGTCGTAATTATAATAATCATTAGTATTATTATCATTATTATTATCATTATTGCTACTTGTTATTACTATTATCATTGTTTTTGTTGTTCGGTGAGTCGCGCAGCGGGATTCATGTGTCATGGATACACGCAAAAGAGACGGAGAGCCAGTCACACACACACACACACACACACACACACACACACACACACACACATGATGATGATGATGATGATGATGATGACGATGATGATGATGATGATGATGATGATGATGATGATGATGATATGGTTAAATGTTGCTGATGAGTTTAGATTTTTTTTTTCTGATCCAAAGGCATAATTACAATGATCATAAATCTAGTCTTTGTACATTCTTTATGTTTTGCTCTCATTTTATCCTATTTCTGTCATAATAATGCACTTGTGGTTATCCTGGGTAAACTTGTGTTCCGTCGTCAGTCGGGCTTTATTTTCTTAAATTGTCAAAAACGAGTACGTGTGTTTCTAAGTGTTCATATGTGTACATACACGTGTGTGTGTGTGCGTGCGTGTGAGCGCACATATGACTGCATACCAGCGCGCGCGGCAAATCACTCTTTCAGTATTTCTATACAAACAGTCTTCATAGTTCTATAGACAGTTACGGCGCGCACAAATGCCGACAAAGACAAAGCGCCCGCATTTCGCGTGTTTCACGTGCTCGCCGAGTGTGCGGGCGGTGTCAAGACCGTAACTTGACCCCCGCGAGCCCTGGGTTGACATTTCTTCAGCCATTGTTCACGCCTGGGCGACGATGGCCTGGCTTGGGGCTGCCATGGCAACCTGCACGCGCTTTGCGCAGAGCCTGACTGATAGTTCGATGCCAAGACGGCGGAGGGTTTGTGTGTGTGTGTGTGTGTGTGTGTGTGTGTGTGACGTAAGCTGTTTCTGCCGTCAGTCAGTGACTTGACATAGAATTCACCACTTCCCTTTCCCCCCCTAGCCTTTCATCCTCCCCACTTCCCCCCCGCCTCCTTTAGCCCTCCCCCCCCCCCCCCCCCCCCCCCCCCCCCCCCCCCCCCCCCCCCCCCCGTCCCTCCCCACCCCCCTCTCCCCTTCCTGAGATGTTTCGAAACGTTTACCGCCCTGCATACAACAGTAGTGCACAACACGGAGTATAAAAATGAGAAGAAAAGCTGCTGCCTCAATAGACTTGAAAATAGATCAGGTTGAAAAAAAAGGACGCATAAATGAACAAGATTGAATAATCAAATGAATTATTTAACAGACAGAGGAATACACTGCCTAGGTCAGTGAATGCTGGGTGAAAATACGAAACGAAAAGTGAAGAGGATGTAGATCAATAATGTAGAAAATATACATCGCTTTACAACTAAACAATAAGCCTTCGTCTGTCTCCCCACCTACTCGCCATGACTTGGTGTTAAAACCCCTATAGTTTCAAACAAAATAGAAGAAAAGAAAAGAACATTCAAAACGAACGGAACACAAACGGTCCTTGTTTTTAAATGTCACTTCGGGCTTCACCAAATGTCACTTCCGGCTCCACAGTCACGTCCAGCTCCACGGTCATTTTCGGCTCTCCGGCTCCACGGTCACTTCCGGCTCCACGGTCACTTCCGGCTACATGGTCACTTCAGGCTCTCCGGCTCCACGGTCACTTCCGGCTCCACGGCCGCTTCCGGTTCTCTGGCCACAGCCACAGCCAGATGTTCCTGTCGCAGCCCCCAGCAACGGCATCCCACAGGGAGCAATCCTGCCAGTTGCCAGGCATTGTGGAATCCGTTACCCTTGTGTTTTCGGCCACAGAAATTTTAATAAGCAAAATGTGTGTGCGTGTGTGTGTGTGTGTGTGTGTGTGTGGGGGGGGGGGGGGGGGGGGGGGGGGGGCAGATAGGGGGTGGCGCAGATGTGTGTGTGTGTGTGTGTGTGTGTGTGTGTGTGTGTTTTACTTTCCGAACTGTCCACAAACGTACTCCTGTAAACGCCCACTGAAAAGAAAGTTCCATCAAGATTTTATAAGAGGAATGTGGCCACTATAAAAAAAAAAAAATAAATAAAGAAAATATGAAGCGTTTAGCAAACACGTTCAGAATTGTCGCTTTTTTTTTAAAATTGTGAATTAAATCAGAACTGTTCGATAAAGAAACATAGGAACACAAAGAAACGCTAACAACCTCTCTCCACGTGAACATCTAACGTCATTCGTTTGTTTACTCTCTCTCTCTCTCTCTCTCCTCTCTCTCTCTCTCTCTCTCTCTCTCTCTCTCTGTGTGTGTGTGTGTGTGTGTGTGTGTGTGTGTGTGTGTGTGTGTGTGTGTGTGTGTGAGGCGTTTCAGAATCACTGAAGCATGTTCGTCACCTAAATCAATGGACCGGAACTGCAGTGGCTATGCTCTGTTGTGTGTGTGTGTGTGTGTGTGTGTGTGTGTGTGTGTGTGTGTGTGTGTGTGTGTTTTGCAGAATAATGCTGTCACACTGAATGAAGGCGGCATGCCGCACGGCTAGTTCTGTCAGCGTGTACAGACAACGAAGGGACTGAGAACTTCTGCAGAGCCAGGCCCTGGCACACAACGGACCTGAAGGAACCAGGTGAAGTGTTCCTCAGTGGAGTGCCCCAGGGACTCCCCTTTGGAGGTAAGACAATGAGGAGGAGGAAGAGGAGGAGGAGGAAGAGGAGGAGGAGGAGGAGGAGGAGTAGGAAGAAGAAGAAGAAGAAGAAGAAAAAGAAGAAGAAGAAGAAGAAAAAGAAGAAGAAGAAGAAGAAAAAAGAAGAAGAAGAAGGAAAAGAAGAAGGAAAAGAAGAAGAAAAAGAAGAAGAAGAAGAAGAAAAAAAAGAAGAAGAAGAAGAAAAGCTTTCCTCATCACCGGCCGGACAGATCGATGAGTGACACAGCGAGCTCATGCGATCTATTAGTTAGGTTCCAATCAATTCCGATACGATCGATTTGTCAGGTTCCAATTAATTCCGCTTTGATATTCACACGGCTACCCCGGATGATGTGTCAGACAGATCACATCCTCGACAAAATGGGACGCGGCGCATACCCACCACGACACTAACACCAACAGGACGACATATGAGCTGTGAAGGGTGGGACATGACACTGTATATAGTGTTACAACTACCACCAGCATGTCGTGACTTTGTATATAGTGTTACAACTACCACCAGCATGTCGTGACTTTGTATATAGTGTTTACAACTATCACCAGCATGTCGTGAAAAAGCCACCTGTGTTGGATGGCCTGGAATTTGAACCCTCAACATTTGACTGCGGACTCGGTGCTGTAATAGAAAGTGTGTCAGGCAAACGCAGCCCCCAACGGTCACTGACCATCGTCCGAGGACTGACCAGCGCACTGGGTCAATGGCGTCGGTCTGGCATCTGCCAGGGCTTGTCTCTGAGAGCCCTTTTCTTCCTTTTTTTTTTTTTCTTCTTCTCCTCCTCCTCCTCCTCCTTCTTTCTTCTTCTTCTTCCCTCCTCCTCCTCCTCTTCCTCCTCCTCCTCCTCCTTCCTCTTCTTCTCCTCCTCCTCCTTCTTCTTCTCCCTGTTCTCCTCCTCCTCTTTCTTCTTTTTTTCTCCGTCTTCTTCTTCTCCTATGTATGTAAACACTGACATCTATATCCCGCCGTGACCCTGCACACTGTGGTCTCTGGCTCAGCAGTTGTGGAGGGACGGAGTAGTTCTCGCCCAGGGACGCACCGTCATGAAAGAGGAAAGAGTTCTTCGCCCTCGAGAAGAAGGGAAGTAATGAGCTTTCCGCTCCCGATTACTCTACAGGAGTTTGTTCACCTTTCGTACTGCAACTCACGCCGTCCGCTTTAATAAACATTTTTTGTAGTTTTTTTTTTCTGTCAATGAAATAAAACATAAATATATATATATATATATATATATATATATATATATATATATATATATATATATAGATAGAGAGAGAGAGAGAGAGAGAGAGAGAGAGAGAGAGAGAGACTGACTATCTTGATTTATATATTTATGCCCAAGGGTGAGAGGTATGAAAGCTCGTGCGGTTTGTTCCCGTTGTTTTCTTGTGTGTTGTGTGTGTGTGTGTGTGTGTGTGTGTTTTCATGTAATCCTTGCCATGCAGAAGAGAGTGTGCTTGCTGACAAAATTATTTTCATTCGGAGAAACATACAAACAAAGCGAGATGCTCGTTATTAAAACCAATTACAGTATGAAATAAAAGAAATTCACCAGAGAGATGGCACGTAAAATCGCTTACTGTATATTAATGCTTCTAAGTCACAAAAGACATGCTAGTTCTTGAATCATTATCCGTTAAAAAAAAGAAAAAAACAAGAACAAGCAAACAACAACAAAGTGAGATGCTGTCGTGTAAATCATTGAAACTCACGATCAACTTTGGAACAGGTCTACCATAAGGGTTTGTTGCTGTGTTTTGTTTGGGGTGGGGGCTTATTGTTGTTGTTTTGAGGAGGGGCCCCCACCCCCACCCCTTCTGGGGTGTATGTGTGAGTTCACATTGTGTTGGCACCTCATCAGCAGAAGAATGAAGGCACACTGACGGGTTGATTGCCATCCACACACAAGGACAAACCTCGAATCCAACTATCTCTTGTTTCTCGTATTACATTATAAGTCGCTTGTAAGAACACACACACACACACACACACACACACACACACCACACACACACACACACACACACACACAAAACACAATGACAATGCTTTATTGACAATAGTTATACAACCCTTATGCCAAAGGAGTACATGCGCAATTTCAACTTAGTGTTGCCAAACTCAACCAACAATAGAAATACGAGTCAAAAAGAAGCGTACACACAGGACCATTCATCAAAAAATATTCTCATCACAATAAACCTCTTATTGCATAATCATGATTTACAAACACAGCCTACGTATTAAGTTTTTTTTCACTCTAAATCGAAAAGCTTCCGCCACAAACTTAACAAATGAGTTTACAATGTCTACATTTTCAGAGGATAAAATGCCAAAGAGGTTTTGAGTTTGACCGAAAAAGGACTTAAAGGGAGAACAATCATTTCTAGATCTTTTATACTCTAGGCATCACAGAGAGAGAGAGAGAGAGAAGAGAGAGAGAGAGAGAGAGAGAGAGAGAGAGAGAGAGAGAGCATTTAGCATTTTACAGCTGTATTACATACTGTATGTTGAATTAGCAATTTCGAGCCATAATCATCCGTCCTTACGGCTTTATTAGGGCATAGATATGTAGTGGGGATTAGGGTACGTTCATACAGGCACGCACGTCAGTCGCGCGGACAGACAAATCGTGGGGATGCGGTGCTCCCTTCTTCATTTCCACACACACACACACACACACACACACAGTGGAGCTGTTCATACCGCCACAGACACAAATCGTGCGGATGTGGCACTCCCTTTTTCATTTTCACTTACAGAGTAGAAGGTGTTCGTACCGCCACAGACACGTACGCATGACCACTTCCGCAAAAAAAAAAAAAAAAAAATGTCGTGCGTGCTTGCCACAATTCAAACGCGCGTGCGGACAGAAAAGAGTGGGGCGGATAGGCAGACTCTCCCTCTGGGCGTTCATATACTGACACGATCTGTTTCTTTTCCTCCACCACCACGAAGTAAATCTTCTGTCGTCTCGTCAGCGCCATGTTGACCCGAATGCCAGCTGTGGTTATTACTCCAAGCAGCCTCACGGACGGAGAACATGCGGATCAGTATGAACGCTTTTTGTCACGCGCGAGCGATTTTTCACGTGCGCACGACAGTCGTGCGTGCTAGTATGAACGTACCCTTAGTCTCGCCAGTATTCACCCTTTATCACACACACACACACACACACATACACACACACAGAGGCGGTGATCAAACCTTTCTGCCCTTTGGTATTTGAACATGATACCAAAAAAAAAGGACAGCGCTCATCCTCATAGAACTCTCAAATCATACACATCCATGCTATCACAAAACAGAATCTCTCTCTCTCTCTCTCTCACACACACACACACACACACACACACACACACACACATACACACACACACACACACACACAAGTGAATCACTCGTCCAACATGTCTGAAAGACAGAGCACACATGCAGTGACTCACTTCCATTGGCCAGCCTTCATTACTTCATGTGTCACGAACGACACTCAGGCGGTGTTGACTAAAGGCCACCTCCTGCAGGCATGTTCATCATAATACTTGGACTGTTTTACCTTCTTCTCCCCTCCCCTCCTCTCGCTCCCTCACTCTTCTAATCCCTTCCCTAACACACACCCCCCACCCCCGTTCCCCATCATCTTACTTCACGTGTCGTGTAAGACAAGGCATAGGACAAATTGACGAGAGGGTGTTTGCCAGTTTGCGCCGAATATGTGAAGATAAGTGGTTTCTCGTTCTTCGTTTTCACTGTCCTAAATGTTGTGCGTTTTTTTTTTTCCCTGAAGAATTACCAAGAGGTCGAAATGCATTGTGTTTTGTCCTGTCATCTGTTTATCTGTATCTGTGGCGGTAACTAACCACTTTTCCTTTTCCAAATTTTGCTACATTTTCCGCCCTCAGTCACCTCGTTTTCAAACTAAGCCAGTTTCAAGTGATCGATAAATCAGGCACAGTCCTCATTCTGACAGCAGTGACAGGACGTTGCTAGGCGTGCTGGCTGTTCTTCAGGCGCTGGCTCTCCATGTCGCTGGTCCGTTGTTTCGATGTGTCCAAGACGTCGTCAGCAGGGCTGAGATCCACGTAGACGCCCGCGTTGTTGGTGCTGGACATTCGCAGCTGTATGCTCCGGCTTCTGTCCGCCTGTCGCCGGCTGTACACGGCGTAGAACACACACACACACACACACACACACACACACACACACACACACACACACACACACACACACACACACACACACACACACACACACACACAGATAGAGATAGAGAGAGAGAGAGAGAGAGAGAGAGAGAGAGTCATTAAATACTTACGCAACAGACTACTCATAAACAAAAAACAGAGAGAGAGAGAGAGAGAGAGAGAGAGAGAGAGAGAGAGAGAGAGAGAGAGCGTCATTAAATACGCAACAGACTACTCATAAACAAAAAAAGAGAGACAGAGAGACAGCGTGACCAAGGGTACCATGGGATCCCAATCATGATAATGAGACCAGGGATACCATGGGATCCCAATCATGACAATGAGACCAGGGGTACCATGGGATCCCAATCATGACAGTGAGACCAGGGGTACCATGGGATCCCAATCATGACAATGAGACCAGGGGTACCATAGGATCCCAATCATGATAATGAGACCAGGGGTACCATGGGATCCCAATCATGATAATGAGACCAAGGGGTACCATGGGATCCCAATCATGACAGTGTGACCAGGGGTACCATGGGATCCCAATCATGACAATGTGACCAGGGTACCATGGGATCCCAATCATGACAGTGAGACCAAGGGTACCATGGGATCCCAATCATGACAATGAGAACAAGGGTACCATGGGATCCCAATCATGATAATGAGACCAAGGGTACCATGGGATCCCAATCATGACAATGTGACCAGGGGTACCATGGGATCCCAATCATGACAATGAGACCAGGGGTACCATGGGATCCCAATCATGACAGTGAGACCAGGGGTACCATGGGATCCCAATCATGACAATGTGACCAGGGGTACCATGGGATCCCAATCATGATAATGAGACCAGGGGTACCATGGGATCCCAATCATGACAGTGAGAACAGGGGTACCTTGGGATCCCAATCATGACAGTGAGACCAGGGGTACCATGGGATCCCAATCATGATAATGAGACCAAGGGTACCATGGGATCCCAATCATGATAATGAGACCAGGGGTACCATGGGATCCCAATCATGACAGTGACACCAGGGGTACCATGGGATCCCAATCATGATAATGAGACCAGGGGTACCATGGGATCCCATCATGATAATGAGACCAGGGGTACCATGGGATCGAAATCATGACAGTGAGACCAGGGGTACCATGGGATCCCAATCATGACAGTGAGACCAGGGGTACCATGGGATCCCAATCATGACAGTGAGACCAGGGGTACCATGGGATCCCAATCATGATAATGAAACCAGGGTACCATGGGATCCCAATCATGACAGTAAGACCAGGGGTACCATGGGATCCCAATCATGATAATGAGACCAAGGGTACCATGGGATCCCAATCATGATAATGAGACCAAGGGTACCATGGGATCCCAATCATGACAGTGAGACCAGGGGTACCATGGGATCCCAATCATGACAGTGAGACCAAGGGTACCATGGGATCCCAATCATGACAATGAGACCAAGGGTACCATGGGATCCCAAGCATGACAGTGAGACCAGGGGTACCATGGGATCCCAATCATGACAATGAGACCAGGGGTACCATGGGATCCCAATCATGATAATGAGACCAAGGGTACCATGGGATCCCAATCATGACAGTGAGACCAGGGGTACCATGGGATCCCAATCATGACAATGTGACCAAGGGTACCATGGGATCCCAATCATGATAATGAGACCAAGGGTACCATGGGATCCCAATCATGATAATGAGACCAAGGGTACCATGGGATCCCAATCATGACAATGTGACCAAGGGTACCATGGGATCCCAATCATGACAATGAGACCAGGGGTACCATGGATCCCAATCATGACAGTGAGACCAGGGGTACCATGGGATCCCCATCATGATAATGAGACCAAGGGTACCATGGGATCCCAATCATGATAATGAGACCAAGGGTACCATGGGATCCCAATCATGACAATGAGACCAGGGGTACCATGGGATCCAAATCATGACAATGAGACCAAGGGTACCATGGGATCCCAATCATGATAATGAGACCAGGGGTACCATGGGATCCCAATCATGACAATGAGACCAAGGGTACCATGGGATCCCAATCATAACAGTGAGACCAAGGGTACCATGGGATCCCAATCATGACAGTGAGACCAGGGGTACCATGGGATCCCAATCATGACAATGAGACCAGGGGTACCATGGGATCCCAATCATGATAATGAGACCAAGGGTACCATGGGATCCCAATCATGATAATGAGACCAAGGGTACCATGGGATCCCAATCATGACAGTGAGACCAGGGGTACCATGGGATCCCAATCATGATAATGAGACCAGGGTACCATGGGATCCCAATCATGACAGTGAGACCAGGGGTACCATGGGATCCCAATCATGATAATGAGACCAAGGGTACCATGGGATCCCAATCATGACAATGACCAAGGGTACCATGGGATCCCAATCATGACAGTGAGACCAGGGGTACCATGGGATCCCAATCATGATAATGAGACCAGGGGTACCATGGGATCCCAATCATGACAGTGAGACCAAGGGTACCATGGGATCCCAATCATGACAATGTGACCAAGGGTACCATGGGATCCCAATCATGATAATGAGACCAGGGGTACCATGGGATCCCAATCATGACAGTGAGAGCAAGGGTACCATGGGATCCCAATCATGACAATGTGACCAGGGGTACCATGGGATCCCAATCATGACAGTGAGACCAGGGGTACCATGGATCCCAATCATGACAGTGAGACCAAGGGTACCATGGGATCCCAATCATGATATGAGACCAGGGGTACCATGGGATCCCAATCATGACAGTGAGACCAGGGGTACCATGGGATCCCAATCATGACAGTGAGACCAGGGGTACCATGGGATCCCAATCATGATAATGAGACCAGGGGTACCATGGGATACCAATGAGACCAAGGGTACCATGGGATCCCAATCATGATAATGAGACCAGGGGTACCATGGGATCCCAATCATGACAGTGAGACCAGGGCTACCATGGGATCCCAATCATGACAGTGAGACCAGGGGGTACCATGGGATCCCAATCATGATAATGAGACCAGGGGTACCATGGGATACCAATGAGACCAAGGGTACCATGGGATCCCAATCATGACAGTGAGACCAGGGGTACCATGGGATCCCAATCATGATAATGAGACCAAGGGTACCATGGGATCCCAATCATGACAGTGAGACCAAGGGTACCATGGGATCCCAGTCATGACAGTGAGACCAGGGGTACCATGGGATCCCAATCATGACAGTGAGACCAGGGGTACCATGGGGTCCCAATCATGACAGTGAGACCAGGGGTACCATGGGATCCCAATCATGATAATGAGACCAGGGGTACCATGGGATCCCAATCATGACAGTGAGACCAGGGGTACCATGGGATCCCAATCATGATGATGAGACCAGGGGTACCATGGGATCCCAATCATGATAATGAGACCAAGGGTACCATGGGATCCCAATCATGACAGTGTGACCAGGGGTACCATGGGATCCCAATCATGACAATGAGACCAGGGGTACCATGGGATCCCAATCATGACAGTGAGACCAGGGGTACCATGGGATCCCAATCATGACAATGTGACCAGGGGTACCATGGGATCCCAATCAGTATAATGAGACCAGGGGTACCATGGGATCCCAATCATGACAGTGAGACCAGGGGTACCATGGGATGCCAATCATGACAGAGAGACCAGGGGTACCATGGGATGCCAATCATGACAGTGAGACCAGGGTACCCATGGGATCCCAATCATGACAATGTGACCAGGGGTACCATGGGATCCCAATCATGACAATGAGACCAGGGGTACCATGGGATCCCAATCATGATAATGAGACCAGGGGTACCATGGGATCCCAATCATGATAATGAGACCAGGGGTACCATGGGATCCCAATCATGACAATGTGACCAGGGGTACCATGGGATCCCAATCATGATAATGAGACCAGGGGTACCATGGGATCCCAATCATGACAGTGAGACCAAGGGTACCATGGGATCCCAATCATGACAATGTGACCAAGGGTACCATGGGATCCCAATCATGACAGTGAGACCAGGGGTACCATGGGATCCCAATCATGATAATGAGACCAGGGGTACCATGGGATCCCAATCATGATAATGAGACCAGGGGTACCATGGGATCCCAATCATGACAGTGAGACGAGAGGTACCATGGGATCCCAATCATGATAATGAGACCAAGGGTACCATGGGATCCCAATCATGATAATGAGACCAAGGGTACCATGGGATCCCAATCATGACAGTGAGACAAAGGGTACCATGGGATCCCAATCATGACAGTGAGACCAAGGGTACCATGGGATCCCAATCATTATAATGAGACCAAGGGTACCATGGGATCCCAATCATGACAATGTGACCAGGGGTACCATGAGATCCAAATCATGACAATGAGACCAAGGGTACCATGGGATCCCAATCATGATAATGAGACCAAGGGTACCATGGGATCCCAATCATGATAATGAGACCAAGGGTACCATGGGATCCCAATCATGACACATGTGACCCAGGGGTACCATGGGATCCCAATCATGACAGTGAGACCAGGGGTACCATGGGATCCCAATCATGATAATGAGACCAAGGGTACCATGGGATCCCAATCATGATAATGAGACCAGGGGTACCATGGGATCCCAATCATGACAGTGAGACCAAGGGTACCATGGGATCCCAATCCTGATAATGTGACCAAGGGTACCATGGGATCCCAATCATGACAGTGAGACCAGGGGTACCATGGGATCCCAATCATGATAATGAGACCAGGGGTACCATGGGATCCCAATCATGACAATGTGACCAGGGGTACCATGGGATCCCAATCATGATAATGAGACCAAGGGTACCATGGGATCCCAATCATGATAATGAGACCAGGGGTACCATGGGATCCCATTCATGATAATGTGACCAAGGGTACCTTGGGATCCCAATCATGACAGTGAGACCAGGGGTACCATGGATCCCAATCATGACAATGAGACCAGGGGTACCATGGGATCCCAATCATGACAGTGAGACCAGGGGTACCATGGGATCCCAATCATGACAATGAGACCAGGGGTACCATGGGATCCCAATCATGACAATGAGACCAGGGGTACCATGGGATCCCAATCATTACAGTGAGACCAGGGGTACCATGGGATCCCAATCATGATAATGAGACCAAGGGTACCATGGGATCCCAATCATGACAATGAGATCAGGGGTACCATGGGATCCCAATCATGACAGTGAGACCAGGGTACCATGGGATCCCAATCATGACAGTGAGACCAGGGGTACCATGGGATCCCAATCATGACAATGAGACCAGGGTACCATGGGATCCCAATCATGACAATGAGACCAGGGGTACCATGGGATCCCAATCATGACAGTGAGACCAGGGGTACCATGGGATCCCAATCATGACAATGAGACCAAGGGTACCATGGGATCCCAATCATGACAGTGAGACCAGGGGTACCATGGGATCCCAATCATGACAATGAGACCAGGGGTACCATGGGATCCCAATCATGACAGTGAGAGCAGGGGTACCATGGGATCCCAAGCATGACAGTGAGACCAGGGGTACCATGGGATCCCCATCATGATAATGAGACCAAGGGTACCATGGGATCCCAATCATGACAGTGAGACCAAGGGTACCATGGATCCCCAATCATGATAATGAGACCAATGGTACCATGGGATCCCAATCATGACAGTGAGACCAGGGTACCATTGGATCCCAATCATTACAGTGAGACCAGGGGTACCATGGGATCCCAATCATGACAATGAGACCAGGGGTACCATGGATCCCAATCATGACAATGAGACCAGGGGTACCATGGGATCCCAATCATGACAGTGAGACCAAGGGTACCATGGGATCCCAGTCATGACAGTGAGACCAAGGGTACCATGGGATCCCAATCATGACAATGAGACCAGGGGTACCATGGGATCCCAATCATGACAGTGAGACCAGGGGTACCATGGGATCCCAGTCATGACAGTGAGACCAAGGGTACCATGGGATCCCAATCATGACAGTGAGACCAGGGGTACCATGGGATCCCAGTCATGACAGTGAGACCAAGGGTACCATGGGATCCCAATCATGACAATGAGACCAGGGGTACCATGGGATCCCAATCATGACAGTGAGACCAGGGGTACCATGGGATCCCAATCATGACAGTGAGACCAGGGGTACCATGGGATCCCAATCATGACAATGAGACCAAGGGTACCATGGGATCCCAATCATGACAATGTGACCAAGGGTACCATGGGATACCAATCATGATAGTGAGACCAGGGGTACCATGGGATCCCAATCATGACAATGAGACCAGGGGTACCATGGGATCCCAATCATGACAATGAGACCAAGGGTACCATGGGATCCCAATCATGACAATGAGACCAGGGGTACCATGGGATCCCAATCATGACAATGAGACCAAGGGTACCATGGGATCCCAATCATGACAGTGACCAAGGGTACCATGGGATCCCAATCATGACAGTGAGACCAGGGGTACCATGGGATCGCAATCATGACAGTGAGACCAA
>JADBJO010001343.1:195000-300000 GCA_016801955.1 Conus betulinus | reverse complement strand
CACACAAAAAAACAATAAACCGCCGACAAAAAAACACAGACCAATACTCTGGAACTTACAGAGCTTCTTCCAGCTGAAACTCATGGTTGTGAAACCAACGGGCTCGGATGTAGACGCCTTGTTGCTCCCCGCAGCACACAGCAAGGCAAAAGCAACCGTTTAAGATTCCTCTCCCCTCTCACACACAGCTAAGGAACCGTCCTGCCCAGCACAGCCTGTAGAGTTCACAGTATGGCACTTCCAATCTGAGTTGAGGCCGACTCACTCACAACACACACGCTGACGTAGTATAGGAGTCCTATCAAGGCAAGCCAACAAGAGGCCAGTGGTCAACAACAATGAGCTGTCGAGAGGTTGAGCTTTACCCTATGTGTCCTGTGTGATTGGGTCCTTTTAGGGGCCCCTTCCAAACGTGGCGTTGACAGCACAGTGGACGTGGACCCGAAGTGGGGTGATTATTGGGCATGGATGTGGTTATCGCGCACAAGGCTCGGAGTTTACCTAGACCTGGCAAAGGTGGGTGATATCTCGGAGAGCGGACAGGAAGGTCCAGGGGTAAACCGTGTTCTCCACTCACATACAGACCTCCAGGAGTCCAACGGGTGTTTGGGATCCTAAGTGTTCACATTTATTCGTGTGAAAAAAGAATTGGGGAATAATTCGTAGTGAACCTGTCAACAAGAAGAAGAAACAAATTACAAAAAACAAAACAATGTCTTGTTTGGGGCAGACTCAATGAGAATGAGTCTTCACATCTGTTTGAATTTCCGCCCGCTTTGAAACGGACATTTATACGTGTGAGTTCAGAGAGTGTCTCTGCACCCATCCTGCACCCTCACCCCCACCCCCACCCCCCCCCACCCCCGCCACACCCCACCCTTCCTCCCTCCACCCCCCGACTCCTTAAAAACAAACAAACAAAACAAATACGCCAGTAGCCACTGTTTGGCACATTTTCAGAAAACGGGTTGAAGTGTCATGGCCTAATGCTGTCAGGAGCAAAAAACGAATTGTACAAGCTTCACCCTGTTAGAGGAATTACGGAAAACAGAGCCAATTTCTGTCTTTCTGCCGCCATAGCCTTCCCTGGACCGAATCATGTACTCATTCACTGCTGTGAGGGCAGAGAGGGGATTCAAGCCGTCAAACAGGACCCTGCGAGTGGTTCGAACTCACCACCGTCAGCTTGGCAGGCAAAGGCTCTGACCATGTGACCGCGTGCCTCTTTTCCCTCAGGGTGGGTGCCAGACATGGGCGGTAGCGGGTGTGGATGGAACGGTCCCATGCAGGTGTGGAGAGGACAATGACAACGCTTCAGACAGCTTCTCGGCCTCAGATACAGGGACCACGAACAAGGCAGACATCAAGGCCAACATACACGCGCGTGCGCGCGCGCGCGCACACACACACACACACACACACACACACACACACACACACACACACACACACACACACACACACACACACACACACACTCATTCACTCACAGGCTGACAGATTGAAACCTCTTTCAGTTCTCAGGACAGCTTTGAATTCGCCATCCAGTGGGAGCCCCCGGAGTCCTATGGCGAGTCAGAAGAACTGACAGAGGAACAACCCGTGGGATGACTACCAGAAGTCCTATGGAGAGTCAGAAGAACTCACAGAGGAACAACCCGTGGGATGACTACCCGGAGTCCTACGGCGAGTCAGAAGAACTCACAGAGGAACAACCCGTGGGATGACTACCTTGAGTCCAGTCACGCTAAAAAGTGACCAGTCCATACTGCAAACGTCGTCATCTTCTCTCTTGTCATAACTACGTTCAATTAAAAGAGAAGAAGAAGAAGAAGAAGGAGGAGGAGGAGGAGGGAGGAGGAGGAGGAGGAGGAGGAGGAGGAGGAGGAGGAGCAGAAGAAGAAGAAGAAGAACAACAACAACAAAAGAAGAAGAAGAAGAAGCAAGAAGATGAAAAACAAAGAAGACGAAGAAAAAAAGAAACAGAGAGATTGATGAGGGAGGGGGGGGGGAGAAGGGGGGGGGGGAAGGGGGGGGGGAGTCGGAGGTTCTAAAGCTTTCTGTTAAAAAAAAGTTATCCGCCATTTGGACTCAGCCCAAAAGAAATTCACTGACAATTTGTGAAGTATTTTTTTTTTTCAATTGGAACGATTGCTAGAATATTGACTGGAACATCAGGAACTTGATCCGGCCAAGAAAACAGACACCTTTGACTGGAAAATCATTTTGAAATGTCCGTGGGTCAAACTGAGGGTGGTAACGTCATGGTGGGCTGCACCGATGTGTGTTTATCTCACAGGGCGCCGAGATCTTTCTGCGTGTTTCCCCACTGTCCCTGTGTGTCACCTGATTGTGACGAGACTGGGTCAGTTGAAATCGGCTCACGATGACGTGATACAGTCAGACCAACACACACACACACACACACACACACACACACTCTCTCTCTCTCTCTCTCTCTCTCTCTCTCTCTCTCTCAGACACACACACACACACACACACACACACACACACACACACACACACACACACACGCACGCACGCACGCACACACACACACACACACACACACACACACACACACACACACACACGCGCGCGCGCGCGCAAAGGTAAGAAAAGTAGGAAAGGTAGGAAGAAAAAGTAGGGGAAACTAGGAAGGAAAAGTAGGGAAAAATAAAGAAGGAAAAGGAAAGGGAAGTAGGAGTGAAAAGTAGGGGAAACACTGGAAAGACAAGTCGGAACGGTAGGAAATGACAGAAGAGCAGTAGGGCGAGAAGGGAAAGGTAGACCATGGTACGGAAAGGTGGGGGCAACTAGGAAAAGAAGACAAAGGAAGTACGATATAGGAAATGGTGTGTGAACAGTAGAAAGAACTGAAACATGTAGGAACAGAAAAACAAGACACGAAACGGGCAGAAAAAAAAGCAGGGAGAAGACAAGAGTCGGTGCTGAACGCATCTCAGACCCTGGTCACGGCACGTGACCTGTGTGTGCTTTCCCTTAAACGGTTGACAACCTGCTCATTGCAGACCCAGCTTCATAACCTCACTGTCACTGTCACTTCCTGTAACTGCACAAGAAGTTTACAGCAGATTCAATGGTAGGTTTTTTGTTTGTTTTTTTCTTGCTGTCTGCCATTCAAGTCGATCAAGCAAAGGTGAAGAAAAACAGTGACTTAGCGACACTGGCAGTGAAGAACAGAAGAGATCCCGGTCTGGTCAGTGAGGGAAATGTCTGGCGCACAGGCAGACGGCAGCCCAGAGCAAACCATGGAAACGAAGGAGCCTCCAGACACGGAATTAGCGTCTCACCTTCCGTAAGTAACACTTTACACGAAGTTGGAAACTTTCGTTGATGTCTTTGTGTCTTTGACGACTACATCCACATTTAAGCCCATACGAAAAGATGATCTACACACAGAAAGAAGCCTTCAGGATTATTTTGTGAAGTTTTTACCATCAGCAGACTACTTTCTCTCACGGGGGTAAACGTGGACATTGCCCTCCTTGTCTTTGAGGAAGCCAGTGTCGATGTGCTGCCGATTCTCAGTGACAGTTTGATTTCCTTTTTCTACCCCTGGCCTTTGATTCCTTGAATTCTTAGACTGGGAGGCCAGATACCGCCAATCTCCCGATCGAGCGTCATGCGTTTCAGATTGATCTGAAAAGCTCACAGCTCCGCTTCTGCTGTGGTGCAAATGTGACCCCGGTGCAAAAGGTCCCCCCGGTACAAAAGGTCACCCTGGATGATGCGTTGTACTGACACATTTTACCATCAAGTCCCATGTTCATGTCTACTGCGGAACTAATGGTCGCCATTTGTGAGTGTACGATCTGTATCCGGGTGTGACTGGCGGATCACTAGAATTCTGTGGTAGATGTACAAGATTGAGTAAAGAAGAAGACTATGCCTAAATCATGATAAACGGTAGATTAGCATTCGGCTGCACACACAAAGGTTGTATAGAATATCCTTCTGTCCCTCCTCCCCTCCCCACCCCTCAACCTCCTCCCCCCCTCCCTTTTTTGATCCTTGGAAGTTTTCTAGGCTTGCTTGTTTGATTTTTTTAAAACTCAGTTTGGGCTCGGTTCTGTGCACGGGCATGCCGGGATCAGCTGGTCCTTCGGGGCTGAGAAGCGAAAGGTAGTAAGCTGTTGATAAAACCCGCGTAGGGTGCGCTAACATTTAACCTTCACTGATGAAGGTCTTTTTTTCTTTTCGGTTCACGAGGATTTCTACATAACGCAGCTCATAAAGCGGAGTAATCAGCATGTCGACAGCGGCCGTCTACCGGATGATCATGAAGATGAAGTCAGGAAGATCACTCCGACGGAATGAAGTGTAAAGCCTATGGCCAAAAGCATTCAAAAGTCGGCATAATCTTATACAAGCGTATCCCATGGATTCCCATAGATTCCATTCCAGTCAAGGTAAACATCCCCTGGGTTGCTGTGGGATGGGAGAGGTGGGAGTTCAGGAGAGGAAGGGGATATTGAGCTGCCCCCCCCCCCCCCCCCCCCACTACCCCCCTCTTCCCAATGGCTTCTGTAGCTGGGAATCACACAATGGCCAGTAGAGGTGGTAACTTGAAATCAACGTCAGTCATGACACTGTCGCTGTGTCAGTATTGGTGAAACAACTGAATGTAGAAGAAATGTTTGGTGCGTGAAAATAGCAAGGATGTCGACCCACTACCATAAGCCCAAAACAATTTTATACAGCAGCAGCAGCAGCAGCAGCAGCAACAGCAGCAGTAGCAGCAGCAGCACCGTTGTCGTCGTCGTCATCGTCGTCGTCGTCATTATCATAGTTAAGGAAGTCGTAGTTCTTTCGACGCATTACTATTACGACTACTGTGAAGAAAATTAACATATTAGTGCCTCTACTTTTGCACCTTCTGTTGTTGTTGCTGTTGCTGCCACGACTACTACAACCACTACATAGACCACTACTGCTGCTGCTGCTGTTGCTGCTGCGCTGCTGCTGCTGCTGCTACGACTACAACCATTACTTTTACTACCAGTACTAGTACCAGTACTACTACTACTACTACTGCTATCGCTATGTTGCTGCTGCTGCTACGACTATAGCCACTACATTTACTACCACTACTACTATTGCTGCTGCTGCTGCTACGACTGCTACAACCACCACATTTAATACTACTACCGCTACTGCTCCTGCAACCACTACTACTACTACTGTAGCTGCTACTGCTGCTAATGGTTATGATGATGATGCTACGACTACCACATCTTTTACAACTACTACTATTACCACCACCACACAACAACACTACTACTGCTACTACTACTGCTGCTGCTGCTGCCACTGCTGCTTCTACTACCACCACTACTTCTACTGCTACTACTGCCACTCTACTACTACTACTACTACTACTACTACTGCTGCTGCTGCTGCTGCTGCTGCTGCTGCTGCTGCTGCTGCTGTTGTTGCTGCTGCTGCTGCTGCTTCTACTACCACCACAAATCTGCTGCTGCTGCTGCTGCTGTTGTTGTTGTTGCTGCTGCTGCTACTTCTCTTGCTCCTCCTTCGCCTCCTCTTCCTCATCCTTCTGCTACTTTCTGTCAGGACTGCTACTACTTCTTCGACTTCAACTATTACGACAAATATTGCTGGGCATGTTTTTATCGCTTCTTTTTGGCGTCTGCGCCCAGCGCTTAAAAAAAAAACCCCAAAAAAACCTGATGACGTACCGACAATCATTCATTCATTGGCTTTACCTGTGCGGTGGTGTACTCATATCGAACGAACAGTATTAGCTCTTAACATATAAGCACAACATATAGGTCTTACATGTACACTGCATATTACGGAACAGATGTGTTTTTAAATCTGTTTCGAACTTAGGGAATCAGAGCGTATGAGAGTAGCAGCAGCAGTAGTAGTAGTAGTAGTAGTAGTAGTAGTAGTAGTAGTAGTATCTACTTGGCTGGCGCTTGGATACGAGAAGTCAGGTATGTTTCAGGGCTAGATTGACATTCTTCCACAAATGAACAAAAACGAAAAACATTAAAGTCCACCTGAGAATGTCCACTAGTAATAGAACATAGTGCGCGAGAGTTATGGTTACTTGTTGGAGAAAAAAAAAAGTGGGGAGAAAAGAGGAGGATGGGACCTCACCTTTAACAAAGAAAAGGTAAAATGTGAAAAGAATTTATCAACGTGGAAAAATAGTAGGTTGAAGGACAAAAAAGCCAACAAACAACAAACAAACAGAAAAAGAAGTGTGAGATGTTTTCAAAAATTATCAAAAAGCCGTATTTAAAGTGCAGATAAGAGAATTTTGATATGATGATGGGGTTAAACTTTTTTTCTAACAGCAAGACAACAATGAAAAGAATTTTTAAATTAGCAAAATTAGTCAGTGCGGTAACCTTTAGTGATCCCATCAGAAGCATCCTTCATTGTTGTGAGTGATTTATCGTAAGGACGCGTCACCATCGTGGCTTCACTGCAGTGACGACTGAACGACACAATTGTGTGAAACTCTGTAATGTACACTGAAAGTGCGAATAGCAGAAATTTCTGCCTGCCACAGATAACCCGCGTCAAGGTTGAATTGCCCTGCATCAAAACCTTTGTCTGCCGTCCTTGATCTGAGAGTATTTTGTCAACGATGCTGGTTCGGCCAGATTTGATACCATAAATAATGATAAAAACAGTGGCACGTATACACGAATCATACCCACTGTTGTCGTCGTCTGCTTTCAACTTGAATTAGTGTAAAAACGAACATTCCCAGATATGTTGAGTGGTTTGCTCGCTGTGTAAGAGAAAAGATCGCAGTCCCTGAACAACTGGTTTACTTTCGTAATATTCACTGTGCTTTGGTAGAACTACCTGTAAGCCAGTGTGGGCATCCCAGCGATTCTGACGTCAACGTTAGATCCACACACAATTCTCAAGCGGCAAGTAGAAAGAAACTCGTGGAGAGCGTGGCAGCAGAGAGTCCTCAGAAGAGAAGCCCCCGTCAAGCAAGTGTTTCGGCCCTTATCTCCTCTCTAGGGGGTTGGGCCACACCCGGTTCATGACTCCGGATGTCCCTCTGCTGCCCCTTTTTTTTTTTCCATCTTGGGACGAGCAATGGCTGGGATTCGAACCCATGACCCTCTGGACATGCTCACTTTCCACTTAATGACTCGCGCACTAACCACTGAGCCACTGGGACACCTGATATTTGTAGGAAAGTTAAGCCTTATGAAGTTCACTTTTGTTCCTCCTTGGCCAGATCCAGCTTGAACACCTCTCTGCTGCTTCTGCATTGCTTTCAGGGCTCTGTTTTTTTTTCCTCCCTGCAACTGAGAGCTGTTTCATGAGGCTGTATGCAGACGTTCCTACAAACCCCCTAGCTCCAATTTCTGCAGTGAGGACTTTGACCCTGATAGCCTTCTCTCCTCAGCTGTTTGCCAGATCAGCATACTTTTCAGTCTTGTAGATTTGAGCTGCCTCCATTCTGTTCTCATTTGGCACCGTGAGCTCGATCATGATCAGCTGCTTGGTTGACTGAGAGTGGACTACTATATGTCTGGTCTCATGCCACTCTTACTGATGATCTCTGGGTGACTCTTCCATTCTGGGAGGTCTGCAGTGCTCTCCCAGTCATCTGCCCCGTCCAGCAGACTCTGCCTGCATGTTCCGAGTGGCACTGTTGTTCTTGGCCATTCGCTGCGCTGCCTCCTGCCGTGAAGAATGTTGCGGGTGCTTCTGGAGTCCTGATTTTCCCTTTTGTGGTGTTGGTACTAGCCCAGACTACTTGTACAATCTCTTTGAGCACTTGGTTGTGCTTCCATGTGTACCTTCCTTGAGCCAGGGCTACTTTACATGAGCTTAGGTTACGACCAAGATCAATCAAACTCTTCTTCTTTGATACTTCAGTGAGCTGAACTCTGAGTGCATGTGTACCGAACACAAACTCATGCTCTCTGATACTTCAGTGAGCTGAGTGCATGTGTACCGAACAAGCTGATTCTAGTCTCTCCTTCAAGCGATTCGGACGGAGAAAAAATGTCGACCCTGGTAACAAGCTGTGTGGCGTGTGTGGCGGTACAGGCGTGCCGAAGTGGTTGGCGTCTCGCACTCCCAGCTGGGAGGTCGTGGGTTCAATTCCCATCAGAGTCATGTGGGATGTTTCTGCTCTGAACGGTTCCTACGCAGTGTTGAGTTTGCTACGGGCTCAGTTAGGAAGACTGGAACCACACAGTCGAGTTTCATCCGCTTCATGGATGCATCTCTGAGAGTGTTGCTCAAATGTCCTTGGCCAACAGTGCAGGTGTCTGTATCTCTTGGGCCTAGTTGACGCGGGATATATTATGAAAGGAAGCGTTCATTATATCCCTGTCATGTAGTCTCAGACCAGAATGGACATCCGTAGCATCACCTTCGTCATCATCATCATTCTCATCGATCAGCATAAAAAAGCATAAAAATGAGGCTTAACCTATCGATTATCAAAGAGCATCCCTAGAATGCTCGAGAATGAGGACGTAGCTAGGCCAGTCAAAATTCATAGAACTTTATAGAAGGATTGAGTACTCTCACATCTTACAACCAATCAAAGCGCCTGGAACATAAGAAAAAAAATTCTGAAAGCTTCTGACGCTTTTTGCCTAGGCTTACGCTAAAGAGACCTCGGAAATCGTGACGTAATTTATGCATTCATCGTTTGGTAAACAAACTTCGCATCAAAATTAACACGTACAGTGTGAAACCTAAGATGTTTAGATCTGGATCAACCGATGATAAATAATCATTAGCGAATTCGAAATGTTTGTGGGTTTTTAATTTCCGTTTATTGTTAGATTTAAAGTCTTGATGGGAGATAACTGGTAAACATACGTCGTCGTTCATGGTTTCATAAAGCAAAATGGATTTATAGAATCAAGTGGCAAACGTACACCATTGAATAATTTTGAAATGGCTTGGTAGATCCTAATCAACAGACATACTCCATTGCTACAGGTTTGATAGACGGTGACTGGCAAAAATACAACATCCATAATGGTTTGAGTCAGCTTAACAGACATCTATGCACCTTTCATAATGGTTTGATAAAACTGTCACTAGCAACGATATACCATTCATAATCGCTGTATAAAATGTAACCGGCGTACATAGCCTACACCATTCAGAAGGCTTTGACAGAATGAAACATATAAACCATCCACAATGGCGTGATAGAATGTAGGCTAAATGGCAAGCATACACCATTTTACTAATCGCTGGATAGAATGTAACTGGCAAACATCCACATTAATAATGGTTTGATAAAATGGAAGTGGGAAATGCATGATTGAACTAAACTGGCAAACTGACGCCATTTGTAACGGTTTTAACAAAATCTGACCGGCAAACGTGTTTTTTTTTTTCTTCTCATCATGGAATAGACAGGGCTTGATGGTCAGCATCACATCTTTACACATTCAGTCAGTCAGCGAGTTTGAACATGATTTTCTTTTGCTTCTGAGGTGGCACCTTTGGTTGGTTTTTTGAAAACTCAACAAACAATCTACGGTTGTTGCACACCAGCCTTTTTCTGGGATAGCATTCTTCTTAAAACCGAAAGGTAGAGGAATCAAGTTACCACTTTCCGCGGTCTCTGAGGAGAAACAATCAGGTTTCAAAATACCGGTATCTGACCAGGTTTCAAAATACCGGTATCTGACCAGGAGTTACATGTTAGTGAGTTTCCTCCCCACTGGAGATTGTCTCACCCTTGGAGACTGTAAGCTTGCTGAAGGCTCATTTTGAGAAGCATTTATTATTTCCTATTCACCCACTCAAGCACATACTGTTAGTTAGGCAGAATTATCTACCACTGCAGCTATGAATGCTTATCTCCCCCTATTCCCCCTATTTCTTCAATCTTAGACATAACAGCAAGCATTGTTTATAATTGAATATATATATATGTGTGTGTGTATATGTATATATATATATATATATATATATATATATATATATATAGAGAGAGAGAGAGAGAGAGAGAGAGAGAGAGAGAGAGAGAGAGATTCTACTGTTAAGTTCTCAGGCATCCACTCGGTAGGTAGTAAATGTGATGTAGTCGTGATAACTGTGTACGCTGACCTGAAACGCTTCATTAACTCGGACGTGTAACCAGTCTTCGTAATTGCTGTGTTTTCTCTCTCTCTCACTCACTCTCTCTCTCTCTCTCTCTCTCTCTCTCTCTCTCTCTCTCTCTCTCTCTCTCTCTCTCTCTCTCTCTCACACACACACACACACACACACACACACACACACACACACACACACACACACACACACACACACAGACAGAGAGAGAGAGAGAGAGAGAGAGAGAGAGAGAGAGAGAGAGAGAGAGAGAGAGAGAGAGAGAATGAAAATTTACCGTTGGCATTTTGTTGGTAACTGCCAACACGAGATCTCCTACATTGGCAGAAAAACAAGTACTGATCAGACTCTCCGGCCATCCCCAACCGAAAGATGTCACTAAAGGGTTGATTTCCAGGCATACTTTTTAACTCTATCGTGAAATTGTCTTCATCTCCTAAACTTTTATTGTTTAACATTCATCAGTGCATAAACTGATAAAAAAAAAAAATGTGCTCAAAGAATATGGTTTTTCGAATGTTGTAACTATCATTGATTTACATTCTATTGAGATGGGGCCATTCTATTGGTTTTCTCTTTGTGCAGAGGTGCACTTCTATACAAACGTGTTACTAAACATTAGTCACAAGTGTGATATTATCTTGCTAAATGAAGTTGATTTACTTATATGAATAAAGGGAGCTGCTGCAAAACAGGAAAACAAAACAAAACAAAAACAGGTTTCACTTGGTTTAAGATGTCCTCCTCCCCCCTTGAGTCCCCCCCCCCCCCCCCCCCCCCTCCCCCTCCTGCAGACTTGAAACTGTAATGGTCGAAGTGGTGCTTTGCATTTGCATCAGATATTCATAGCAACGATGTAAACAAAAACATGACACCTGTGTTTACAGTGTAAACGGCTCTGGCACACCATCGTACACCAATACACGTGTCTCTGGTGGACCACCATACAACGCCATGGAAAATTCTGGTGGACCACCATATAACGCCATGGAAAATTCTGGTGGACCACCATACAACGCCATAGAAAATTCTGGTGGATCACCATACAACGTCGTACAAAACTCCGGTGGACCACCATACAACGCCATACAAAGCTCTGTTGATCCACCATACAACGCCATACAAAGCTCTGTTGGATCGTCATACAACGCCATACAAAACTCCGGTGGACCACCATACAACGTCATGGAAAATTCTGGAGGACCACCATACAACGCCGTATGGCACTCTGGTGGACCACCATACAACACCATAGAAAAATCTGGTGGACCACTAGTCAACGCCATAGAAAGTTCTGGTGGATTGCCATACAACGCCATAGAAAATTCTAGTGGACCGCCATACAACGCCATGGAAAATTCTGGAGGACCACCATACAACGCCATACAAAACTCCAGTGGACCACCATACAACGCCATACAAAACTCTGGTGGACCACCATACAACGCCCACACAAAACTCTGGTGGACCACCTTACAACGCCGTACAAACCTCTGATGGACCACCATACCACGCCATACAAAACTCTGGTGAACCACCATACAACGCTATGGAATATTCTGGAGGACCACCATACATTGCCATGGAAAATTCTGGAGGACCACCATACATTGCCATGGGAAATTCTGGAGGACCACCATACAATGCCATAGAAAATTCTAGTGGACCGCAATACAATGCCATGGAAATTTCTGGAGGACCACCATACAACGCCATACAAAACTCTGGTGGACCACCATTCTACAGCATAGAAAATTCTAGTGGACCACCATACAATGCCGTACAAAACTCTGGACGACCACCATACAACGCCATACAAATATCTATTGGACCACCATACAAAGCCATACAAAACTCTGGTGAACCACAATACAACGCCATAGAAAATTCTGGAGGACCACCTTACAACGCCGTACAAACCTCTGATGGACCGCCATACAACACCATACAAAAAAACTCTGGTGGACCACCATACAGCGCCATACAAAACTCTGGTGGACCTCTATACAACGCCATGGAAAACTTTGGTGGACCACCATACAATGCCATCCAAAGCTTTGTTGGATCACCATACAACGCCATACAAAATTCTGGTGGACCACCATACAACGCATACAAAATTTTGGTGGGCCACCATACAACGTCATACAAAATTCTGGTGGACCACCATTCTACGGCATAGAAAATTCTGGTGGACCACCATTCTACGGCATAGAAAATTTTGCTAGACTACCATTATACGCCATACAAAACTGTAGTGGACCACCATACAATGCCACGGAAAATTCTGGTGGATCACCATTCAACGCCATACGACAATCTGGTGGACTACCAGTCAACGCCAGAGGAAACTTTGGTGGACCACCAGTCAACGCCAGAGGAAAGTTTGGTGGACCATCAGACAATGCTACAGGAAAGTTTGGTGGACCATCAGACAACGTCAGAGGAAACTTTGGTGGACCATCAGACAACATCAGAGGAAAGTTTGGTGGACCATCAGACAACGTCAGAGGAAACTTTGGTGCACCATCAGACAACGCCAGAGGAAAGTTTAATGCACCATCAGACAACGTCAGAGGAAAGTTTAATGCACCATCAGACAACGTCAAAGGAAAGTTTGGTGCACCATCAGATAACGTCAGAGGAAAGTTTAATGCACCATCAGACAACGTCAGAGGAAAGTTTGGTGCATCATCAGACAACGTCAGAGGAAAGTTTGGTGGACCATCAGACAACGTCAGAGGAAAGTTTAATGCACCATCAGACAACGTCAAAGGAAAGTTTGGTGCACCATCAGACAACGTCGAGGAAGTTTAATGCACCATCAGACAACGTCAAAGGAAAGTTTGGTGCACCATCAGACAACGTCAGAGGAAAGTTTAATGCACCATCAGACAACGTCAAAGGAAAGTTTGGTGCACCATCAGACAACGTCAGAGGAAACTTTGGTGGACCATCAGACAACGTCAGAGGAAACTTGGGTGCACCATCAAACAACGTCAGAGGAAAGGTTGGTGGACCATCAAACAACGTCAGAGGAAACTTTGGTGCACCATCAGACAACATCAGAGGAAAGTTGGTGGACCATCAGACAACGTCAGAGGAAACTTTGGTGGACCATCAGACAACGCCAGAGGAAAATTTAATGCACCATCAGACAACGTCAAAGGAAAGTTTGGTGCACCATCAGACAACGTCAAAGGAAGTTTGGTACACCATCAGACAACGTCAAAGGAAAGTTTGGTGCACCATCAGACAACGTCAGAGGAAAGTTTGGTGGACCATCAGACAACGTCAGAGGAAAGTTTGGTGGACCATCAGACAACGTCAGAGGAAAGTTTGGTGCACCATCAGACAAAGCCAGAGGAAACTTTGGTGGACCATCAAACAACGTCAGAGGAAACTTGGGTGCACCATCAGACAACATCAGAGGAAAGTTTAATGCACCATCAGACAACGTCAGAGGGAAACTTTGGTGGACCATCAGACAACATCAGAAAAAAGTTTGGTGGACCATCAGACAACGTCAGAGGAAAGTTTGGTGGACCATCAGACAATGCCACAGGAAAGCTTGGTGGACCATCAGACAACGTCAGAGGAAACTTTGGTGCACCGTCAGACAACGTCAGAGGAAACGTTGGTGCACCATCAGACAACGTCAGAGGAAACTTTGGTGGACCACCAGTCAACGCCAGTGAAATTTTAGATGTACTACCATTTGACGCCAGAGGAAAGTTTGGGTGAACCATCAGACAACGCCAGAGGAATGTTTGGTGGACCATCAGACAACGCCAGAGGAAACTTTGGTGAACCATCACACAACGTCAGAGGAAAGTTTTGATGGACCATCAAACAACGCCAGAGAAAACTTTGGTGCACCATCAGACAACGCCAGAGGAAACTTTGGTGGACCACCAGTCAACGCCAGAGGAATTTAAGAGTACCACAATTCGACCCCAGAGGAAAGTTTGGTGAACCATCAGACAACGTCAGAGGAAACTTTGGTGCACCATCAGACAACGCCAGAGGAAACTTTGGTGGACCACCAGTCAACGCCAGAGGAATTTTAAGAGTACCACAATTTGACCCCAGAGGAAAGTTTGGTGAACCATCAGACAACGTCAGAGGAAACTTTGGTGGACTACCAGTCAACGCCAGAGGAAACTTTGGTGGACCATCAGACAACGTCAGAGGACAGTTTAATGCACCATCAGACAACGTCAGAGGAAAGTTTGGTGGACCATTAGACAACGCCAGAGGAAACTTTGGTGATCATCAGACAACGTCAGAGGAAACTTTCGTGGACTATCAGACAACATCAGAGGAAACTTTGGTGCACCCTCAGACCAACGCCAGAGGAAACTTTGGTGGACCACCATTCAACGCCAGAGGAAAGTTTGATGGACCATCAGACAACGCCAGAGGAAAATTTGGTGGACCACCATTCAACGCCAGAGGAAACTTTGGTGGACCACCATTCAACGCCAGAGGAAACTTTGGTGGACCATCAGACAACTTCAGAGGAAACTTTGGTGGACCATCAGACAACGTCAGAGGAAAGGTTGGTGGACCATCAGATAACGTCAGAGGAAACTTTGGTGCACCATCAGACAACGTCAGAGGAAACTTTGTGCACCATCAGACAACGTCAGAGGAAAGGTTGGTGGACCATCAGATAACGTCCGAGGAAACTTTGGTGGACCATCAGACAACGCCAGAGGAAAGTTTGGTGCATCATCAGACAACGTCAGAGGAAAATCTAATGCACCATCAGACAACGTCAGAGGAAAGTTTAATGCACGATCAGACAACGTCCGAGGAAACTTTGGTGGACCATCAGACAACGTCCGAGGAAAGTTTGGTGGACCAGCATTCAGCGGCAGGGAAGAATTTGCTGGTCCACCATACAACGGTAGTTCAGACTTTGGTGGTCCACCAAACAAGGAAACGGACAGCTTTGAAGAAGCAACAAATAGCACAAGAAGAGACTTCGGTGGCGAGTCAAACACTACCAGAGGAAGTCCCGGTGGACCAATAAACAGTACAGGAAGAGGCTGTAGTGGACAAGCACCTACCAGCAGAAGGGGGCCTGAGGAACACACAAACCACAGGAAGAGGTCATGAGGAACACACAAACACCACCGAAGGAGGTCATGAGGAACACACAAACACCACCGAAGGAGGTCATGAGGAACACACAACACACACCAAAAAGGAGGTCATGAGGAACACACACAAACACCACCAAAGGAGGTCATGAGGAACACACAAACACCACCAAAGAAGGTCATGGGGAACACACAAACACCACCAAAGGAGGTCATGAGGAACACAAAACACCACCAAAGGAGGTCATGAGGAACACACAAACACCACCAAAGGAGGTCATGAGGAACACACAAACACCACCAAAGGAGGTCATGAGGAACACACAAACACCACCAAAGGAGGTTACGGGGACACACAAACACACCACCAAAGGAGATTACGGGGAACACACAAACACCACCAAAGGAGGTTACGAGGAACACACAAACACCACCAAAGGAGGTTACGGGGAACACACAAACACTACCAAAGGAGGTCATGGGGAATGAACAAACACCACCAAAGGAGGTCATGGGGAATGCACGACTACTACCACCAGAGGTCATGGGGAACACACAAACACCACCAAAGGAGGTCATGGGGGACACACAAACACCACCAAAGACCCTAGGTATCAAGACACAAACACCACCACAGATCCTAGGTATTTATGCACAAACACCACCTAAGAGTCATGGGGAACACACAAACACCACCAAAGAAAAAGTCATGGGGAACACACAAACACCACCAAAGGAGGTCATGGGGAACACACAAACCACCACCAAAGGAGGTCATGGGGAACACACAAACACCACCAAAGAAGGTCATGGGGAACACACAAACACACCCAAAGGAGGTCATGGGGAACACACAAACACACCACCAAAGAAGGTCATGGGGAACATACAAACACCACCAAAGGATGTCATGGGGAACACACAAACACCACCCAAGTAAGTCATGAGGAGCACACAAACACCACCAAAGGAGGTTACGTGGAACACACAAACAGCATCAAAGGAGGTTTATGTGTAACACACAAACACCATCAAAGGGGGTCATGGGGAACACACAAACACCACCAAAGGAGGTTATGTGGAACACACAAACACCATCAAAGGGGGTGATTGGGAACACACAAACACCATCAAAGGGGGTCATGGGGAACACACAAACACCACCAAAGGAGGTCATGTGGAATACACAAACACCAGCAAAGGAGGTTATGTGGAACACAAAAACACCATCAAAAGAGGTTATATAGAACACCCCAACATCACCAAAGAAGGTCACGGGGAACACACAAACACCACACACAAAGACAGTCATGGGGAACACACAAACACCACCAAAGGAGGTCCCGGGGAACACCTAAACACCACCATAGGAGGTCATGGGGAATACACAAACACCACCGAAGGTCATGTGGAACACATACACACCAATAAAAGAGGTGTTAGGGAGGTCATAGGTATTAACAGACAAACACCACCACCTAGATATTAACACACAAACACACCAAAGAAAGGCCTAGATTTCAACACACAACACCACCAAAAAACAAGTCCTACGTATTGACACACAAACACCACCTTAGATATTGACACGCAAACACCACCAAATGTCCTAGGTTAGCACACAAACACCACCAATGACGGTCCTAGACATTAAAACACAAACACCACCAAAAAGGAAACGCACAAACAGCATCAAAGAAGGTCATGGGGAACACACAAAAACACCACCGAAAAAGGTCATGGGGAACACACAAAAACCACCGAAAAAGGTCATGGGGAACACACAAACACCACCAAAAGAAGTCATGGGGAACACTCAAACACCCACAAGGAAGTCATGGGGAACACTCAAACACCACCATAGGAGGTCATGGGGAACACACAAACACCATCAAAGGATGTCATGGGGAACACACAAACATCACCAAAGGAAGTCATGGGGAACACTCAAACACCACCCAAGGAAGTCACGAGGAACACACAACACACACCAAAGGAGGTCCTGAGCACAAATCATGATATTAAGGAAGAGGGACGCTATGTGATGGCTGGCAACAGGTACGACGACAGAAGAGACACTGTTTTCCTGCCCAGTTCCTTTTTACACCGAGCGAACAAACACAGCCAGCGCCATTGAAGAAAATCCTGTTCCAAATGGAAACGCTTACGGCGAAAATCTGTCCCCAAACTCTGGCATCTTCAGCCTGGTGAATGTCCCGGCGGACGCACACTTAAAACGTGGGCATCACCAAGAATTCCAAGATAAACAACCAGGCAGTTCCCCAATGCAGGAAGCGTGTGCCATAGCAACTGAGAGACAACAGACGGATATACCAAGAAGAGAGTATGCGAACGAACACTGAGGCGTGCATAATAGACACATATACGCATGCACACGTGTGCAGTCAAATAGACATGCAGGCGTACACATATTAGAACAAAGCCGTTTCCAGTGTGTCTGCCTACTGTGATGTGCTTTGTGCCATTTATTCAGGAATGATTTGGTATATGAACATATTTTGAAAATACGTGTTCTACAGAATCGTTTGCATCAGAAAAGGAACAGCAGAATCTGCCGATTCCAAATTTCGCGTATGAAAAAGAAAAGGTTGCTATGTAATTCTGTTCATTTTAAATGCTATGAAACGATATGGAACTTTTGAACATCAAACTATTTTAGACAGGTACTTGAAAAATCATTTAAAGTCACAATGGTGTAGAATTCTGTGTGTCTCGGTATTAAAAAAAAACTTTTTAAATGGATGAAACCAATTATATTTAATCGCTGCATATAGTGCATCTTACTCAATTGTGGACCTGTTATAATCATCGAAATATGAATTTTTGTTCAATTACTACCGAATTCATTAAGCCAAACAGCTTTCATTGTTTTTTGTTTGTTTGTTTTTTAATTCAGCGCATAAAGACTTGTGAATCGAGTTTAGTCCCGTATCATCGTTTGTTTTATTTCAAATTCTATACAATTTATTCTAAGATTTAAGATGTCACGGTGAAATAGGCTCTATATTCCCTATTACAACAAAGATCCAGCTTGAAAGACATGCGTCAAAAACAGTTTAACTTGCTGAGGACATTTCGTGCCTTGGACGTTAGGATTTGCTGAGACAGAGCAAGGCGTGATTTATCTGACCTATTCTTCTACTAGGGTTGATGCCAGAACCCAGTAGCTCACTTATATACATGCATATGAGATGCTGGGTTCTCTAGGCCTATTCATTTTATGTCATCAGTTAAACTCAAGAGGAATCAAATTCATCTGAATTTTTTTTTTTTTTTTAGCTTCTACTTCCCGACCCTTTATCAAAATTTGGGTTTGAAGTTGAGCTGTTTGCATTTTCCCAGAATTTTGACATTGCAGATATTGACAACTGTGTATAGTTCAGAGGATGTGGGAGGGTGAGGTAACTTTATGGGCGCTGCTGTATGTAGTTAGTACTGGAAAAACTCAAGAAGAAACGAAACCACCCAAGCAAAAAAGAAAAGGAAAAAAATAAAGCTATGTATACCTAGGCGTGCATGCATGTCTCCTCTTATTTTAAATGTTTTTTTTTTTTCTTCGACCTTCTATCAATATCTGAAGCAGAAGATAGCTGCTGGATGACCATCAATAAAAGATAAACTTTTTATGATTTACAGGTCTGTTTTATTTGTTCGTTCAGACATGTACTTGTGTGATGGAGAGAGAATGGCACGTGCCGACAGAAGAGCTGTAAGGAAGTGTACATGAGATAGGAAATAAGTGGTAAAAGGGAGAAAATGCCAAACAGACCACAGGCATGGCATGCACAGGTATGACAGATCTACATGGACTGATGTAAAGATCAGACAGTTATTCATCAGGTTTTTTTCCCCCGCCTGTTCTACACAAAACATTGAATGCTCAAAGTGGACATCACTGCCAATGAATGACCAACACACTACCTAAGTTCAGATATTTAGTATGGTAGTTAGTGATGAAAGCCGCCTACAAAACAAAAAAGTATCGCCATTTTGGTAACATTTTTTCAGCAGAACAGATGCCACAGTTTGACAGGTGCTGAAGTTGTGTTTTTCTTTGCAGTCTGAAAGGATCGTTGCCTGGAATACACGGACAATACAAAGGTTGCCTGTGTCGTGTCATCAATGCGTTCTGACAGGAAGCAAACCGAAGGAAATAATGAGGGATCCCTCACGGCAAGCACGAAGCTTGGTCGTCTGCTCAAGAAGTGCTCGCTAAACTCAACTTTTCGGCGCTGGCCAGACCTTGGAAACCTACCTCACATTGTCCGGGACATTATTGTGAGCAGTTTGAGGGGATCCTTTCTCTTTCGTCCAATTTTCTTACGCGGAAGTTTAAGTTTATCGTACTTTCTTCTTCCTAAAATACTGGCTCACTTAAAAACGATTAGGTCACCAGTGCGCATGTTTAAAAGTAAAATAAAATGAAATAAAATGAAGTGCGGCGCAGCCTGTTGGCCCCTGGAGCGAAATTTGGCAACAAGGTCGCATACGATATTCAAAAGTTAAAAGCAATGGCCAGATTCAGGCCCAGGTAACCCATAAAATATCTGGGCAGGTTAAAATAGAAAAATCAGTCAATATGCAGATCTCAAGACTGTCTGATCAATTTGATTTTTGAATGAGACTGCATTTGTGGCAATCTTGATGGCACCCGGCAGTGAGTTCCACAGCCGCACAGAACTAGGATAAAAAAATGTAGATGCTGTCAATATTTGATGCAGGTATGGCATAAGATTGACCGCCACTCCTGGTGCTACTTTTATCCAGTACTAGTTGTTCCATTGGGATATCAATTAGTTTAGCTCTGCCTTTGAAGAAGATATTAAGTTTGATAAAAGCTCTTCTCCCTTCTAAAGGTTTCCATTCTAATTCCCTCATGTTCTTCCTAGTATTGCCCTTCTCCCTGATATGGTTCCCTGTTGCGAACCGTGCTGCTGTCTTCTGAATCTTTTCGAGGTTATCAATCTTTTCGATGGTAAGGATCCCAGACTGAGCAACCATATTCCTGTACTGGTCTAACCAGTGTTTTGTAACAGTCATCTTTAACCTTTTTGGGGCAGTCGTTGATATTCCTGTGTAAGAAAGCTAAGATGTTATTTGCTTTCTTACATACTAAATTGTAATGTTCTTCCATTTGAGACGACTATCTGTAATCACGCCTAGATATTTTGCAGCATTAGTTTCTTTAAGAATAGTAGTGTGAATAGAATATTGATCTAGTTGCTGAGTGTTTATTACATATACACAACTCTCTCTCTCTCTCTCTCCCCCCCCCCCCCCCCCCCCCCCCCCCCCCCCCCCCCCCCCAGAGAGAGAGAGAGAGAGAGAGAGAGAGAGAGAGAGAGAGAAATTTTGGAGGACTTGAGTCGGAAGGGTGAAGGTAGGAAGAGAGACGGTGACAGTTTGAAGATGTAAAACTTAAGAAACCTGAGTACATCGGTGGGGATGGGGGTGGATGTCAGGTGGATGGGGAGGCGGTCAATGCTAGGCTTGAGAGCTGAACGAGGCCGAGTTCAAATGCTCGTTGGAAATCAGGTAGATCAATTAATATGAATGACCACCTGTCTCATTTTGCTCATGATTACACAGAAGTTCTGCAAATTTCATTCTAGAACAGAAGTGGCATTACCACATCAGTCTGGTAGGAAGTTTCCATTGATTTCAGTCAGTCATAATAATAAGATGTAAAGGCCATAGGGGAAAGTTTTTACAAAGAATTGACACTAAAAATGATCAGCAGAGGCACAAACATTATCCGTGTAAAGCATGGATTCAAATTTATAAAACACCTTTTCTAAACAAGTAAAGAAATGTCTTTTCGCTATAAACCTTAAAGATTGTCTCAAAATCTGACAACAACAACAGCAAAGAAAAAGCCCCTCGACACTGGGCGTTTGGACTGCTGAATCTGAAGGAGGAGACAGTGTTGGATCAGCAGGGACCACGAGTTCTTTCCAAGTAGATATGCTATGGATCCTGGTCAGAAACCAGTCATAAGCCTGGCAGGCTTGGCATGGCTGAGGTCTGGACAGGTCGTACTTCCGTACTGTGTCTATGATGTGGGGCAGATCCCACTCACAAGACAGTGTCTATTGTGTAAGACAGATCCCACTTACAAGACATTGTCTATGGCATGAGACAGATCCCACTTATAAGACTATGATGTGGGACAGATTCCACTTACAAGACTGTGTCTATGATGTGGGACAGATCCCATTTACAAGACAGTGTCTATGGTGTGGGACAGATCCCACTCACAAGACAGTGTCTATGGTGTGGGACAGATCCAACTCACAAGACAGTGTCTATGGTGTGGGACAGATCCCACTCACGAGACAGTGTCTATGATGTGGGACAGATCCCACTCACAAGACAGTGTCTATGGCGTGGGACAGATCCCACTCACAAGACAGTATCTATGATGTGGGACAGATCCCACTCACAAGACAGTGTCTATGGCGTGGGACAGATCCCACTCACAAGACAGTGTCTATGGTGTGGGACAGGCCTTCCTGACGGAACTGTGCTTTTCTTGTGTTAACAGGTTCTGCCGGCTTCTGGTGATGCCCTGCTGTTGGACAGAATCTGCATTGGCAATCTGTACAGACAATTCTGTTGAACAGAATCTGCATTGGCAATCTGTACAGACAATTCTGTTGAACAGAACCTGCACTGGCAATCTATATAGACAATTCTGTTGAACAGAATCTGCATAGGCAGACTGTATAGACAATGCTGCTGGACGGACTCTGCATAGACAATGCTGTAGGATAGAATCTGCATAGACAATCTGTATAGACAATGCTGTTGGACAGAATCTGCATAGACAGTCTTTATAGACAGTGCTGTTGGACAGAATCTGCATAGACAGTCTGTATAGACAGTGCTGTTGGACAGAATCTGCATAGACAGTGTGTATAGACAATGCTGTTGGACAGAATCTGCATAGACAGTGTGTATAAACAATGCTGTTGGACAGAATCTGCATAGACAATCTGTATAGACAATGCTGTTGGACAGAATCTGCATAGACAATGCTGTTGGACAGAATCTGCATAAGCGATCTGTATAGACAATGCTGTTGGAGAGAATCTGCGTAGGCGATCTGTATAGCTGTATCCAGCTGGGACGTGTGTGTGTGTGTGTGTGTGTGTGTGTGTGTGTGTGTGTGTGTGAGTAGGTGTCGGTATGGGAGTGTTTGTACGAGTGTGTGTGTGTGTGTATGGAAAAGAGAGAACTTGAGTATTCCTTCTCAGCTGTGTGTGCTTGTGTGCATGGAAGGGGGATGGGCGGGGGATGTTTGCACAAGACAATTTTACAAAATGCATGGTGACAGCTGAAGTGTGGGGATTTTTGTTTTGCGTTTCGTCAGACTTCATTACTTAACACAGAGTGCAAAGGGTTTTCGACACCTGTTGCACTCCTTGGTTATACTTCGCATGTTATTGTTTCTTTTTATGAAACAAAACAATAGCTATAGCATTCCGCAGTTCAACTTTTTTTTTTTTTTTTTTTTGGCTGTCCCAACCTCTGCATCACCTCAGAGGCAGTGTACCCATGCCGCTCATTCCGACACCCTGTCCACAGCCACAGCCCGGTAGGTCCCGCCGCTGCCCCGGCACCGGGCATTCCACAGGGGGTAGTCAATATCAAGTCGTCAAGAGGCAACCCACCGGAGGAGACACTGCACTGCTGCCGAGTCACTTCGGTGGTGTTCAGTGGCGCCTGTTCTGATCTAACATACGCAGGACACCGCCTACTAGGCCCCTTACTGACGACAATAATTGCTTAGTTGTGGAGCCGGCGTGAGTGAGTTTTCCCTCCGGAGGGCACCACCACGTCCGTCCAACGACAGCCCCCATGGACTCGCCGATACCGGTGACTCCGACGGAACCAAACCAAGGCCACAGACGTGGAGAGGACATCGAAATTGAGGTCACCATGAGAGCAGGGCATGAAGGGCCACAGAACTTGAGACATTTTTTTTTATGCTGTTCGATGATAATGAGGATGATTAAGATTAATCTGCGGATTTCCATTTCGGTCTGAGACTACATGACAGGGCTGTACTCTACGCTTCCTTTCATAATATATCTCGGCGTCAACCAGGCCCGAGAGATACATGCACCTGCAGTGTTGGTCAGGAAATTTGAGCAACACTCTCAGAAACGCATCCATTAAGTGGATGAAGCTCGACTGTGTGGTCCCAGTCTTCCCAACTGAGTCCGCAGCAAACTCAACTCTGGGTAGGAGCCGGTCGGGGCAGAAAACCCACATGACTCTGATGGGATTCGAACCCACGACCTCGCAGCCGGAGTCCGCGACGCTAACCGCAGTTCAACTTTTGCCCAGGAGCTTTCTGACAAGTACTGAATTTGATCACACTTTGCGTGGTGGTATTCATTTTTAAACCCACATTCAAAGCATGTGTATACGGGATAAATGGTTTTCACACTCTTGAATTCCAGTTCTACATCACACGACTTCATTCCAATCTATAATTCGACGGTGATAGCACTTGGAATAACAACCGAAACAACTTGGCCCATCAAAGAGCCGCACGAAGAACAGTTGGGCATTCAGCATGCATGCTAACAGGTCAAACAGCCGATGATTCTAGAGGATACAACCCACACAAAGTTCTCACACAGACCCATCACCAGGCCAAAGCTGTCAGGACTCTGCTGAACTCGGTTTTGTATCTGAGAATGTCAGCACTGTGTTTGGTATTTAGCAATAACTGCCGCAAGATATCAGTCCAATTCTTTGTATATGTCTCTCTCTCTCTCTCTCTCTCTCTCTCTCTCTCTCACACACAACACACACACAGAAAGCCCCAACAGTTTACACAATTTATTCCAGTCACCAATGAAGCGGTGTGACTATTGTCGACGATCACGGCACACCAAGCTAGCACCGTCAGCACCAGTGTATGTACGGCCGGAGGCTGGGACAACAGCCAGGTGGCGACACATTCACACCCCATTTGTCAACAAGACGGCGCCAAGCCTCTCCACATCAACACACGAAAACATCAATAAATCAAGTTGTAAACAAAAGGACAGACCCAACTGGAGATGACTTTGAATAAATGAGGGGAAAAAAACTACTACAGCTTCACACAGAAACAAAAACGGCAACAGATGAACACAGACTGGCAACAGATGAACACAGACTGACATTGCTGTTTCAGGTCATGTACTGCAGATGAAAAGCGAACTTAGGTGTGCAAGGTAAAAATAAAACGGCCAACAATGAAATACCAAAGTAAAACCAGCAATATGACACCTAGATTTAAACACAAATAAGGGAACCTTTTTCGCTTAAAATGTCACAAAATAATTCATGAGTACATGTTCCAATGCGTCTGGATGAGAAAATTAGAACCAAAAATGGAGGGAAGAGAAAATCGAGATGGCGTGGTGTTGGATGTAGTGGTGGGGCACTGGAGGTGGTGGTGTATACTTTTAATCGTTATTATTATGACAGGTCTGTCAAACAAGTTTTGGGAAAAGGTAGTGGAGGAGGTCAAAGGTCATGCACAAGACTTACACCAACGTCCATCACCAAATCAAGACCGAGTGCCCGAGATCGTAATCGTTCATTTCTTTAGCTAGCTATCTGCATGTTGGTTTGTACTTTTTCTTCATTCCATGAATATCACAGGAAAAGCCTACACTTTTTAAAATTTCAAACACATACACAACAATTGTCAAAAACTGGATTTCTAGTTGTAGTTTAGGATGTTCATTACATTATAATACTGTGGTATTGCACTGCTAACAACAAGAAGTGGTATTAAAAACAAAGAAAAAAAACAGAAAGAATGAAAGAAGAGATAGAAACAAACAAAACGGACAAGCACTTTCCTATCCAAAAACTTCAGCAATAAATTTCTGGTTTTGTTCAGTACCAGCACACAGCCATCATGTCCATCCACCAATGACACTAATTACTACCAGGTGACACAAACCTCTACACAGAGGACAGAACGTTACTTTCCTGGGGAGAAATATGTGGCCACTGTTTGGGAAACCAATGTACCCCCAGATGTTGGGACAAGGGAGTGGGGAAAGCGACTGCCTACCTCCTGAAGATGTAGCGAAGGTTGTCAGTTGGTTCAGCAGCCCTTCTTTGAGCATGACAGTACGCACACCCAGACAGAACGTTGTATTCAGACTGGACCTCACGGGTCTGTGCGGCACAGCACTGCTCTTTTCTGTCATATTTTCCACCTGCTTTTCCTTTCAATGTCTGCCATGTTTAGGGGGAAACAATGGATATTCCATACTAATGTTCAAATCAATGGCTGGTGATTAAGGTCAACAGTGATGGAGTTTTCAACAGGCTTTTTCCATTCACAAATTAGTTTACTATAGGGTGAAGCAATGGTAACTCCATATCTATGTTCAAATGAATGATGGGTGATCAAGATGAGCAGTGGCATTGTTTCGAACAGGCGTTTTCCTTTCAGCAAGTAGTTCCATATTGGGGGAAACAAAGGTAATTCCATACTGATGTTTATATAATATTGAGGGAAACAAAGCTAATTCCATACCGATGTTTATATAATATTGGGGGAACAAAGCTAATTCCATATCTATGTTTACATGATATTGGGGGAAACAAAGGTAATTCCATATTCATGTTTAATTTCATGATGGGTGATCAAGGTGAGCAGTGGTGTTGTTTTTTGAACAGGCATTTTCCTTTCAGAACTAGTCCAGCAGTATTGGGGGAAATGATGGGAATTCCATACTGCTGTGTATCAAAGTCCAATATTGGGGGCAACAATGGTAATCCCATACATATGTTCAAATAAAAGACAGGTGATCCAGGTCAGCAGTGGCACTGTGGTGAAACTTTTTAAACCCAGCAGACTTCATTCTGAACATTGGATGTGGCCGACTCTGGACTGAAAACAGTTTTGTGACGTTTTACCCAGTTTACCTGTTTCACTAGCTGATCCACCGTTGTTGAGCGCTCCATGCATTGACATCTCCTGTCCTTTGTTTCTTAATTTTCTTGATTTCTTATGGACCTCCCAATGTGGAAGACGAGTCCACTCTGGCATTACCTGCAGATCCTGAAGAACGTCATACTCCAGATATATAAATGTACACCAATCCAGTTAAATGTACTGCTGATTTCAACGCAAAATAAAATCTCACTGGTCTTTCTCCTGGTGGGATGACTGTTCTTATCTCACATAAAAAAAAAACATAAATTAACAGCAAAATACATGTCAAATACAAACAAAAAGTGACTGTGACAAAGCCTCGCCCCTACATGCACCCCCTCCCTTCCCCCCTTCCGCCCTCGGTCCCCCTACCAAGATGCCAGGAAGCATGTTAACTCCCTGCTCGGTCCCCAGTAATTATCATAGTTGTCCTCCCCCACCAACGCCAACATCACCACCAAACTCCATACAGTAAAGACACCATGGTATTGCACGATGGACACACCGCTTAAAGCTTCAGCCAACATCTCCTAGCAACTGAACAAGAGAAATAACACAAGGGGAAAAAAAGGCAGTGGCAGTAAGACAGATCATGATCTAAAACTAAACAACGCACAATAGTTCTTTCACACACAGACTTTTCATCCATCAGTGTGTGCATACATGCATGCATCCATCCCTGTGTGTATATGTGTGATATCTTACTCCTGAATCCATCTCTATCAAAAATCATTGGGACCTTAATCATCTACATGCCTTACTAAAAAAATTGTAATAACTCTGACTACATAATGTGTGAACAAAAAGCATACACACAAAGAACACAAATACCAAGATCACAAAGTTTCAAATTTCCCAATCTCCAAAAGACAGCAGCACATGTTTAAAGATCACAAAGTTTGGATTCCTCTACTTTCTTCAAAGATCATGCTGTTGTGATGATTTCAAAGCCTTCACACTGGCCGTTGTTCACATCCCGCTTCACCTTGTCTTTTTTTCCTTACCCCCCAGCCCTGTTGCCAGTAAAAGTCCTCTGCTTCCTTCCCGACACTGGGATGGGAAGAGAAGGGGAGGGTGGGTGGACTCCCAGGGAGCAACAGTGTCTGTAAACCAGCAGTGCAGTCTGATTTCCTTCAGGAGCTTCACAGTTACTGCCACTGGCAGCAACCGAAGCAAGTCAGCATGAAGTGGAGAAGAATAATGGATGGTGTTTGACAGTGTCAGAGAGAGAGAGAGACAGCGATAGTGAGCGTGTGTGCGTGTGTGTGCACGCGCGTGTATCTATGCATGCGTCACCAAAGCAACACTTACATCTTCTCCAGATGACCACTCTCAAAGGACACAAGTCTAAGGGCCACAATCAGAGCTCTGCTGTCTGCACTGAAATCTGTATTGAGGCCAGACACTGGTGGCCAGTTAAAAAAATCAAGTACATTAACTTTAGCCATTATTCACCTTTTAATCTCCTTCCTCATTTAAGAGTCAACTTCCTGCTTATAAATAAACCAGCTTTCGCCATCACTCCCTTTTCAATGCTCCCACCTCGTTTAAGAGCTTGGCTTACCATCCATTGTCAAACAAATCATGGAGTGATACTGTAGATTCTTCCAGCCTCCCTATCATCATCAGTATCCTTGCCGACATGAATGAAAACTAAGGGTTCATCTATAAACTTTTGTCTATCAAGTTTTCATTTACCAATCAAACCCACACTCAACTACGTAACAGCAGCAGAAAAAAGAGAGAGAGACTGAGAGACAGACAGACTGAGAGAGAGAGGGAGAGAGGGTCGGAATATCCTATCTCAATGCAGTAGTGCAGGCAGAACACTGTCATCCTTCCCACAAGGTGACTATCTCCTCCAATAACAAAGCTAAAGAGGTATATTTTCAGTGCCAGACCTGTCCAAAAACACATCCAACATTTTCACCTCTGTGATCCAGTCCAGCCAGTCACACCATCAGTGCTGAGACCAAAGGGAGGCGGGGGAAGTGTGTGTGTGTGTGTGTGTGGGGGGGGGGGGGGACAGACCTCCATGTACAAGTTGTACTTCAAAGGTCTAAATCTAAAACCTACTCAGTGCCCCAAACCAAAAGATTTCTGTTCATCATTTTCAGAAGCCTGCCTTTGACGTGATGCTGAACCCAATCCATGAAGAAAGTCACACCCCAGAGTAACGGCCAGTAGATACGAGTGTACTTATTCAATGCTGTTGTTTCTTTTTCACATTAACCCACCAACCAACCAAAGAAAAACTATGTATTGCAAACTTTCTTTGTGCAGTGTATACCAAACTTTCCTTCTTGTGCAATGCATGCTGGGTTCTGACACCCTTAGGACAGTGGATCACAGATTGTGGTGCATGAAGTAAAGGAGACAAAGCTGCAGGAGACAGCGAGAAAGACAGACACCACAGACTCCAACCTTCAGTGCTGCAGGAGACAGAGAGAAAGACAGACACCACAGACTAACCCTTCAATGCTGCAGGAGACAGAGAGAAAGAAAGACAGACACCACAGACTCCAACTTTCAGTGCTGCAGGAGACAGAGAGAAAGACAGACACCACAGACTCCAACCTTCAATGCTGCAGGAGACAGAGAGAAAGACAGACACCACAGACTCCAACCTTCAATGCTGCAGGAGACAGAGAGAAAGACATACACCACAGACTCCACCCCTTCAATGTCTAGAAGCTGTAGCATGATGACAGTTATCCTCCCCATGTGAACATTTGCACTAGAACAGAGGAGATCTTTGTCAAGTCTTGATTCTTCATGATTCTACCCCAGCTGACCACACTGGGCCCTTGGAGGGCCGTCACCATTCAGGGGAGGGAAGCCCTGCCCTGCAAACGACCACAGCAGTGCACCACTATGTACATATTAATGAAATTCGTACCACAGCATATCTCTTGTCCTCTGTCATTTTAAGTGATCAGCCATCCTACTGTACAGTGAATGAACTAAACTACTGATCTCCTTACAGCAGGTTGTGCCGAGTGTGGCAGGCCTTCCACTTTCTTTCTCACTGCTAGTTTCGTAACAGGCTCTATCTGTATGGCCTCCACCACATTCACCCTCTGTCTTGCAGGACCTTTGCTACTGAGGCTCCATTCGGCACTATGTTTCCAATACTATCCATCCAGTTAAAGTTGCTGGTTAGCTGTCATATTGCCTTGATGCTTCCAAGCTAGAGGACATGGAAACAGCTTCTCTGTGTGCCACTCTCCCTAAACTACACAGAATGGATGATTATCAGAATATCACATAAGTGTATTACTGTCTTCACACTCTCCCTAAACTACACCGAATGAATGATTATCAGAATATCACATAAGTGTATTACTGTCTTCACACTCTCCCTAAACTACACAGAGTAAATGATTATTAGAATATCATACAAGTGTATTACTGTCTTGCAAACTCAACCTCAACAGAAGTGGCATCTGCACATGGGCCCGAAGACAAGACTAGATCTGATCGTTTGCGTTATCCTAACAAAGGATAGGATGGCCAACATTTAGCCTGAAGAGTAATTTCCCACAAAACAAGACAGTAACTCGACATTACTGTTGCTTCCCTGGACATCTTACGCAGCTCTGTGACACAGTTCTATGACACAGCTCTGTGACACAGATCTATGACACAGCTCTGTGACACAGTTCTATGACACAGCTCTGACACAGTTCTATGACACAGCTCTGTGACACAGTTATGACACATCTCTGACAGCTCTATGACACAGCTCTGACACAGTTCTATGACACATGTCTGTGACACAGCTGTATGACACAGTTCTGACACAGCTCATCCAGATCATGGCCACCACAGCTGAGAAGCTGGACACGGTGGATGGGAGCTTTTTCGCTAAATTTACACATGACTGACTGTGGGTTTTACATCAGATGAAACGACTGACTGGAGGTTTTACATGAACTGATCTCATGTCTAATATACTGCACTGCCAGTCTTGCTCACAATGGTTTCAATAAACATTTCCCACATACAACAAAAAGGTCACATTGGTTAAGTGTGACCGGGAAAGAGGAGCTTGAAGTCTGAGGTGGAGAGTCAAGTTCCATCTTTATCGATCAAATAAAAATTCCAAAACATGCACGAAACAAAAGCACGATACTAAGTACTACACCGAACAAAAAATTGTTCAACATCAACACAAAAAATACTGAGTGGATAAATCAGTAAGCACAGGGTGACAGTCTGAAATAGACTGTAAAACTGCCATGGTTTCACATACACACACTGACACATGGTCCAGTTCACAGATGGGCACAGACACAAGCACACCCACCCCCAGCACTGACACTCCATGACTGTCACAAAACTGCTATCACTGGATGAATGGTTCATTGCACTTGGTAGACAAACTGGTCGTCCCATTCCCAACCAACAACATATATAGTAACCATTTCATTTTCAAAGCCAAAAACTGCAGCAACAACAACAAAAAAAAAAATAAATAAAGCTACAAGGTAAAAATAAGCAACATAAACATAACATCAATAGTTAAAAACACGATCAACTTGACAATGCAGGGTCACATGAAGCTGCTCATATGCCAGAAAAACAGTTATTATATTCTCGGTCAACTTGGCAAACTCTTTCAGAGGTTGTGTTTGTTTGGCATCTTATTCAATAAAAAAAAAATATATATATACATACAAATATCAGAAAAAAAACTGGATGAGTGAAGGTGGCCATGAGACAGGAAAAGAGATCTGACAGCAAAAAAGCCAATTGTGACCTTCGAGAAGCCAAATGCCATGTCATTAAATCAACAGACATAAACAATTCTTAGCCGCTGACAATGCTTGGGTTATTGAACAGCAGAGCTGACCACTCAGACTGTTCCAAATCTTTTGATCTCCCTTGCATCCTTGAACGGATCCTCAAGCATAGGCTCAAAGATTGTTCCCTACATTTTATACTGCTTGCATAATGTTTTAGTTTTTCAGCAACTTTTTTCCCTCACCACACTTTCATTTTGTTTCATTTATTACCCTTCTTCGCTGGCTGCATTGTGGGTGCTGTTGGATGTTTTGAACCCTTGGTGGGTGAGAACACCACAGAATTATGGACTGTGGTGTGTCTCCATCTGACGCCAAGAGCACAGCCACAATCAGCTGTGTCTCCCTGATGAGTCTGATCAGCAAACGAAAGGCCTAAGAGCAGGCAATACAGCAGGCAATACAATAGATCTGTCTTCAGAAGGGATTACAGTGGTTCTCTCTTGCAGCTGGTGAAGAATTTCATATTTATAATATATTTTCTTAATTCTATGTTCCTATTTTCTTCGTCTTCAAGTTCCTTTTTTTCAATTCAAATCTTTGCCAAGTCATTACTGTTATGATGGAAGAGCTGATAGCCTGTACTTGTTTTTCCCCCACTACTTGACTGTACAACAGACATAAACATGGTAGTCACCCTTCAAACCAGCATTCTCCTTTTCCTTCCTCATTCACTGGGCCCCTGAAGTGGTTCCTTGGGCAGTGACATGGTTTTTATTGACAGGACACAGAGTAGTTCCTGCAGCAATGGTTTAGTTGATATTTTTTTTTCTCATTCCATGTGGTCTGTGGAGCTGCAATAATTATATGCAGACCATGATATAAGAAAATGAGTCACACAATTTTTCAAGAATTATAAAAACTCAACTTTTTAACTAAAAAATTAAACAAAAATTAAAACATACAGAATGGTTTGTTTGCATCTTATATAAATCCTGTACATGTTAACAGGGCTGTTTTCTTTCTGAACTAATTTCAACTTTCATGTAATATCGATTTTATTTTGTTTGAACAATTGCTTGCTTCATGATTTCAAAGATTAATCATTTTAATCAATCACAGCCACTGACAAAAGAGCAAATCTGGAGAAAACTTCCTTGGACAGGAGACTGAAACCAGCGGCAGGCTCTTAAACCCATTGGTTCTCCTTTCAGATTGGTAAAGCTTGATGCAGCTTACTCCATGCCCGAGGATTCAACCACAGAAACTTGGGAGCAAACTTCCTTAGAGCTGAGCTATACTTCACAGTGATGTCATTTCCCTAGGACTCAACGAGACCACTCGGCAGTGATTTCCTAACCCTAGGAACATGACAACTTCAGTACTTACACATTGGACAAGTTTCCTTACCCTAGGAACACTCTGCTTAAACTTAGCTCTGACTTTCCTTCTCTTCCACTTCATTTTTGGCTACTTAAATTGGGCAGCAAGTCTTCAAATCAGATATAAACTAGACAACTTAAAATCTGCAGAGACTTTCCAAGACCGTGACTCATTTAAACTGCTGGGGCTGGTATTTTCTAAAGCCTTGCTTCCTGTGTAATAAATAAATGAAGGCAAGTGAAACATTATCATCTAGGATGCCATGACCGATCGAACTCCTCCCATGATGCTTAGGGCACACACTGACTTCGATGAGACTGTGAAAACACTAGGCGATGAAGAAGAATCTTCCCAGAACAATTGACGACAAAATCAGGGGTCTTCCCACAGCACCAAGCGCTGCAGTCAACACCACCACATGCAACAACAGCCACTACTCTCACTACAGGTCACATGGTGTTAGTAAAGCTTCTTCAGTACAATAAATACATCAACACAAAGCCAATAACCCAACCTTAAAACAAAAAACGTAAAGACAGAGAGATATATACAATTCTTGTTGTCGATCAGTCAATGCGTACAGCTCCCCCCAGTGGGTGCAATATGTAAATCAGATATACCGGAAGTGCAGGAGTTGAAAATATGTACACCTCATCTGCTCACTCCTGGCCTTCTCAGCGAACGGCGTGACCAATACCTGGTCACCACCAGCAGCCTGTGGAGACTGGTAATGTGAACTGGTTCAAAACACGCTGCGCGTGTTCCATGAGAAAAAGACTGTCCCCGTGTCCTCCCGACCTGAAGCTTGTCGGCTCATATCAGCCTTTCTTCATCGAGGAAGTTACACATATTTCAAAAATGGTACGAAAATAGGATTGCCTTCACGTCGGCCGCCTCATCACGAATTAAATAATGGAGCGAAAACATATCACATAGCAGTGGCACGATCAGTCCCCGATCAGTCAGCTTGTCAGTAGAGTCTCGGGTGTGTGCACGTTTATCAGTGCAATAGCCTCTGTCATCCATGATGTGGAACTATGGAAGATCCCTCCCAGGACTGGCATCGCAATGTGGAAGGCCTCCACACACCATCATCACATTCTCAGACAACCCCTGGGACACAGTCAGACCTTCAACATCCATGGACATGTGGACCAGCATCAATACAGGACAAAGTCATCTCTTAGTACATCTTCTCAAATGCCATGAAACAACACACAACATTGCACCATCACCTTAGGCTAAGTATCACAAGAGACTAATGTGATTTTGCATACCGTCACGTCCGCTACCTGGCTCTGCTCACAACTGTCTCCCCTAGTCAGTGCATGGTGACTCCATGCACCACCTGATCCAGCTCTATGGCATCCAAACACACGCACACTCCCCATGCTTTCAGACCAGTCACACTCTTCCAGCTATCACCAAATCATGCTACATAATCTCCTCCCAGCCTCTCAAACAAATGTTTAAAAAAAAAAGAAAAGAAAAAAACAGCACCTTATGGTTCAGTACCTTCGTTCTCTTCTGAAACAGATCGGGCCAAAAAAAAAAATACACTTGCGTCACAGACCAAACATCATCACTAAACACAATCCCATCTCCAGGAGCATCATGGGAAAATTCTGGAATTACTCAAAAACTTTTCATATTTCAAGTGACATACCAGAAGCCCCCATCTGCTCTCCAGGTCACCTCACACCCTGTATAAGATCAGGATACATGAAAAGATTAAAGCTGAGTTCCTAACACTCTCTTGTCACGGGATAAACGACGCGAGTCATTGCTTCATTTGGCTCCAACACCTTGTGTGATCATCTGTCCTGAGATCGTTCCAATGGGAAGATTGAGGTCAGCTGAGGCAGCAACGAATCAGTCACCACCTCTCCTCAAGGTCAAGGGCAGTACACCTTGTCCTTTGGGAAGCCCCTCCCTCCTCCACCCCCAGCCTCCAGCGGCAACCTGGCACAAGTTCCGTCAGACCTGCCACAACAGGAGGTGGTTGGTGCTGTCATCACGACCAGCCGACTCATTGGCCGAGTTGTTGCGGAAGTCTTCATAGCCGTCTCCCCCACTGATCACCAGCATACGGGTTGCCATGGTAGCAGTGGTAGCGGCCATGGAGGAGCGGCGGTGGATGTCGGGAAGGACGACGCCCTCTGCACCGTGACTTTCGCGGCCTGTGTTGGCCTCACACTTCTGAGTGGGGTTGATACTCCATAGCTCCACGGCCGTCAGGAATCGTACGTGGCCTGTATGGCCATACACCAGACCTGCAGAGAATCAATGTGTCCATGAATTATGTCAGGAATCGTACGTGGCCTGTGTGGCCATACACCAGACCTGCGGAGAATCAATGTGTCCATGAATTATGTCAGGAATCGTACGTGGCCTGTGTGGCCATACACCAGACCTGCGGAGAATCAATGTGTCCATGAATTATGTCAGGAATCGTACGTGGCCTGTATGGCCATACACCAGACCTGCGGAGAATCAATGTGTCCATGAATTATGTCAGGAATCGTACGTGGCCTGTATGGCCATACACCAGACCTGCGGAGAATCAATGTGTCCATGAATTATGTCAGGAATCGTACGTGGCCTGTATGGCCATACACCAGACCTGCAGAGAATCAATGTCCATGAATTATGTCAGGAATCGTACGTGGCCTGTATGGCCGTACACCAGACCTGCAGAGAATCAATGTGTCCATGAATTATGTCAGGAATCGTACGTGGCCTGTATGGCCATACACCAGACCTGCAGAGAATCAATGTGTCCATGAATTATGTCAGGAATCGTACGTGGCCTGTGTGGCCATACACCAGACCTGCGGAGAATCAATGTGTCCATGAATTATGTCAGGAATCGTACGTGGCCTGTATGGCCATACACCAGACCTGCGGAGAATCAATGTGTCCATGAATTATGTCAGGAATCGTACGTGGCCTGTATGGCCATACACCAGACCTGCAGAGAATCAATGTGTCCATGAATTATGTCAGGAATCGTACGTGGCCTGTATGGCCATACACCAGACCTGCGGAGAATCAATGTGTCCATAAATTATGTCAAAAATGGTACACAGTCTGTGTACCCATACACTACACCAGGGGAGGGTCAGTGTGCTCTATAGTTATCCTCTCCTTTGAAGAGTGATATGACCACTGACCAACACTGGTTGTGAACAGGTCATAATTTGTGTCACATTGTGCAGTGTGTGTGTGTGTGTGTGTGTGTGTGTGTGTGTGTGTGTGTGTGTGTGTGTGTGTGTGTGTTTGTGTGTGTGTGTGTGTGTGTGTGTGTGTGTGTGTGTGTGTGTGTGTGTGTGTGTGTGTGAACTTAGCACCGAAGCAAAAAGAAAGCAGCTCCGCCACACATGTGACTGTTGATATTCTAGGGAAAGGTAGAATTTATGCAAAAATCAGCACAAAATGGGACTATCTGTTATCTTTGTGATAAACAAGTTAATGACAGAAAATTTAGCAGATTAGTACCTCTACTCATAGCAACATGAAAACTTGCATAGTAGCCCTTATGTTAACCTGGGAATCAAAATCAGGGGGAGGTGGACTTTCGTGTAGAATGTGACATTTGGTCATGTGAACTTGATTAGTTGTCACACTAACTGCTGTGGTATGGTGGTTAACATTGTGGATTCTGGGCTGGGAGGTTCAGGGTTTGATTCCTATCAGTCATTTATAAGCTTTTTTTCTTTTCATCTCTGTGACCCAGGGCCCTACCCAGAGCTGAGTTTGCTACAGGCTAAACCGAGAAGACTTAAACCACAAGCTGAGTGTCATCCATTTTGTGGATGCATCTCTGTGAATACTGCTCAAATGTCCTGACCAACACTGATGGCAACTTATCTTTCAGGCTTGGCGGATGCTGGGATATACTATGAAAGAGCAGAGTAGAAGAGAACAGCCTTGTCATGCAGTCTCAGACCAAAATGGAGCTCTACAGCATCATCATGACGCTCATCAATCACCATTAGAAGTAGCATCATCATCAAGCTCATCAATCACCATTAGAAGTAGCATCATCATCAAGCTCATCAATCACCATTAGAAGTAGCAGCATCATTATGCTCATCAATCACCATTAGAAGCAGCATCATCATCATGCTCATCAATCACCATTACAAGTTTTCCATTCTGTGGCCCTGCATGTCCTTGTCTCATGGAGACCTTAGTTTCATTGTCTACTCCACACCACACCTATGCCCTTCTGTTCATGTCAGGATCATCAGTACTGGCAAGGTCACAAGCACTGTGTTGTTGGACAGATACGGTGGTGCCCACCACAGTAGGACGCCAACTCACGCAGGCTCAATGACTAAGTAATTATTAACATCAGTGGGGGGCTTAGCAGGTGGCATCAGAACAGGCACCACTGAACACCAACGAAGTGACTCGCTTGCAGTGCCACGTCTCCTGTGGGGAAAGCAGACGCTGACTGCTTCCCCCTGTGGATCCGCAGTGATGTCACATAAGGGGTGATGTCATGTAGGGGTGATGTCACGTAGGGGTGATGTCACGCAGGGGTGATGTCACACAGGGGTGATGTCACATTGGGGTGACGTCATGTAGGGGGTGATGTCATGTAGGGGTGATGTCACATAGGGGTGATGTCACGTTAGGATTGATGTCATGTAGGGGTGACGTCATGTAGGGGTGATGTCATGTACGGGCAATGTCATGTAGCCCAGCCAACCACAAAGGGGCCATATCAGGGCTGTCACCGCGCTGACGTCAACACCCAAGTGTTGGGACAGGTAGGTATGAAGAGAAAAAAGGTTAGTCTGTCACCCACACTCAAGTTAACTGATTCCACTGAACTCATGAACTTGGTCATCTCACCACATCCTCCATCCTCCCTCCCCCCATTTCCCCACCCTCCTTCCCATCATGGTAATCTCACCATACCCTCCATCCTCCCTCCCCCCACCCCCCATTTCCCACCCTCCTTCCACCCCACCCTGCTCCCTCCTAGGCAGCAGTTACCTGTGACGGAAGGAATGGCCAGTGCCCCGTGAGTGGTGGTGGAGGTGACCTTGGGGATGGGGATGGTGAGGATGACCCCAGCACTGGTCCCCACCCACAGCAGGTCCTTGCACACCAGCAGGGCAGTGTGCGTAGACAGGCTGCCTTGTGCTGACGGATTATGTCATCTGCCGCTGTACACACCACCACCAGTCTGTTCACTCGCTGTTTCATTACATGATTGTCTTCTGCACTTGTTCACTCTCATGTCACATTCCATCACCAGCTAAAACACTTGACCTAAAACTTACAGCAGGAAAACAACATTCTATTTTTAAAAAAAAAGAAAAAATCCTAGACTCTTTCAATGCTGAAAGCCATCCAGAATCAAAAACAGTTCCATCGAACATTCTTTTGTTTTTTTGCAAATTTCACATGAAAATCACCATAAGGTTTAACCAGGGCAGTTCACGTCTCCACCTGACTTGTTATAGCACCTGTTCAGAATGGCACGACACAGCATGCCACAACCAAAACCAACAGGTCATCTGACTCACAATGGTTTGAGGAGAGAGTGGGAGTGGTGGTGGGGGGTGGGGAAAGAGGTAAGATGGGGTGTGCAGTAAAGAACGTGTGTGTTGGAAATCAGTTATCTAATGTCGGCTATCAGTATTATGTTTGGTCTGTTCTTGTTTAAACAGATCCATCTGAAAGATAAGATTAAGTTATATATTCCATTTCATTTTAGCAAAGTCTACTACAATGGTGTCTTTTACTTTTTTACTTAGATCTTTTGTCCCAAGGATGTCTGGCCATCAATGACCGCTATCCAGTGGGCTGGACATCTGAGCTGTCCCTCCCCTGCCCCAGTCCAGGGGTTCCCCTCTTCCTCCACTCAGTGTTCTGTCTCCAGCTGTCCCTGGACCATCCTCTCTTCCTTCTATCTTGTCAGTTCCAGGTCAGCCGGATGGATGCGGCAGGATGCTGGCTTCCTGAGGGTATTTCATGTCCACTTCCACTACTGCTACATTATCTGTGTGTCAGAAGCTCACTGCCTGGAGTGTGTCTGTTCCTCAGTGCTGTATGCTAAACACTTACCACAGTCTACTCCTGAATATGATCTCTGCGAAACTTACGACACAACAGCTTTGTTCCTGAATGCTGTCTGCAGAAAATTTTTTTACTAAAAAGAGCTTTGTTCCTGAATATTGTCTCAAAGAAGTTTACAACAAAGAGCTTTGTTCCTGAATAATGTCTCAAAGAAGTTTACAACAAAGAGCTTTGTTCCTGAATATTGTCTCAAAGAAGTTTACAACAAAGAGCTTTGTTCCTGAAGGCCGTCTCCAGGAAAATCAGTAAATTCTGCTTTCAGGAAATTCATTACAAAGAGTTTGCGCCTGAATATTCAGGAAACTTACCACAAGAGTTTGTTCCTAACCATGGTCTCCAGTAAACTCATAATGAAGGGTCTGTTATGAAAACAGTCTCCAAAAAACTCACTACAGAGGTTCTGCTCCTTGCTGTCGCCTGTCAATTCATTACGAAGGGTCCGTTCCTGAATGCTGTCTCCAGGAAACTCACCACAAAGATTCCATTTCTACCAAACTGACGATTTAGATGTCATCTGCAGGAAACTCACCACAAAGATTCCATTTCTACCAAACTGACGATTTAGATGTCATCTGCAGGAAACTCACCACAAAGATTCCATTTCTACCAAACTGACGATTCAGATGTCATCTGCAGGAAACTCACCACAAAGATTCCATTTCTAAGAAACTGTCGATTCAGATGTCATCTGCAGGAAACAACACAAAGATTCCATGTCTACTAAAAACTGATGATTCAGATGCCATCTGCAGGAAACTCACCACAAAGATTCCATTTCTAAGAAAAACTGACAATGCATGTCATCTGCAGGAAAAACTCACCACAAAGATTCCATTTCTAAGAAACTGACAATGCACATGTCATCTGCAGGAAACTCACCACAAAGATTCCATTTCAACCCAACTGACAATTCAGATGTCATCTGCAGGAAACTCACCACAAAGATTCCATTTCAACAAAACTGACAATGCACATGTCATCTGCAGGAAACTCACCATGAAGATTCCATTTCTAAGAAACTGACAATTCACATGTCATCTGCAGGAAACTCACCATAAAGATTCCATTTCTAAGAAACTGACAATTCAGATGTCATCTGCAGGACAGTCATAGCAAACAATCTCTTCCTGAAAGCTGTCAGCAGAAAACTCACAATGACGCTGTGGAATAGAAGATGCGACAGAAGGAAAAGAGGTTGACACATGATCTCATGATGTCAGTGTTGGCTGCTGCCATCCAGGGCACTGCAGGTTTCACTGCCATTCCCCCTCTCTTCTTCCCCTGAATTTCTTTTTTGCCGAAATTTCGCGGTTTCCTGCTTAAACTTTTCTCTGAAACCCTGAAGTCCGTGGTAAAGTAAGAGTCCTCTCCAGTCTCCTTCACTCTCAAGAGAAACAAACCCAAACTTAAGTCGGCACAAATACACTGAAAAGTCCCAATGCATAACTGAACCCAAAGATTCTGACCTGAAATTTCATAAATTTGGTGATACAGAATTCTGCTGATGTGCACAGAAAATCTCAATCTCTTTAATCTGAATTTAAACTTAAACTATGCCACAAATCCTGTTTAGAACAGGGTACTCGCAACATAAAGCATAACTTATTAAGTGAAATAAAAAATGGCTGCTGTATTGACTTCATCACGCGACTATGAATGGATCCTAGACAGTGATCATTCTGCTTGTGCACATCATCCTCAAATGTTTCATTCAGCTTACATTCCCACTTACACTGCAACTTCTGGGACACTGCCTGGGCCACGCTGACCTCCAGAAGAAACTCGTACGTAGTGGCATGGAAGAGGCTGACCTTTGAACTCTGCTGACAGGCGACCCACACCCCTTGACCCGCACACCATGCACTGCACGGCACGACTGGGGTCTGACACCACTTGGAATGAGCGCTGAAACCAATGACAAGGCACAGGATTATGTGTCTGTGTGTGTGTGTGTGTATGTGTGTGGGTGTGTGTGTTGTGCGTGTGTGTGTGTGTGTGTGTGTGTGTGTGTGTGTGTGTGTGTGTGTTGTGTTTGTGTAAGTGTGCCTCTGTGTGTGTGTGTGTGTGCCTCTTTGTGTGTGTGTGTGTGTGTGCCTCTGTGTGTGTGTGTGTGTGTGTGTGTGTGTGTGTGTGTGTGTGTGAATCAGTCTTGCATTCACTTATCATGAAAACCATACTCCTCTTCATCAGTACATTAAATGTGTGCATGATTGTGTGCATGGGCATGTTTGCATGTGACCGTGTGTTTTGTGTCCAAGTGTGTGTGAGCAAGAACGGTGGGGAACAGAGACTACCTGGAAACCACGACAACAGGATAGCCAACAGTCTGAGTTTGTTCATTCCTCATCACTTTTTCACCTCTTTTGGCTCTGTGTAATATCAGATGATAAACAAAAAAAACTGTCTTAAAAGAGAATCAACTCTTGTGAGACCGACAGAGCCAAAGAGAGGAGGTGCTGACAGACACGTAGATGGTGAGATGTGTCTGTTCAACATGGAGAGAAGTATCTGTCTAAAACCACATGAAAACAACAAAAAACAATGGATTCTTGTGTGCGCATGTGTGTGTGTGAGTGTGTGTGTGTGTGTGTGTGTGTACACATAAATCTTGCCTTGATACTAATCTGACATGCAGTGTTCTGACTGACTTACCTCAATGTTGAGGCCAAAGGATTGATGATTCACAGTGTTCTGACTGACTGACCTCAATGTTAAGGGCCAGAGGATTGATGACATACAGTGTTCTGACCGACTTAACTCAATGTTAAAGGCCAGATGATTGATAACATACAGTGTTCTGACCGACTTACTTCAATGCTGAGGCCAAAGGATTGATGACATACAGTGTTCTGACTGGCTTACCTCAATGTTGAGGCCAGAGGATTGATGACATACAGTGTTCTGACTGGCTTACCTCAATGTTGAGGCCAGAGGATTGATGACATACAGTGTTCTGACTGACTGACCACAATGCTGAGGGCCAGAGAGGATTGATGATTCACAGTGTTCTGACTGGCTTACCTCAATGTTGAGGCCAGAGGATTGATGACATACAGTGTTCTGACTGACATACCTCAATGTTGAGGGCCAGATGATTGATGACATACAGTGTTCTGACTGACATACCTCAATTCTGAGTGCCAGGGGATTCATGACAAAGTATCCTGACTGACTGACCTCAATGTTGAGGGCCAGGGGATTGATGACGTGCACGGTGTTCTGGGCAGCCACACCACAGTTTTCCAGCCACAGCCAGCATGCGTGTGATGGGGGAGGAGGCCGACCCAATGGTGCGTGTGTAGGGGTGCTCCGTGTCCCACATCCCCTCTGTCCACACAGTCACCGCCGGTCATTGACGCTCTGTCTGGGTGTGTCTATGGGGCAATGTCTGAGGCTATGTGTGTGTATGAAGCTATGTGTGTGTATGAAGCTATGTGTATGAGGCTATGTATGTGTATGAGGCTATATCTGTAAGGCAATGTGTGTATGAGGCTATATGAATGCATGAGGCTATGTGTGGGTATGACATTATGTTTGTGTACGAGGATATATATATTTGCGTTAGGACATGAATATGAATATATATAGGTGTGTGTATGAGGATGCATGGGTTATGAAGATATTATTATGTGCGTACAAGCATACATGTGTACTGTCGGTGCATTTTCTTCCGGAGGCGGAAGGGAAGGCTACACATAAGCCGGGCGTGCATGCTTACATGTCTCAAGTCACTGACATACAAACATCTTTCAAGAGTCCTAACTTATGGCCACTCAGAAAAATAGTCAGTCCACATCAAGCACTCTGGAGACTAACAGCAATCCACCTAAACAGTGTATGCATGTGCATGTGTGTGTGTGAATGTCAGCATGAGTAAGAGCATTTGTGCATAAATTTATGAATGTATGGAGTAGCATACACAGGGCATTTTTTTTCTAACCAGGAAATCATGCAAGAGTGTAAAAAAAAAAGCGGTCTACGGTTTATACAGCCATTCCATGCATGATAAATTCTAAGCTACATGGTTTCAATCACACACCTTGATCTTCCCTTTCAGTTTATCTCCTACTTTCTCTCCTGACTCCGTTTTCAGTCATGTCCCATGTTCACTTCTCTCTCTATCTACTACCAGTCTTCAGAGACTGAAGCATGGTGTAACTACTCTGCTTTACACTTGTTCAACTCATCTACCATCATTTGTTCAAACCATCATGTGGCAACGTACAAGGTGGTGACAAAACCATTTTAACACTCAGCAGTTCTGTTTTACAAGTTAAACATTACCATCAAAACCATTTCAAAACTCAACAGTTCTCTTTCACTGGGTGCATGTTAACAATAAAACCATTTTGATATTCAGCAGTTCTGTTTAAATAGGTGCAAGTTACCAAGCAAACCGTTTCAAAACTCAGAGGTTCAGTTTTACTAGGTACAAGTTACCAACAAAACCGTTTCAAAATTCAGCAATTGTGTTTCACTAGGTGCAAGTTACCAACAATACCATTTCAAAATTCAGCAGTTCGGTTTTACTAGGTACAAGTTACCAACAATACCATTTCAAAACTCAGCAATTGTGTTAAATTTTTCACACAGACTGGGTGCACCCTGATCAGGATCATGACATCATCATCTGTTTCTTGGTTCTGGTGGTTCTTCCACTGGGTGTACAGCTGGCCTCCCAGGACAAGTCCGGTGCCCACACAAGGAACTGCAGACAGCCAGCCTTTGCTGAGCCATGCAGTCACCACAGCACATGATGTCCTCCATAGGATCAGGGGTGTTCTGGAATTGTTGGGAGGCTTTTCTCCTACAGTCCTGCTGTAGCTCATTTCTATTGGAGGCATGGTGGATGGAGGGTTGGAGGTATCTTTTTTCTAATCTATCCATGAAGGTATCTATTTTCTAATCTATCCAGCTTCTACTGAACATGTTTGTTAGAGGAAAAGCCAAGTGAAGTCAACAAGACCTGAGCAGGGGTGAAACATGGCTACCACTCTGTCATCAGGAGCTGTTTTATTTCATCATTATTCAGGAATCAAATCCAGCTTCTATGCTGCAAACTTCTTTCCAGACAATCTTGATTCTGATCATGGATGACGTCTACGGCTCAACATGTACGAAACAGTGCGCAAGTGATGGGTGTTACCTGAATCTCTCTTGTAGACGATCAGGTCTCCATTGACGAGGGAAGCAAACACTTTGTGTCCAGGTATCTGAAAAAATATTCATAATTTGTTAGCTGAATGCCAGACTTGTCAAAATAGTCTTCCATCCCACATCTATTAACTTTATTTTCTCTCTCCCGTCTGCATGCATGCCAAGGAAATGGGTGTCCCCATGCAGCATTACTCTGGAATGAAGCCATTTCATCAGGGGAGCAATTCATCTTCTTCTCTCCATTTCACTCTGTTAAGTATATATGGGGTACTGCAAAGGAAAAGGTCAAAGGTTCCCTCCTGCTGTTGGTAACCATGTTGGGGAGTCAAGCCAACCAGAAAATCCAACCTGGAGAGGGATGGGCTCCACCAGGTTTGAACTCTGCCTAAACACTCCATATGGCAGGAAAAGTGACCTTCTCTGTTTGTCATTGACAGCCAACATCTATCCGCCTCTCCCACTCCCTACTTCAGACTTCTTTTGCATTCGTATCAAGATGACCTGGATTTGTCTATATTCATCTCCGAGTTGTCCATGACAATGTTGAAGATTAAAAAAAAAAAAACAAAAAAATCCCTCTGACTTTGATAAATGTTATGGTGTGTTTGTACATGCCTGCTGTGGCCAGTGTTATGGTGTGTTTGTACATGCCTGATGTGGCCAATGTTATTGTGTTTGTACATGCCTGATGTGGCCAATGTTATGGTGTGTTTGTACATGCCTGCTGTGGCCAATGTTACTCTGTGTTTGTACATGCCTGCTGTGGCCAGTGTTATGGTGTGTTTGTACATGCCTGATGTGGCCAACGTTATTCTGTGTTTGTACATGCCTGATGTGGCCAATTATGGTGTGTTTGTACATGCCTGCTGTGGCCAATGTTAGTCTGTGTTTGTACATGCCTGATCTTGCCAATGTTATTGTGTGTTTGTACATGCCTGATGTGGCCAATGTTATTCTGTGTTTGTACATGCCTGATGTGGCCAATGTTATTCTGTGTTTGTACGTGCCTGATCTTGCCAATGTTAGGGTGTGGTGTTTGTACATGCCTGATGTGGCCAATGTTATTCTGTGTTTGTACATGCCTGATGTGGCCAATGTTAGGGTGTGTTTGTACATGCCTGATGTGGCCAATGTTATTCTGTGTTTGTACATGCCTGATGTGGCCAATGTTATTCTGTGTTTGTACGTGCCTGATGTGGCCAATGTTATTCTGTGTTTGTACATGCCTGATGTGGCCAATGTTATTCTGTGTTTGTACGTGCCTGATGTGGCCAATGTTATTCTGTGTTTGTACATGCCTGATGTGGCCAGTGTTATTCTGTGTTTGTACATGCCTGATGTGGCCAATGTTATTCTGTGTTTGTACATGCCTGCTGTGGCCAATGTTACTGTGTGTTTGTACATGCCTGATGTGGCCAATGTTATTCTGTGGTTGTACATGCCTGATGTGGCCAATGTTATGGTGTGTTTGTACATGCCTGCTGTGGCCAATGTTATTCTGTATTTGTACATGCCTGCTGCGGCCAATGTTATCATGTGTTTTGTACATGCCTGCTGTGGCCGTTGCTGTGCCCCAACCCTGATAAGACCTCTGTGGTTGGGCGACTATAAAACCATGAACTGACCAGTTGATGTGTCAGATACACTATAAACATCACATCCTGATCAGTTGATGTGTCAGCTACACTATAAACACCACAACCTGATCAGCTGATGTATCAGCTACACTATAAACAACACATCCTGATCCCTTGATGTGTCAGCTACACTATAAACATCACAACCTGATCAGCTGATGTGTCGGTTACACTATAAACAACACATCCTGATCAGCTGATGTGTCGGCTACACTATAAACAACACATCCTGATCAGTTGATGTGTCGGCTACACTATAAACAACACATCCTGATCAGTCGCTGTGTCAGCTTCACTATAAACATCACATCCTGATCAGATGATGTGTGTCGGCTACACTATAAACAACACATCCTGATCAGATGATGTGTCAGCTACACTATAAAACAACACATCCTGATCAGTTGTTATGAAAATAAAAGCATCAACATAGCTGTATGGGCAAGCCTGGAACTTCCTTTTTCATTGCACCTCCCTGTGTGCTCTGTGGGCCTCTTGCCTGAATTGTGCTGGGTGAATAGATACTGCTGTCAGCATGACGGCCATTCTGCAGGGCACAGTGGAGGGTGGACGACCCATAGGTTGGCAAAACCTGTGTAGGATGGACAGCATGAAGGACAGGCCTGATCATAACCTCCACTGAGTCGACCATGACTGAGGACCGAGGCTTTGAGATTCCACTGTCCAAGTATCCATTTCAGCACCTCTACACTTCCAGGGGCAGCAATGCCTACCAAACATGGAGATTATATTGTCAGTGTCTATGTCCCCACCCAAACACTGCCAGGGGCAATAATCCACAACAAAGCCGTGGAGTTGACATTGTCCAAGTGTCTACGTCGGTACCCCTGCACTGCCAGGGCAAATAATTCACAACATAAATGTGGAGATTCTACTGTCCGAGTGTCAATGTCATCATCCCCGCCACTGTGAGAGGGCAATAATCCACAACCACCACTGGACCGTAGCGTGAATGTGTGTGGACCAGCCTGCAGCCCGTGACGTCCCCTGGACCTGGCTGTGGAGTGAGCTCCATTACCTGCGAGAGACATGACCCCTCTTCACACACTGACATGTCACCTCACAACTGATGGCTGCCTGTACAAGGTGTGACTGTATGGGAGGTGTGACTATCAAAACAAAAGTAGAGACTGCAAACCAGGTGCCACTCACATGATGCAGTAGACAGGTGATCCATGCTGAATCTTGAGCTTGTTCTTCGTCGTCTTGATGTTGTCAGTGCACTGGAAAATGTGGATGCTGAAACAAACACCACAACGCTTGACATGGACGGGCCAAGCAATCCATGTCTGCTACTCCAGAGGAGGAAGATTTCCTTTCCATTTGTGTGTGCTCTGTGTGTGTGTGTGTGTGTGTGTGTGTGTGTGTGTGTGTGTGTGCGCGTGCGTGCGTCTGTGTGTGTGTGTGTGTGTGTGTGTGTGTGTGTGTGTGTGTGTGTGTGTGTGTGTGTGCGTCTGTGTGTGTGTGTGTGTGTGTGTGCGTGCGTGTGTCTGTGTGTGTGTGTGTGTGTGTATGTATGTATGTGTGTGTGTGTGTGTGTGTGTGTGTGTGTGTGTGCGTGCGTGCGTGCGTGTGTCTGCATGCATGTGTGTGTGTGTGTGCATGTCTGTGTCTGTGTGTGTGTGTGTGTGTGTGCGCGCGTGCGCGTGTGTACATGCGTGTGTGCATGAGTGTGTGCATATGTGCATGTGTGTGTGTGTGCGTATGTGCATCCCAATCACAACTTGATATTCTTTGCTTGACGAACATATTCATACTTGAAATCAATCTCCATAATTAAAACATCTGCAGAACTGGATCATGAAGTGGTCTATCCAATAAGTGCAACTCCATAAAGATCAAACATTTGAATTTCATTCCAGGGTTTCATTTTTTTTTAACTTAGTCATTATGGATACAAATGTTGAAAAAATAGATCCAAGCGACGACATGCTGTCATTCTTTTGCTATGTCAATATTCTTCCATTTTGCACATCATTTGTTCCAACTCTGACACTTCTTGATACACTACTTATTAAGCATGACGATAAAAAAATAATAACACAACCAAATTTTTCCCATTCCATGGAAAATCATGTAAAGCCAGTGCCACAGTACACTATAACAGCACACACACAATTCAACGCAAGCCATCTCCTCTAGACACACCACAGGACCAACAGACTGACCATCCATCCTTGGTGCGACACCAAAGTACACTGTAACAGTGTACAATTCAACACAAGCCAATCCCATTATACACACCACCTGCCCAGCCCACTGACCATCCCTCCTCTGTGTCACATCACAGTAAACTATAAAAGTACACAATGCAACACATGCCATCCCCTCTAGACACACCACAGACCAGCCCACTGACCATCGTCCTCTGTGTCACATCACAGTAAACTATAAAAGTACACAATGCAACACATGCCATCCCCTCTAGACACACCACAGACCAGCCCACTGACCATCCGTCCTCTGTGTCACATCACAGTAAACTATAAAAGTACACAATGCAACACATGCCATCCCCTCTAGACACACCACAGACCAGCCCTGACCATCCGTCCTCTGTGTCACATCACAGTAAACTATAAAAGTACACAATGCAACACATGCCATCCCCTCTAGACACACCACAGACCAGCCCACTGACCATCCGTCCTCTGTGTCACATCACAGTAAACTATAAAAGTACACAATGCAACACATGCCATCCCCTCTAGACACCCCACAGACCAGCCCACTGACCATCCGTCCTCTGTGCCCAGCCACATGGTGGACTTGACAGGGTCCTGCTGCCAGCTGCCTGACGTGGTGATGGGGTCAGGGGAACTCTGGGTCAGCTCCGACACTTTGGGCCGGTGCACTTCTTCGTCCGACTGCAGGTCTGTCAGACACAGAAATCCACTCTCTGGCAAAGGTGTACCACATGTATCTACCTACCTGTGTCTACTGCTACCAGGTGTACCACATGTATCTACCTACCTGTGTCTACTGCTACCAGGCGTACCACATGTATCTATCTACCTGTGTCTACTGCTACCAGGCGTACCACATGTATCTACCTCCCTGTGTCTCTACTGCTACCAGTGTATCACATGTATCTACTTACCTGTGTCTACTGCTACCAGGCGTACCACATGTATCTATCGACCTGTGTCTACTGCTACCAGGCGTACCACATTATCTACCTACCTGTGTCTACTGCTACCAGGTGTACCACATGTATCTATACAAATAATACAAATCTGTTCATGTAAAGTTATCTGGTGACATAAGTACATGTTCCGATGATAAATTCTAACCAAGTGACAGGTTCGGTTTTGTCGAGGAGGCATCACTATCAGAAGACTGATCTGTATGCTACCACACACAAAGCTACAATATTCAGTCAAAAATGAATGAATAGAAATGAGCTGACATGGGCTGGGTAAGGGGAGGGGCACAGACCAGTCCATGTCCACACCAAGCAGACAGCCGACCAGTACAATAATCCAATAGTCGCACCTACAATTTCATCCACCAGTGTTTTTACCTAACAGAAAAAAAACTGAAAACCCAAGGGTCAAAATTACTGGGTTTTTTTCTGGGTCATACATTCTCCCCTCCCTCTGGACACTTTTCACAGCAATGAGGGACCACAGTTTTGCAGGGTTTGCAATGAAAATCCAACACAGTTCAATCCTACATGAGATTAACTCACAGACAGACAAGGCCTGCCGGCTGTAGCTTTGTTTTCAGTCACTTCTTCCAAGACAAAGGGCTGAACTACATATGTCCTTCCATACCTGACGTTACCTAGCGATGGTCTTAGTTCAAGGATGCCACAATACCCATCTGTGTCATGTCAGAGACAACATGTGTCTACTTGTAGCCTCCAGTCTACAAGACCACAAGAACCCTCCTCACCAGGCCTAAGTATTGAGCCATAAAAGATTCTGACAAAAAAAACAGTTTCTGTCAGTGTAGAATGACAAGAATCTAGTTCCAAATAGATTAAGGTAAATACCAAAGCGTATACAGGGGTTTTGGGGGAGGATGCTCAATGTTTTTTGTTTCACTCTTTTTATGTTACCTTGAATTAGGTTGACTGCCATTGTTAATACATAATTTTTCACCGATTCAATTGTTTAATTTGTAATGATGAATGAAGTGAACTATGTTTATTTCTGGATGCCTGTAAAGTGCTGAGTTAGAGACATGATGTGAGCTGGCTTGGCGACACTTCAGAGATGTACTTACCAACATACAACTCGTTGTTTCTCATGAACGGCATCCCATCGTCGTCATCCTCATCACTGGTCTCCGAGTCTGACTGGTACCCCTCCTCAGTGGTGTCAGTTTCCTCCTCCTCTTTCTCCTCCTCCCTCTTCCCACCTCTCTCTTCCTCCCTCTTTCCAGACCGTTCCCGTGACCTGCTGCTCCCTCGAGCTGCTTGCCGTCGGGGTTCAGATGGCATAGATTTCTCCTCTTCCTCCGCCTCCTCCTGCTCTGGACACTCCACCTGGATGAGAGGGCGCTGCTCGCGTTCCCCAGCCAGTCGATGTGTCCGACCCTTCTGGCTGCTGCGGCTGCAAGACAGCAATGCAAAACCCTCTGAAGATCACTTCTTTTATCATTATTACAGTCCGGTCAACCACATGGGGTGATCACCATTCAGGGAAGAGAATTCTGATGCTAGGTCAAAGGTTTCCGTTTCCATGAACAAAAGCAGTTTAATTTCCAGCTGCAACCACAGCTGTGGACACTGAATGACACCTTGATGAAAACAACCAAAACTGTGGACACTGAATGATACCTTCATGAAAACAACCATAGCTGTGAACACTGAATGACACCTTGATGAAAACAACCACAGCTGTGAACACTGAATGACACCTTGATGAAAACAACCATAGCTGTGAACACTGAATGGACACCTTGATGAAAACAACCATAGCTGTGGACACTGAATGATACCTTCATGAAAACAACCATAGTTGTCAACACTGAATGACACCTTGATGAAAACAACCAAAGCTGTGGACACTGAATGATACCTTGATGAAAACAACCATAGCTGTGAACACTGAATGACACCTTGATGAAAACAACCATAGCTGTGAACACTGAATGATACCTTGATGAAAAACCAAAGCTGTCAACACTGAATGATACCTTGATGAAAAAAAAAATCATCTCATTATAAATAATTCTAAATATGCAAATGTACCTTCTTCTAGTTTTCCTTCTTACAAGTTCAGTACCATACTTTAAAAAAAAAAAAACATTTAATTAGCACTCTTGAAAAAAACTGTTTGGACATTTCAAATATGAACATCAAAACTTCTTAATCATGTATGGCTTGTATGTTTTGGTCATTTTTGAGCAAAGTCTGAATTCAGTATGGTAGTTAAAGGCAATTTAGTTCAAAATAATTTGGTTAAAACATTACTCAAGTTTACTATTTAATGCTATAAGAATTTAGTGTAGCAGTTCAGGACACATTTCGCACAATATAACTTGGATTACGCTTGTATGGTCTATGTCATCAGGACTCCCTGCGACCTGAATGAAAAGGATCTCAAACAGTTCTTTTCAACTCTGCCTGTACGCCTGTACCAAAAAGAGAGGCTACACCACTCACTCTATCTCCATTTCCTTACCGCCTGAAAGCGCCACTGAACGCTGGCACGGCACATATACACAATATGCGTGCATTGCATCCTGGGACAGGAGTGTTCAGGTGACGATGGGCTCCGGCTGAAGACTGAGGAGACACATGTGACCCACATAGCCATCGCTGTTACACACCCACACGTCTCTGTAGCCACTGGCGTTCAGTCCATCGATTGGGGCAGCACAGGAGAACTGGTCACACAAAAACACTGACTTTGAGACCAGAACACCTGATGTGTGTCTTCTGCTAACATACTCACTTCAATAATCCTTATTTTTCTGTATGAACATTATCAATGTGGTCAACACTGATAAAATATGTAGCAGAATACATGAGAAGACACTGATATCAACCCATTTTCCAGGAGTAATGTCACTTACTCATTCTTAAATTAAGCTAGGCTCCCAATGACGCATGCTAAGGCATCATTAAGCTTTTTAACTGAATGATGAAGCACAGATGTCAACATCTGTATGTCTTCATGCTGTAGACGTCTTGAGAAATTCAAAAGCATTTTCTTTAATCATCAAAGTGAATGTCATGCTATTACGAAGCAATGTCAATGTCAGCAAGTAAGAGTAGTTGCCCCTCACTGGGAGTGTGTTGAAACACACTTACATTAAAATAAAAATTGGCTTGTGTGTTGAAACACACTTACATTAAAATAAAAATTGGCTTGTGTGTTGAAACACACTTACATTAAAATAAAAATTGGCTTGTGTGTTGAAACACACTTACATTAAAATAAAAACAGGCTTGTGTGTTGAAACACACTTACATTAAAATAAAAATTGGCTTGTGTGTTGAAACACACTTACATTAAAATAAAAACAGGCTTGTGTGTTGAAAACACACTTACATTAAAATAAAAATTGGCTTGTGTGTTGAAACACACTTACATTAAAATAAAAATTGGCTTGTGTGTTGAAACACACTTACATTAAAATAAAAACAGGCTTGTGTTCAGCATGATAACTTCTACTGGTTTCTTCCATTTTCAACGATAGAGAGTAAATGTTGCTATAAACTTGGCTGTGGAGAATGAACACTCGCTCCAAAACTAAGAAAAAAAATTACACACTTTTCACCCCCTTTCAGCCATATCAGATCAGATTTTTCGATCATCTGGACGTTTGGACAAATCACACACAACTTCAAGATCAAAGTCAGCACTATCCAGATGGGGAAGAATATGGATTCCTATGGGTAGAACTGAACTCGGGTTCTCTTCAAAGTACTTGTAGGATCTGACTGAAAAACACAGGGCATAAACAGGGTTTTACAGTTCAAAGAAGGGGTTCAAGCAACTTTTGGAAGTGAAAACAAGCCCTGGAATGATGCGTCTATAGGAAACATTTCACAGAATGAAGGAAGAAGATGACATCCAAAGCACTGACCTGCATTCCAGCACGAGTCTTGGTGATCTGCAGAGGCTGCAAGAACTCTGGCGCTCTCTTGTCCGTCAGTAAGGCTGAAATGAGAAAGGTATGTCTTTAATCACACTAGGTGTAATACAGTGATTATCAACACCTGTCTGTCAATGATACTACTAGGAAAAAACATGTCTTTAATGACACTAGATGTAATACAATGATTATCAACACTTGTCTGTTAATGACCTATGAGAAAAGTATACCTTTAATCACACTAGGTGTAACACTTACTATCAACTCTTGTCTGTCAGTAACGCTGACAGGAGAAAGGTACCTCTTTAGTCACAGTAGGTGTAAGATAAGATAATGTTGCTTATAGCCCAGCCGACCGCAAAAGGGCCACACCAGGGCTGTCACAGTATGTGTAACACAGTGATTATCAACACTTGCCTGTCAATAAGGCTGAAAGGAGGGGAAAGGTGTCATTAACCCCACCAGGTATAATACAGTGATTATCAACACCTGTCTGTCAATAAGGCTGAAAGGAGGGGAAAGGTGTCATTAACCCCACCTGGTATAATACAGTGATTATCGACACCTGTCTGTCAATAAGGCTGAAAGGAGGGGAAAGATGTGTCATCTATCCCTCTAGGTATAATACAGAGCTATGTCATCAGTCCCACCAGGTACGAGTACAGCTGAAAGGAGGGAAAAGGTGTGTCATCAATCCTGTCAGTGATTATCAACACTTGTCTGTCAATACGGCTGAAAGAAGAGGAAAGGTGTGTCATCAATCCCACCAGGTGTAATACTGTGATTATCAACACTTGTCAGTCAGTGAGGCTGAAAGGAGGGAAAAGGTGTATCATCAATCCCATCAAGTGTAATATAGTGACTATCATCTATGGTCGTCTCTATATGGTTGAAAGAAGAGGAAAGGTAGGTGATCAATCCCACCAGGTGTTGTCTCTTGACTGTCAGTAAGGCTAAAAGAAAGGGAAAGGTGTGTTATCAATCCCACCACATGTAATACAAAGATCATCATCTCTACTCTGCCAGTAAGCTGAAAGGAGGGAAAAGAGATGTCATCGAACCCACCAGATATAAGACAGTGGTTATCATCTATTGTCTGTCAGTGAGGCTGTAAAGAGAGGAAAAGCTATGTCATCAACACCAACAGTGATTATCACCTATTGTCTGCCAGTCAGGCTGAAAAGAGGGTAAAGGTATGTCACATGTGTCAACAGATGAAAGACAGTGATAACAGGCTTCATGCCCAACCGGTTTCACACAGTAATACAGTGATAATCATCTCTTGCCTCTCTGTTACTGTCAAAGAAAGGGAAAGGTACATGATGCACTTTTCCCTTCCTTTGAACGTTACTACCATATATCAAGAGGCGTAATACAGTGACAATAATCTCTGGCCTGTCATTACACTGAAAGGGAGAAAAGACACGCCATCATTCTGCCCCTCTATAATACAATGATGTCATCTTTTGTCTGTCAGTAAAGCTGAAATGAGGAGAAAGCTATGTCATCCATGACCACCAGGTGCAACACAATGATATCATCGATATCCACCATGTACAATAAAGTCATCATCACCATGTCCAAAATATACAAGACAGTAATAATTATTTCTGTTTTGGACATGTATAACAGCCATACATCTCCCTCTCCCTAGACTTGTTGCTCCTCTTCTCTTTTCTCTCCCACCCTTCCCCTCAAACATATACATATCTGTTGTACTTTCTTCTGTATGCCAGTGCATGGTCTTAAACAAATGCATGTACTTTTCTTCACATACACAGAGCAGTGACCTTGTCAATCATATCATGTTTCAACATAAATCACCAGGCCTGATATACTGTCATTCATCTTCATACACTCACCTTGTTCATGCACCTCACTAACTTTTGAGTTGGCAATGCTTTTTTTTTTTTTTTTTTTTTGCTCCCACTGACTATGTCCTATTCTTCAACACAAATGCATATGTTTTCCTACGTGACATTTGTACCTTTCCTCCATCACAAAGAATGTTATGTAGTGTCTGACTTCTTGTGTTAATGATTTTGACAGTGATAAGTCAATAACTGTTCAAAGGTGTGTGTGTGTGTGTGTGTGTGTGTGTGTGTTTGTGTGTGTGTGTGTGTATGTGCGTGCGTATACGTGCATGTAAGCGTGAGAGAGAGAGTGTGTGTATTTTTTTGCTGCACCAGATTCACATACAATCGGCTCCACCCTAAAACATTTCATTTTGCCAACCCATCTTCCAGCACTCACAGAGTTTGTTCTTGGCATCAGTGAAGGCCAGTTCCCAGGTGGCACGTTTCTCTGCTGACAAAAAGGTGATCTCCAGGTGCAACACTCCCTCCCTGGAACATCAACACACCCATGTAAACTTTGGTGGAGATATTCCAAACAGGAATTTATTCCTGTAACATCAACACACCCATGTCAACTTTGGTGGTGATATTCCCTACAGGAAATCATTTCCTGCAACATCAACACATCCGCGTCAATCTTAAATAACCATCTTCCCAACACAAAATTACTCCCTGCAACATAACATACCTGCGTCACCTTAGTGACCATATTCCCAACAAGAAATTGCATGTAAAAGAACAGGAAGACAAAGACAGAGTGGAGGCTTATAGTTTACAATTCCTGGTGTTATAGCCCTGCAGACCACACAGGAACTTTTCAGGGCTGCCAAACACACATAAGCAAGATAAAGAATCTCCTGAAAAAGCAAGAAACAACATACACAATATACCAGACCTGTTTACCCCAAATTCATGTACCTGTAATTCCTCAGACATAAAACTTACAATCTAAAAGAACAAAAAAAAAAAAAAAAAAACCATAATTTTCATAATCACAATACATTTGCAACCTTTGAAGATTTGGAAGAGCCAGCTCTTGGCGCATATGACCACTTCGTCACCATCTTTGACAACATGAAAGAGGCAAGGCACACTGGAAAATTTCTTACTGCTTTTGACAAAAAAAAAGTAGCAGATGAAACTTTGTGTTTAGCAATATTCTTCTTTTCCTGTAATCTTTTTTTTTGCCATAATTCCTGTAATTTCAATTTTTTTTCCTGTAAAAATTACTGTAAAGTTGTAAGGGTAAACAGGTTTGAATACACAGTCAATAATACTTATTAGTAGCTAACGACTGGTATCTGTAAGGCAGATAAGACTTGGCCATGATGCGAGAGCCACACATTACTTGTAATTCTTTGTCCCAGATTAAAAAAAGAAAAAAAAAAACACACACAAAAAACTGATCAAAACATTTACCTGAAGTGAAATTAAAAAAAAAAAAAAAAAGCTTGGGCAGGAAAAGAAAGGTAGGGACGAGGGAAAAAGATGGGGGGGGGGGGGGGGGATGAAAGGGAGGCAGAGAGCAAGAGAAGAAGGAAAATCCAGACAGGATTGTGAAAGGTTTGTTGATCTGTAGACAATAAGTGGTCACAATTATTCTAAACAAGACAGCATTGTGAAAGTTTTTGTTGATCTGTAGACAATAAGTGGTCACAATCATTCTAAACAAGACAGCATTGTGAAAGGTTTGTTCATCTGTTGACAACAACTTCTCACAACCATTCTAACTTGACCAAAAAAGTGGAGAGAAACAATTTCTTCTACTTTAAACACACACACAAAAGAGAATCAAATGCTGTAAATCCCATTCTTTGCTTCGCAGCGAAAGAAGAGGGAATGTTGGTGCGGAAGTGTCCAGCACTGAATTCATACACCCAACTTCCTCCAAAACCAATTAAGGGGAATTCACCTCAACTCTGCACCTTCTCAACATCAATACTTGCGCATCCTCAGGCAACAACACTTTTGCTATCATTGCGCCCTATTCTACCATGACACATTGCTTTTTCTCTCTATTCCCCCAGACCCATGTCAAACTGGGGAAGGCATCAAGCTACAGAGGACGGTAGCTCTAATGGAGGGGGTGGCCACTGATGCCTCACATGCAGCAGTGGTGAATTACTCACTGTGTGGTCACCAGAAGCTCCAGCTTGTTGGACTCTGAGGCCATGGAGCGCAGTGCCGCCTCTGCCAGCTGCTTTGACAGGTTGCTGCTCAGCTCTTTGACAGCCTCCTCTAGGGCCTGATAATACACACACGGCATTGGTCACAGCACATAAAGGGTTAACAGTGTGTGTGTGTGTGTGTGTGTGTGTGTGTGTGTGTGTGTATGTGTGTGTGCGTATGCAACAGGTTGCTGCCGAGTTCTTTGACAGCCTCCTCCAAGGCTTGGTAACACACACACAGCCATGGTCACAGCACATAAAGGGACGACAGTGTGTGTGTGTGTGTGTGTGTGTGTGTGTGTATGCATGAATGCGTGCGTGTGCATGTGAGAGAGAGAGAGAGAGTGTATGTGTGCGCGCATATGTGTGTGGCACTAGCTTAAATGGCCACCCACTGTGGTTAGTATTACACATTCCTGGTTGGCAAGCAGTGGGTTCGATTCCCACCACAGCCATTTCTTCCCCTGATTTTTCTGCTCCAACTGACTCCTACCTAAGTTGTGTTTGCTATGGGCCCAGTTGGGAAGACTGGAACACACAATCCGGTTCTGTCCACTTCATGAATGCATCTAAGACAGTGTTCTCCAAATTGTCTGACCAACACACCAGGTCTCTGAATCTCTCAGCCCTGTTTGATGACGGCCAGCATACATTACGAAAGTAAATGCAGTGTACAGCCTTGACACGCTGTCTCAGACCAAAACAGAACTCAAAAGGATCATCTTCATTTTCCTTCAGCTTAAAAAAAAAAGTCTGTGGCCCTTTATGCTCTGTTCTCATGGTGACTTCAGTGTTGTTTTCCTCTTCACATCTATGCCCTTGATGAGTTTTTAATCAGGTTGACCATATCATCAGCAAGGATAAGGGTGGTAGAATGGTGATGACGACAATAATGATGATGATGATATGATGCTGATGCTGACGGTGGTGGTGGTGCTGGTGGTGGTGGTGAAGGAGGTGATGAAAATGATGATGGAGGTGGAGGTGGGAGTAGTAATGATGTTGATATGATTATAGTGGTGATGATGATGATGATGATGATGATGATGATGATGTGGTGGGAATGATGATGATGATGTTAATGATGATGATGACAGTGATAGTGGTTGGAACAGTGATAATGATGTTGATGATGGTAGTGGTGGTGGTGGTGGGAGTGGTGATAATGATGTTGATGATGATTATGGTGATGATGTAGGAGGTAGTTATGATGATGCTGACGATGATGACAATGGTGATGGGGTGGAAGTGGTGACAATGTTGATGATGATGATGGTAGTGGTTATACTGATGTGAGTGGTGATGATGATGCTGCGGATAGTGGTGATGACGGTGGTGAACCTGACAGGGTGCCAACAGGTGAGAGCACAGGTCAGAGATCCAAGTAACAACCCCTGTTCTCTTCCATCTGTTTCTTGATGAGGTTAGTGATGATAAAATTACGACAATGATGGTGATGTTGGCGGCATACCTGGTGAGGTGCCGACAGGTGAGAGCAGAGGTCAGTGATCTGAGTGACAACCTGCATGTCTTCTTCCACCTGTTCCTTGTCAATGGTCGGTTTGCGACTCAGTGTGCTGGAATGACCTGCAACACCACAGCCTGCAGAATGCAACATCAGAACTGGGTGTGTGGCCGTGACTTCACTTGTATCAATGCTTGAGACACGCTAGACCCCAAGATCGACAAGTCTTGTCTTTCTCAGTACCTGGGACAAACTAAACCCCAAGGTCTTCATCAGTCTGCCAGATCCCAAGGTCTACATCCATCTGTCTTAATGTGTGCTTAGGACAAACTACACCCCAAGATCTGTATCAGTCTGTCAGATCCCAAGGTCAATATCAATCTGTCTTTATCAGTGCTTGGTACAAACTAAACCCCAAGATCTGTATCAGTCTGTCAGATCTCAAGGTCTACATCGATCTGTCTTTATCAGAGCTTGCTACAGACTAGACCCCAAGATCTGTATCAGTCTGTTAGATCCCAAGGTCTACATCAGTGCTTGGGACAAACTAGACCCCAAGATCTGAGCAGTCTGTCAGATCCCAAGGTCTATGTCAATCTGTCTTTATCAGTGCTTAAAACAAACTAAACCATAAGGTCTTTATCAGTCTGTTGTCAGATCCCAAGGTCTGCGTCAATCTGTTTCCAGTCCCAAAACAGCTGAAGGAAATCCAGTTACTGGCTCAAGATATTCAAACCTGTAAAAAGAATGCAAACAAACAAACAAACTTTTGTTCTATCAGTCTGTTTCTGTGGGGAGGTCATGCTATGGGCAGTGCCTTCAGCCATGTTGAAATCCTTGTGTCCTGATCTTCCCTGTCACAACTGCACTGAGTCATCCATACACAAACTGGCCTCCTGTAAAGACGTAATTCTGAACTTGTATTTTAATGACACAATCTTTTTAAATTACGGGGACTTACAAGCAGCTCTCAGAAAAAAAGCTAACTCTTTGCACAATCTAAATACAAACATAATAAACTTTTAAATTTTCTGTATCTTGCACGTCCTGGTCATTTTACGGGCAGTCTACTAAATGTTCAAACTTTGTCAAAAATATGACATCATGAGACACTAACATCTATTTCTAGAAAGCTGAAGCCGAGTTAAACCATATTTCTAGTTTCCCTCATGCCAATCACACCAGATGCTAAGCTGTGTATGTCAGTCTAACACACAGTAAGTTGGTAAGAAAATGAACAAATCTGGACAATAAAACACAGCTGCTTTGATAAGAAAAACACCCTTCTTTTGGAACACTCAGAATCCATTTTTGATAAGTACACAAAGTTGTAAACAGACCGCATCATGTCATCCTGATGTCAAAGAGAGGCAGGCACTCACTTTTGACGATTTCCAAGCAGTCCAGGCCCACCTTCAGCCATACTTTGTGCTTGATGTTCTCCGTGAAATCCTGTCCTCCAGGGGTTTTTCTGCTCATCACAAATCACACACAATGCACATAACTAACTGTTCATCTAGTTTGGGGTTGTTTTTTTTTATATTTTTGTTAGTTTTAAGTGTTATTCTGTGTGCCCAGCTGACAACATTGGGCTTTTTCAGAACTGTGTCACCACTGACTGTTTTCCCGATTGTCACATTACATTCCATTTTATTATTACAGTCCAGCTGACCATACCAGGCTGTTCAGGTATGTCACCTCTCATTGTTCAGCTAGTGGTCACTTTACTGTCCACCTCATTATTACAGTCCAGCTGACCATACCAGGCTGTTCAGGTATGTCACCTCTCGTTGTTCTACTAGTGGTCACTTTACTGTCCACCTCATTATTACAGTCCAGCTGACCATACCAGGCTGTTCAGGTCTGTCACCTCTCATTGTTCTACTAGTGGTCACTTTACTGTCCACCTCATTATTACAGTCCACCTGACCATACCAAGCTGTTCAGGTCTGTCACCTCTCATTGTTCTACTAGTGGTCACTTTACTGTCCATTTTATTATTACAGTCCAGCTTGTCATCCATGGCCGTTTCACACACTGCGCAAAAAAAGGTCCCACCTTAAAAAGGTATCAGTTACAAAGACAATAATGATTCATGAAATGGGAGCTAAGCAGTTACAAAGACAATACTGATTCATGAAATGGGAGCTAAACATCTTACTATCCTTGGGTGGATTAGACAAAGCTGTGCTCTGAGCACCAACCATTCCTTCTAATTTGTCACTCTCCAATGAAAATCAAACAACTTGATACAAACCTAAACAACATGCATTTAAAAAATCTGTATGAGCAAGCTGGAAGCACAGTCTAGCTTTCCATGTCTGACTACAGCAAAGGCTGCACAAAACTGGCTGAACAGAGCTAAAGAACTGAACATAGTTTGCACACAATTCATGTATCTAACCCAAACCCACTGAAACACAACATGCTTTTAAAAGCACTATACAAACAGAGAAAACTTTCTGTGTATATACAAGCCTGTGTGTGCCTTATAGGGTATGGACATGCCTGATTAGCTCTGTATAGTAGACCAAGATATAATGATGGTGTGGACATGCCTGATTAGTTCTGTACAGAAAACAAAGGTACAACTGAGGTGTGGACATGCCTGATTAGCTCTGTACAGAAAACAAAGGTACAAACTGAGGGTGTGGACATCCCTGATTAACTCTGTACAGAAAAACAAAGGTACAACTGAGGGCGTGGACACGTCTGATCAGCTGCATACAGATGTCAAAAAGTATAAAGGAAGGGATGGACTTGCCTGATGAACTCTGAAAGACACGGTTAAGCAGTGTCGGCCCACTGTCCACACATGGTTTGTGTACTTTATGAAATGATTGTGTTCTGTGATGTTGATCATTTTTTACCTTTTTGTGTTTGGTCGGTTTCTAGTGCTGTGTTTTTTGTGTGAAATGCACCTGGACCAAATTTCTCATGATGAGATAATAAAGTGTCTCTTCTCTTATCTTATCATATCTTATCTTACTTTCACATAAAATTGTAGATCATATTCAAGGACTACGCCTTTTTCCTCACATCAGCATTACATACATCCCTCTAAACAAAGACAGTAAATGTCCCATCTCTAAATCACACGTACACAAAGCAAAGAGAAAGTGTCATAACCACAAGACAGCCAATAAGGAAAGTGGGACTCACAGAATGATGGACACTTTTCGCGTCACTGGCCCGCTTTTTTGCGCTTGATGCTGCTGAGAATGATGAGGTCCGAAAACAGCCAGATACAGCACTGGTCTTTCTTGTTCTGCAGGATAGACAACACTTCATGAACCTAGAGAAAACACTGAAAGTCACACACACACACACAAAATTAACACAGTTCCATTCCACGTGCACAAGCACATAGATTTCACTTATGATCAACATTTTTTACATCTTATCCTGCCACACAGCCCACCCACTGGAAATCCCCTGCCATATTTACATTTGCTGTCTGTCACTCAAGCCTGTAAGTATTTCCCATCAAGCAAGCACTACATGTTGGGTTGTGTAAGCTCACGATAAAGGCATTTTTCTGTCAACATTAAAATCAAACTAATGAGAAAATTGTGCTAATTTTGGCACAACACTGTCAATGGCACTGTGTGCACTAGACAAGTAAGAACACTTTTTTAATACTTCGAAGAGTGTCTTAGTTAAATACATGAAATGAAGAGGACTGAATCACCACCACCACCCACTCCTCTGGTCCCTCCTGTGTCAAAAAATGTGACACCGAGTCCATTACACATGGCATGCTCAACTCACAATGAGAGCTCAATCAGTGCTATGGATCAAATCTACACCCAAACCTGATTACACTTGTTATATGTTGTACATCAACGCATGATAATGAACACAGCATAAAAAGTAATGCTGAAAGTGATAAAGGCTGCCTAAATACAACAAAGTGATCTTTCCTCAAAACAGCACAGCTAATAGAATCATATATCATAGCTCTAATGAGTTCCACCTGGATCTGCTCAAGGAGGAACAAACATTCACAGGGCTTAACTTTCATAACTTTGATCCAGAATGTGGTGACTGCAGGTGGAAACTGAAACAAATTCTAAATGGAATTTAAGTAAATCCGTCAGATAATTGGGCAAACAAATTACAAGACAAACCATCATCTCTTAGGTCTTCTCCTTAGAACAAGGGTCCGACTGCGATGAGGGCAAGACATCCATCTACAAAGCCAATGCCTTGAGGCATCCACCCATCCAGCAGTTCTTCTTCGATGCAGCCTGGCCCTTACAGCGTGTGGAGTTCAGGGCCAACACACTCATCTGAGGACCCCTTACAGCGTGTGGAGTTCAGGGTCAACACACTCATCTGAGGACCCCTTACAGTGTGTGGAGTTCAGGGCCAACACACTCATCTGAGGACCCCTTACAGCGTGTGGAGTTCAGGGTCAACACAAAAATCTGAGGACACCAGCCACCGTGGTGAAGTGGTTAGCATCACGGACTCCCGGCTGGGAGGTCGTGGGTTCGAATCCCATCAGAGTCATGTGGGTTCTTCTGCCCCTACCGGCTCCTACCTACCCAGAGCTGAGTTTGCTGCGGGTTCAGTTGGGAAGACTGGGACCACACAGTCGAGTTTCATCCACTTAATGGATGCGTTTCTGAGAGTGTTGCTCAAATTTCCTGACCAACACTGCAGGTGCCTGTATCTCTCGGGCCTGGTTGACGCCGGGATATATTATGAAAGGAAGCGTAGAGTACAGCCTGTCATGTAGTCTCAGACCGAAATGGAAATCCGTAGCATCATCTTAATCATCCTCATTCTCATCGATCAGCATTAGAAAAAAATCTCTCGAATTCTGTGGCCCTTCATGCCCTGCTCTCATGGTGATCTCAGTTTCAATATCCTCTCCCCGTCTGTGGCCTTGGTTTGGTTCCGTCGGAGTCACCGGTATTGGCGGGTCCATGGGGCTGTCGTTGGACAGACATGGTGGCGCCCTCCGGGGGAAGAGCTCACTCACGCCGGCTCTGCGACTAAGCATTATTGTCATCAGCAGGGGGGGCTTATTAGGTGGTGTCCTGCGTATGTTAGATCATCAGAACAGGCGCCACTGAACACCACCGAAGTGACTCGGCAGCAGTGCAGTGTCTCCTCCAGTGGGTTGCCTCTTGACGACTTGACACTGACTGCTCCCTGAGGATTGCCGATGCCGGGGCTGCGGCGGGGCCGACCAGGCTGTAGCTGTGGACAGGGTGTCGGAATGAGCGGCGTGGGTGCACTGCCTTGGAGGCGGTGCAGAGGTTGGGACAGAAAAAAAAAAAAAAAAATCTGAGGACCCCTTACAACGTGTGGAGTTCAGGGCCAACACAGTCATCTGAGGACCCCTTACAGTGAGTGGAGTTCAGGGCCAACACACTTATCTGAGGACCCTTTACAGTGAGTGAAGTTCAGGGCCACTAATCTGAGGACCCCTTACAGTGAGTGGAGTTCAGGGCCACTAATCTGAGGATCCCTTACAGCGTGTGGAGTTCAGGGCCACTAATCTGAGGACCCCTTACAGTATGTGGAGTTCAGGGCTACTAATCTGAGGACTCCTTACAGCGTGTGGAGTTCAGGCCACTAATCTGAGGACCCCTTACAGCGTGTGGAGTTCAGGGCCAACACACTCATCTGAGGACTCCTTACAGCGTGTGGAGTTCAGGGCCAACACACTCATCTGAGGACCCCTTACAGCGTGTGGAGTTCAGGGCCAACACACTCATCTGAGGACCCCTTACAGTGAGTGGAGTTCAGGGCCAACACAGTCATCTGAGGACTCCTTACAGTGAGTGGAGTTCAGGGCCAACACACTAATCTGAGGACTCCTTACAGTGTGTGGAGTTCAGGGCCACTAATCTGAGGACTCCTTACAGCGTGTGGAGTTCAGGGCCACTAATCTCTGAGGACCCCTTACAGTGAGTGGAGTTCAGGGCCAACACATTAATCTGAGGACTCCTTACAGTGTGTGGAGTTCAGGGACACTAATCTGAGGACCCTTTACAGTGTGTGGAGTTCACTCATCTGAGGACCCCTTACAGTGAGTGGAGTTCAGGGCCAACACAGTCATCTGAGGACTCCTTACAGTGTGTGGAGTTCAGGGCCAACACAGTTATCTCTGAGGGACTCCTTACAGCGTGTGGAGTTCAGGGCCAACACCCTCATCTGAGGACTCCTTACATTGTGTCGAGTTCAGGGCCAACACATTAATCTGAGGAGCACTTTTTTTTTTTTTAACAAATGATCTGTTGCAAAGCTTTCCTTAGAATTTATTCCTCCTTAAAAAAAAATCTTTTTTTTTTTCTTTTCACTGGAATGACAGTCTATTTGTCACAGGTACACAGACAGTCCTCATCTCAAAGGAGACACACCCGTTAGTTGTCATCATCATAGAAAACAGGAAAAGAAGGGAGGAGAGGTGGGTTGCTGAAGAGAGGAGCGGGTAGCAGGGAGAGATGGGAACAAAGTGCGTTGTACCGAATGATCTAGGGCTTCAGGTGTTACAAAAACGTAATGATCAGGGCAGACATGTACCCCTCTGGCCAAACAACATGCACTGTACAAAGAGATCCTTGGCTACTTGTTCATAAAAGATAGACCATCAGTTGATAAGCTGTGACCAAAAGGAGTGATGAAATAGGAAGAACACATACCCTACTTTCTACATACATTTCATAACCCTGGACTACACATTTCACACAGAATGTCCAGCTGATGAGCTGTGACTATAGGGAAGACACATATCCTATTTACAAAAAAACATGCACTGTACTATGATCAAAGGCTACATGTTTATCAAAGAAAAGTCTGGTTGACAAGCTGTGCCAGTGAAAAAGTAAAGGAACGTGAAAGACATGTTTCCCAAATGTCCAAACAACATGCACCATGCTATAACGCAGGGCAACATGTTTATCACAGAAGGTCCAGTTGACGAGCTGCAACTATGAAGAAGTGGAGAAGCAGGGAAAACACGTACCCCACTACCAACAGCTGAACCATATCATGACGAACGTATGCTCTTTCAGCAGCCACTAACTGTAAGACACATAGCACGATAAAAGTGAACCATGTCATGATGAATTCATGCTCATTCAGTTGGCCACTAACTGTAAGGCACATAGCATAATGACACTGAACCCTGTCATGATGAATTATTATGCTCATTCAGTGGCCACTAACTGTAAGACACATAGCATAACGACACTGAACCCTGTCATGATGAAATTACGCTCATTCAGTGGCCACTAACTGTAAGACACATAGCACGATAAAACTGAACCATGTCATGATGAATTCATGCTCTTTCAGCAGCCACTAACTGTAAGACACATAGCACAATAAAAAACTGAACCATGTCATGATGAATTTCATGTTCATTCAGTGGCCACTAACTGTAAGACACACACAATAATGACACTGAACCATGTCATGATGAAATTATGCTCAGTCAGTGGCCACCAACTGTAAGACACATAGCATAATGACACTGAACCATGTCATGATGAAATTATGCTCATTCAGTGGCCACAAACTGTAAGACACATAGCATAATGACACTGAACCATGTTATGATGAAATTATGCTCACTCAGTAGTCTTTAACTGTAAGACACATAGCATAATAAAACTGAACTGTGTCATGACAAACTTGCACTCTTCATCAGCCACTAACTCTAAGACACATATCATAATAAAACTGAACTGTGTCATGATAAACTTATGCTCTTCGTCAGCCACTAAAACACATAGCATTATATACCTGAGCCATGTCACGACAAACTTACACTCCTTTAGTAGTCACTCACTAAGTGTAAGACAGATAGCCAAATGGGTAGTTCTTATTCCTTCCATTTACATCAGTTGCCTGTAGTTCTAATTTCTTTGATTCATATCAGTTATCATAAGCCATTCTAAATTCTTCAATCAATCATGTAAATCATCAGCAGTTTTAGTTTCTTCTTCATTCATATTGATTATCAGGAGTTCATATTCCCCAATTTACATATCAGGAATAGTTCATATTTCTTCAATTCATATCAATTATCAATAGTTCAAATTTATTCAGTCTACGTCAATGATCAGGTATTCAAACTTCCTTTATTCCCATCACTTATTAAGAGTTGCTCAAATCTTTTCAGTTTACATCAGTTATCAAGAATTCAAATTTCTTCAACTCACATCAACTATCAGTAGCTAAAATTTTTCAATTTAGATCAATTTTTCACAACTACTAACAATTCTTTAATGTACATCAATCATCAATTCATATTAATTATCAGAAGTCTAGGATTCTTGCACTCATGTAAAATATCAAGTGTAGTTCCAATTCTTTAATTTACATCAAGTATCAGCTGAATTTACATCAATTATCAGCAGTTCCAGTTTCTTCCATTTCCGTCAACTATCAAGATTACTTCAAATTTCAATTTACATCACTTATCAGATGTTCTAGTTTCTTTAACATATGTCAAATACCAAAATCATTTCAAATTTCATTTACATCAATTGTCAGAAGTTCTACTTTCTTCAGCTGGCATCAAATATATATCACAGGTACTTTAATTTTTTTTTTTTTTAAACATAAAAATTGTAAAGCAGCTCTTTTTTTTCACATATAAAAGTTCCGAGGCATTTTTTTTTTCCACAAACAAAAATTCTGAGGCAATTTTTTTTTTCCACATAAAAAAATTTCTGAGACAATTTAAAAATTCTGACTGACGCAATTTTTTTCACATACAAAAAATTCTGAGTTGTTCAGACTGTTTTTTCCCACTCACGTCAGTGATAAGCAGCAGTTCCAGTTTCTTCAGCGTCTCCTGCATGTCCTCTTCGTGCTGGGAGTCAGTGACCGTGCCAATCTTCATGGCCAGTTCATGCATGGTGCGACACGCCCGCTGCAGCAGGGAGTAGTCTGGGTGCTCCAGCGCCGTGTTGTCCAGCAACCGCTGTAACAGTCATCACCGCACCTCAGTCTGTGCACTGTCACACAGTCATGGCCACCAGTCATTCTCTTTTCACCATCACTAAATCATTTCCAAATGTCTGTCACTCTCACACTTATCTCCACATATCGGTTTCTTTACTGGCATATAATTATCTCCACAAGTGAGTCTGTTTGTGTCACATTATCTGAGCAAGTCAATTTTCTTACTGTCACATAATTAACTACGCAAGTTGGTCTGTTTTTCCTGTCAGACAGTTATCCACACAAGTCAGTCTGTTTCCTGTCAAAGAATTATCTCCATAAAATATGCCTATCTCTCCATAAATCAGTCTCTTTACTGCCACATAATTATCTCTGCAGGTCAGTATGTTTGTTCTCATACAATTACCTTCACAAGTCAGACTAAGGGGTGTCATAATTACCTCCACCAGTTAGTTTGTTGACATAAAATGATTTCCTGTCAGCTTTGTCATACAGTTATCTTTTTCAGTCATCCTGATATGTTCCGACAGCTGTCACACAGTTATCTCTATGAGATAATCTGTCTGGTGCCACACGTTCATCTCATGCAGTCATTCTACTCTTGAGTTATTCCTTTTAAAGGAAAAGAGCCAAACGGTTTTAGAGATCAGTGATTCAAAATGCTTTTTCTTGCTATGATTGTAGTTGCTCACGCAATGTTGTTGTTTAAAGCATGGTCTCCAAGCGCAGTCATCTGCATGACAGTTATATCTTTTCTTTCCACAAATCTTAAATAAATGTTAGCGAACCGCCCAGAGAAACATGGACAAACAAGTCATAAGGCAAAACACAACGCGTTTCGACCTCTTAGGTCTTCTTCAGGTAAGACACAAATGAACAGAACAACGAAAATTCACTTAGCTTTGATTGCTTCAGAGTTCAGCGCAAGGAAGAAGGCGTTGAAAAAGAACCACACATCCACGTTTTTCTGGGCGTTCGCTAACATTTATTTAAGATTTGTTTAGATTTCTGCCTGCAGTCATCTCACTTTGCAAGTAGATCTTTTCTTTCACACATCAAACATTGAGAGTTATCTTTTTTCCACATCAGATATTCACCGAAAGTTATCTTTTTTCCTACTTCACACATTCATTAGTAGTTATCTTTTTTCCCACATCAAGACATTCATTGACAGTTATCTTTTTCCCACATCAGACATTCATTGACAGTTATCTTTCTTTCCACATCAGACATTGACAGTTATCTTTTTCCCCCACATCAGACACGGACAGTTATCTTTCCCCCACATCAGACATTGACAGTAATCTTTTCCCCCCACATCAGACACGGACAGTTATCTTTTCCCCCACATCAGACATTGACAGTTATCTTTTTTTCCCACATCAGACATTGACAGTTATCTTTTTTCCCCACATCAGACATTCATTGACAGTTATCTTTCCCACATCAGACATTGACAGTTATCTTTTTTTCCCACATCAGACATTGACAGTTATCTTTTTTCCACATCAGACATTGACAGTTATCTTTTTTCCCACATCAGACATTCATTGACAGTTACCTTTTTTCCACATCAGACATCATCATTGACAGTTACCTTTTTTCCACATCAGACATTCATTGACAGTTATCTTTTTTCCACATCAGACATTCATTGACAGTTATCTTTTTTTTCCACATCAGACATTCATTGACAGTTATCTTTTTCCCCACATCAGACATTGACAGTTATCTTTTTCCACATCAGACATTTATTGACAATTATTTTTTTTTTCCACATCAGACATTCATTGATTTTATCTTTTTTCCCCACATCAGACATTGACAGTTATCTTTTTTCTCCACATCAGACATTCGTTGACAGTTATCTTTTTTCCCACATCAGACATTCATTGACAGTTTTTTTTCCATATCAGACATTGACAGTTATCTTTTTTTCTGACATCAGACATCACTGACAGTTACTTTTTTTCCCAAATCAGGCATTCACTGACAGTTATCTTTTTTCCACATCAAGACATTCACTGACAGTTATTTTTTCCCCACATCAGACATTCACTGACAGTTACTTTTTTTCCCAAATCAGGCATTCACTGACAGTTATCTTTTTTCCACATCAAGACATTCACTGACAGTTATTTTTTCCCCACATCAGACATTCACTGACAGAGTTTTTTGGACTTTTTTTTCCACGTCAGACACTGACAGTTATCTTTTTTCCTGACATCAGATATTCATTGACAGTTATTTTTTTCTCACATCAGGCATTCACTGACAGTTATCTTTTTCCCCACATCAGACACTGACAGTTATCTTTTTCCCCACATCAGACACTGCCAGTTATCTTTTTTCCCCACATCAGACATTGAAAGTTATCTTTTTTTCCATGTCAGACATTGACAGTTATCTTTTTTCCACATCAGACATTGACAGTTATCTTTTTCCCCACATCAGACATTGACAGTTATTTTTTCCCCACATCAGACATTCATTGACAGTTATCTTTTTTCCCACACATCAGACATTGACAGTTATCTTTTCCCCCCACATCAGACATTGACAGTTATCTTTTTTCCCACATCAGACACTGACAGTTATCTTTTTTTTCCACAGCAGACACTGAGTTATCTTTTTTCCACATCAGACATTCATTGACAGTTACCTTTTTTCCCACATCAGACATTAACAGTTATCTTTTTTTCCCACATCAGACATTGACAGTTATCTTTTTTTCCCACATCAGACATTCATTGACAGTTACCTTTTTTCCCACATCAGACATTCATTGACAGTTATCTTTTTTCCCACATCAGACATTCATTGACATACCTTTTTTTTTTCACATCAGACATTAACAGTTACCTTTTTTCCACATCAGACATTCATTGACAGTTATCTTTTCCCCACATCAGACATTCATTGACAGTTACCTTTTTTCCCACATCAGACATTCATTGACAGTTATCTTTTTCCCACATCAGACATTCATTGACAGTTACCTTTTTTCCCACATCAGACATTCATTGACAGTTATCTTTTTCCCACATCAGACATTCATTGACAGTTACCTTTTTTCCACATCAGACATCATTCATTCACAGTTATCTTTTTCCCACATCAGACATTCATTGAGTTACCTTTTTTCCCACATCAGACATTCATTGACAGTTACCTTTTTTCCACATCAGACATTCACTGACAGTTACCTTTTTTTCCACATCAGACATTCATTGACAGTTACCTTTTTTCCACATCAGTATCTTTTTTCCACATCAGACATTCACTGACAGTTACCTTTTTTCCCACATCAGACATTCATGACAGTTACCTTTTTTCCCACATCAGACATTCATTGACAGTTATCTTTTTCCCACATCAGACATTCATTGACAGTTACCTTTTTTCCACATCAGACATTCACTGACAGTTACCTTTTTTCCCACATCAGACATTCATTGACAGTTACCTTTTTTCCCACATCAGACATTCATTGACAGTTATCTTTTTCCCACATCAGACATTCATTGACAGTTACCTTTTTCCCACATCAGACATCATTGACAGTTACCTTTTTTCCACATCAGACATTCATTGACAGTTACCTTTTTTCCACATCAGACATTCACTGACAGTTACCTTTTTTCCCACATCAGACATTCATTGACAGTTATCTTTTTTCCACATCAGACATTCATGACAGTTACCTTTTTTTTTTCCCACATCAGACATTCATTGACAGTTATCTTTTTTTCCACATCAGACATTCATTGACAGTTACCTTTTTTCCACATCAGACATTCATTGACAGTTATCTTTTTTCCACATCAGACATTCATTGACAGTTATCTTTTTTATCCACATCAGACATTCATTGAGAGTTATTTTTTCCCCACATCAGACATTCACTGACAGTTATCTTTTTTTCCACATCAGACATTCATTGACAGTTATCTTTCTTCCACATCAGACATTCATTGACAGTTATCTTTTTTCCCATATCAGACATTCATTGACAGTTATCTTTCTTCCACATCAGACATTCATTGATAGTTATCTTTTTTTCCCATATCAGACATTCATTGACAGTTATCTTTTTTCCACATCAGACATTCATTGATAGTTATCTTTTTTCCCCACATCAGACATTCACTGACAGTTATCTTTTTCCCACATCAGACATTCATTGACAGTTATCTTTTTTTTCCACATCAGACATTCATTGACAGTTACTTTTTCCACATCAGACATTCATTGACAGTTACTTTTTTCCACATCAGACATTCATTGACAGTTACTTTTTTCCACATCAGACATTCATTGACAGTTATCTTTTTCCCATTCATTAACAGTTATCTTTTTTTTCACATCAGACATTCATTGACAGTTATCTTTTTTTTCCACATCAGACATTCATTGACAGTTATCTTTTTTCCACATCAGACATTCATTGACAGTTACTTTTTTCCACATCAGACATTCATTGACAGTTACTTTTTTCCACATCAGACATTCATTGACAGTTACTTTTTTCCACATCAGACATTCATTGACAGTTATCTTTTTCCCACATCAGACATTCATTCACAGTTATCTTCCCCCCCATCAGACATTGAGTTATCTTTTTTCCCCACATCAGACATTCACTGACAGTTATCTTTTTCCCACATCAGACATTCATTGACAGTTACTTTTTTCCACATCAGACATTCATTGACAGTTACTTTTTTCCACATCAGACATTCATTGACAGTTATCTTTTTCCCACATCAGACATTCATTGACAGTTATCTTCCTTCCCCCCCCCCCCCCCAGACATCAGACATTGAGTTATCTTTTTTCCCCACATCAGACATTCATTAACAGTTATCTTTTTCCCCCACATCAGACATTCATTAACAGTTATCTTTCCCACATCAGACATTCATTAACAGTTATCTTTTTCCCCACATCAGACATTCATTAACAGTTATCTTTTTTCCCACATCAGACATTCATTGACAGTTATCTTTCTTCCCCACATCAGACATTCATTTTCCATTTTAGAGTTATCTGTTCTCCATGTCTGTCATGACTTCCAGATCAGCTACACATTTTACAGATAAAAAAAAACTCCACATTCACACAGAGAAATCCTTCCAGTTGTTCTTCTTCAAATGAAATTCTACATCATTTCGCTTCTAAAACCTTCTCTCTTGGGTTCCCCCCCTCTGTATGCACACAATGTGTACAGAGTCTATGACCTGACAGGCAATGTATCCTCATGTTGACTCAGGAACAAACATTTCATGAAACCATCCATTCCACCTTTCCAGCAATGCGGCTCCTACATTCTGACAGTTAATCCCTACACACAATCACAAGGGCAGTGACAGAGGAGAAAGAAAGATGGCTGACCTGTATGAGCAGCTCGTAGCGTGGGATGCGCTGGATGGGCCGCACAATCAGGTCCTTCATCGACAGCTTGCTCCCACTCTCCCTCTGACATTGCTGTGAACATCACCACCCAGACATACTTTGACCATTACTGACATTGCTGTGGACATCACCACCCAGACATACTTTGACCATTATTGACATTGCTGTGGACATCATCACCCAGACATACTTTGACCATTACTGACATTGCTGTGGACATCACCACCCTGACATACTTTGACCATTATTGACATTGCTGTGGACATCATCACCCAGACATACTTTGACCATTACTGACATTGCTGAGGACATCACTGACATTGCTGTGGACATCACCACCCAGACATACTTTGATCATTACTGACATTGCTGTGGACATCATCACCCAGACATACTTTGACCATTACTGACATTGCTGTGGACATCACCCCACCCAGACATACTTTGACCATTACTGACATTGCTGAGGACATCACGACATTGCTGTGGACATCACTGACATTGCTGTGGACATCACTAACATTGCTGTGGACATCACCACCCACACATACTTTGACCATTACTGACATTGCTGGACATCACTGACATTGCTGTGGACATCACTGACACTGCTGTGGACATCACTAACATTGCTGTGGACATCACCACCCACACATACTTTGACCATTACTGACATTGCTGAGGACATCACTGACATTGCTGTGGACATCACTGACATTGCTGTGGACATCACCACCCAGACATACTTTGATCATTATTGACATTGCTGTGGGACATCACTGACATTGCTGTGGACATCACCACCCAGACACATACTTTGATCATTGATAACACTTGACTGGGTCTTTTTCAGAACAACTACATAATTTGAGGATTGGTGATAAAGACCGAAACAAAAGGGGGGGTCAAAAAGAAAACAAAAACAATGCACAACGTTTCGACTCTTAGAGTCTTTTTCAAGTGACATGAAACGACAGTACACGCAAATTTTGCTGTGTTAATGACGTAAAGAACGGGGAGACGCAGATAAAACAACAAAGACGTCACAATAAATTTTGACGTGACAAGAACTCAAAACACACACACACACACAAAATAAAAATAAAATAAAATAAAATGTGTGTGGGGGGGGTGATGCCGGGAGGGTGGGGAGCGCGCACATGTGTCCGTGTGTGTGTGTGTGTGTGTGAGTGTAAGTTTTTTTTCCTCCCCTTCTCCCTCCTCCCCCTCCCTCTTTGCCCCCCTCCCTCCCAACAACAACCGTCTACTTTCAAATCAGATTTCCTCTGATTTCCATTCACTCACCTTTCTTAGCCTGTGTCTACCCAGCCTCCTTTATTTTATTTTATTTTATTTTATTTTATTTTATTTGTGTGTGTGTGTGTGTGTGTGTGTGTGTGTGTGTGTGTGTGTGTGTGTTTTTGAGTTCTTGTCACGTCAAAATTTATTGTGACGTCTTTGTTGTTTTATCTGCGTCTACCCGTTCTTTACGTCATTAACACAGCAAAATTTGCGTGTACTGTCATTTCATGTCACTTGAAAAAGACTCTAAGAGTCGAAACGTTGTGCATTGTTTTTGTTTTCTTTTTGACCCCCCCTTTTATTTCGGTCTTTATCACCGATACTTTGATCATTATTGACATTGCTGTGGACATCACCACCCAGACATACTTTGACCATCACTGACATTGCTGTAGACATCACTGACACTGCTGTGGACATCACCACCCAGACATACTTTGACCATCACTGACATTGCTGTGGACATCACTGACACTGCTGTGGACATCACTGACACTGCGGTGGACATCACCACCCAGACATACTTTGTTCATTATTGACATTGCTGTGGACATCACTGACATTGCTGTGGACATCACTTACACTGCTGTGGACATCACTGACACTGCTGTGGACATCACCACCCAGACATACTTTGTTATTATTGACATTGCTGTGGACATCACTGACATTGCTGTGGACATCACTGACACTGCTGTGGACATCACCACCCTGACATACTTTGACCATTATTGACATTGCTGTGGACATCACCACCCTGACATACTTTGACCATTATTGACATTCCTGTGGACATCACTGACATTGCTGTGGACATCACCACCCTGACATACTTTGATCATCACTGACATTGCTGTGGACATCACCACCCTGACATACTTTGATCATCACTGACACTGCTGTGGACATCACCACCCTGACATACTTTGATCATCATTGACACTGCTGTGGACATCACCACCCAGACATGCTTTGATCATCACTGACATTGCTGTGGACATCACTGACATTACTGTGGACATCACCACCCAGACATGCTTTGATCATCATTGACATTGCTGTGGACATCACCACCCAGACATACTTTGATCATCACTGACATTGCTGTGGACATCACCACCCAGACATACTTTGATCATCACTGACATTGCTGTGGACATCACCACCTAGATATACTCTGATCATCATTGACATTGCTGTGGACATCACTGACATTGCTGTGGACATCACTGACATTGTTGTGGACATCACTGACATTGCTGTGGACATCACTGACATTGTTGTGAACATCACTGACATTGTTGTGGCATCACGACCCAGACATACTTTGATCATTATTGACATTAATGTGGACATCACCACCCAGATATACTTTGATCATTATTGACACTGCTGTGGACATCACTAACACTGCTGTGGACATCACTAACATTGCTGTGGACATAACCACCCAGACATACTTTGATCATTACTGACATTGCTGTGGACATCACCACCCAGATATACTTTGATCATCATTGACATTGCTGTGGACATCACCACCCAGACATACTCTGAACGTCATCCACACAGCAGCAGCAGAACTCAGGACAAGTTGTTTATGACAACTGTAGAGAAACAAACTCTTCTCCCGCCTCTCATCCTTCTTCAGTACTGCACCAAAGGAACAGGTTCTCTCAACAGCTTCCAATCAAAGACAGTTGACACAATTTCTAATTCGTGTACAACACTGGGGTTTTTTTTTGTTTTTGTTTTTGTTTATTAATTACCTTACCTCCGCCCCCCCCCCCCCCCCCCCCAAAAAAAAAAAAAAACAAAACCAAAAAAAACAAACAATAACACAAAAGAAAAACAGACAGGACATCATTTAGAAACTGTTCACCTTTCTCTGATGGTAACTGTTCAGGGGGGTAATTTGAAGATGCACACCAAATCACACCTTCACACTAATTTTGTATGATAATCTGATCTTTGAGGTGTGGTAGATCTGTGCATGAACATTTCACCTCTTCCTGTATTCCACTCAACTCCATCACAGAATTCTCTGCGACCTCCAAAGGTCTGTTACTGGATGTTTGTCGACAACTCACCTCGATGAACTTCTGCATGGAGGACTTGGTGGTGAGGGCATTCTCTATCACTTTGCCCGAGGTGTTGTAGTTCTCCACAAAAGACAGGTAACTCTCCACAATGGTCTGCTTGGAAAACTGAAACAGACAACCACACACGTTCACGGTTACTCTGACTTATTCTTCTTCCCTTTTTCCATGCTTCTCGCACGAGGCTGACTTGGAAAGTCGCTAGAACCTCCTACCTGATGATTTCTGGTAGTCCTTATGAGATTTCAGAGGGTCAATGAAATCAGACAGTGTGACTGAAAATTGACCAACTTTCTTCAATTCCACTGTCGCTGTGTAGAGTGATGTAACTGAGACGATAGTCGAGGGCAATGCTGGAACTGGTCAACCAAACTTGTCCAGATTTCAATCCCTGTCAGTCAGTAGAACATCCCACAGACTTCTGGACAGTTTTATGAAGTCCTTTCAGTCTCAAGACAATCACGGCTGCACACTTATGCCTTAATGGAAGCCCTGTCTGTATGAAAGGAAACCGGTGATAAGCTTCTTTACTGTGCTGAGCAGTGTCATTCTTTGTCTCTTTGCTGCCATAACCATCAGACAGCGACTTAGCGCAAGCACACTGACCCAGTGGTACTGTTCATAGACAATAAGCGGAGGTCTCGATGTCAAAGCCATCAGGTAAATTATCACCATGGAACCAACCACTGTGGTAAAGTAGTCAGTGTCACGGACTCCCAGCTGGGAGGCCGTGCATTCGATTTTCATGTTGGATTTTTTCTGCCCAGACCAGCTCCTACCCAGTGTTGAGTTTGCTAAAGGCTCAACTGGGAAGTCTGGGACCACACAGTGAAGTTTCATCCACTTAATAAATGCGACTCTGAGAGTTTTGCTCAAACTTCCTGACCAACACTGCAGGTGTCTGTATCTCTAGGCCTGGCTGATGCTGGTATATTATATGAAAATGAGAATAGAGTACAGCCCTGTCATGCAGTCTCAGACAGGAATGGAAATCTGAAGCATCACCTTCATCATCCTCATCCTCATCGATCAGTACATAAAAAAGAGAGTCTAAAATTTTGCGTCCCTTCATGCCCTGCTCTCATGGTGACCTCAGTCTGGTTGTCTTCTCCACTTCTGTGGCCTTGGTTTGATCCCGTCAGGGTGACAGGTAATCTGCAAGTCCATGGGGGCTGTTGCTGGATGGACGTGGTGACATCCTCCAGAGGGAGAGCTCACTCATGCCGGCTCCACAGCTAAGCAATTATTGTTGTCACTGTCAGTAGGGGGCTTAATGGGTGGTGTCGTGCACATGTTAGATCAGAACAGGCGCCACTGAACACCACCGAAGTGACTCGGCAGCAGTGCAGTGTCTCCTCTTGTGGGTTGCCTCTTGATGGCTTGAGTTTGACTGGTCCCCATGGATTGCCAGTGCCAGGGCTGCAGCAGGCCAGGCCTGGCTGCGGCTGTGAGCGGGGGTGTCGGAATGAGCGGTGCGGGGGTGCAAGGCCACTGAGGTGGCACAGAAGATGGGACAGCAAAAAAGAAGAAAAAAATATCATCATTGTTTCTTTTATGGTACTGCTGCCTCCTACCCAGAGTAGGCGAGAGTGATCTATGCTGAAGAGGAGCGAAGTGGAACCATACAGTTCCATTTCATCACCTAACTCATGACTTGTGAGTCTCCAACTGACTTCCATTCCTTGTTAGCATTTGCATGGTCAGTCTGCTTATTCTACCGCTTGTCAGAAAGAAATGAACATCAATACAACGAATTTCCAAAGGGTTGCTTCCCTCTCTCTTCATTCCAAGACAGAAACACACCATTAAGAAAAAACATTATCTGTAAACACACACACACACACACACACACACACACACACACACACACACACACGCACATACACACAATGAAAAGGTTCAAATTCTCTACATTCAATTAGAAAACTGTCACTGCTCAGTCTGATGGAGATATTTTCAGTTAAAACAGGTACCTATCTGGTGGGGACATTAAAGTAACTAACATGAAAGCAAGAAAACAAAATAAACTAAACACTATAACCCATCCAGGAGGATTTCTGCATTTTTACACACCAAAAAAAAAAAAAAAAAATGTCTGCAACATAAAAAAAAAAAATAATAAAATAAAATAAAACAGAAATATTTCAAATAACAAATTACATATACACAAACTGAAAAGTAAAAAAAAAAAAAAAAAAAAAAAGTTGGAACATAACTAGGAGGCAATGCAGAAATACTCACAATGGCAAGAATAAGATCACCCACAGTCGATGATTTCGAGTCCCAGTTCTTCCAGACCTTGTCCAGCAAGTCCAAATAAACTGAGTGGTGCATCAAAATCTCAGGAATCATGTAGAAAATGTTGTCGACAATAGCATCATCCACATTGCTGGAGTTTTTCAAAGGTGTCATATATTTCTGAAAAAAAAAAGCATATGATTATTCAATAAAAAGTTATAATTACTGCACTGATCAGAAAGGGTAAGGTAAGGTAATGTTGCTTATAGCCCAGCTGACCGCAGAGGGCCGTATCAGGGCTCTCAACTTACAAACCATTCAACAACAAACAAACAAAACTCCTTCACACAACCCTTTTGAAACTTTTGTTAAAAATCTTTCTTCTGTAAAATCCCTGATCAGATGGAAAATGTTGATCTCTCCCCAGAAATACAAAGACCACAACAGGTGGGTGATTTTTTAACAAGGTTTTCATGGAGTCTGCTGTAAAATGTTAACGTCTCATGTCAGGCAAGTCCCAACACTCTAAAAGAACATGTTTCACTGTGACTAGTACATGACATGGAATGCACCACAGAGCTTCTTCACCTTTTAAAAGATAAGAATGGGGTGTTGAGGAGTGGCCTGTATACAAACGGCACAAAACTATTTCTTCTTTACAACTGGTTCCGGAACATGGTTAAAACTCTTTCAGATTTGGATGGATTTTGAATAGTTTGTCTTCCATCTGCGAGTTCCATTCCTGTTGCCAGAGGTCTTTGACGTAAGCGTGGATTTGGGTTTCAGATCAGTGAGAATGATAGACAGTCTGCTCAACTCTTTCTTTGTGGCCCTCTTGCACAAATCAGATACAAAACCAAAATGCTCTATCACTGTCATAATCTCTGGCATGGTACAGACATATTTCTTAACAACATGCCCATGGCCCAAGGAGCATTTTCCAAACAAAAACACTAAGTATCTTTAAAGATCCTCAACAGAGATTCCCAGAAGAAAACCCTCAAATAAAGACCTAACACTTTTCCACGAAAAATCCTTATAATCTCCTATAAAACCCTCTCTTTAGACACCCTATGGACATCTTCCCAGCCAAAACCTTCCTTCTTCTATCCTATAAACATCTTTCCAATAAAGACCCTCCCTATAAATACCCTATACACATTTTCCCAATAAAAACCCTCCTTACAAAGACCCAGTAAACATCTAATAAAAATCCTCTTAATAAAGACCCGGTAAACACCTTCCCAATAAAAACCCTCTTTATAAAGACCCAGTAAACATCTTCCCAATAAAAATCCTCTTAATAAAGACCCAGTAAACACTTTCCCATAAAAAGCCCTATCTATAAAGACCCAGTAAACATCTTTCTACTAAAAACCCCTCTTTATAAAGATCCAGTAAACACATTCCCAATAAAAACCTTTATAAATACCTAGTAAACATCTTCCCAATAAAAAAAAAAAAACCCTCTTTATAAAGACCCAGTAAACACTCTTCCCCATAAAAACCTACATAAAGACCCAGTAAACATCTTCCCAATAAAAAAACCGAGTAAACATCTTCCTATTACAAATTCTGTATTTCAAAACTCGCCTAATGCACACTTGCATATCAACTCTCCCTTTACAGTCTCAAAACTCTCTCAATGCACACTCTACGTATCAATACTCTCTTAATACACACTTCGTAAAAAAAAATCTGTACAACCTGTCAGTAAAAATCCATACTGTTTAATGAGTGTTTGCTTTGTTTTGGGCAAAATAAAGTATCTGAGTACTGAATGAAACAAACAAACAAAAATTCTCGCTAGGTATCCTGACACTTTCTCCTACAGATGCACATCTCCTACAAATTCTCCTTGAGTAAAGACAAGTGTCATACAGTTTCAAAGTTTCAGAGGGTATCAGGGCTGGCTGAGCAGGGCCAGAACCACCTGACACACTGAACAGGCAAAGGCAATCTTACAGGTGTCTAAGCCAGAGTCCAACCACTAACACACTGAACAGGCAAAGGCAATCTTACAGGTGTCTAAGCCAGGGTCCAACCACTAACACACTTAACAGGCAAAGGCAATCTTACAGGTGTCTAAGCCAGAGTCCAACCACTAACACACTTAACAGGCAAAGGCAATCTTTACAAGTGTCTAAGCCAGGGTCCAACCACTAACACACTAAACAGGCAAAGGCAATCTTTACAGGTGTCTAACCAGGGTCCAACCACTAAAACACTAAACAGTCAAAGGCAATCTTTACAAGTGTCTAAGCCAGGGTCCAACCAATAACACACTAAACAGGCAAAGGCAATCTTTACAAGTGTCTAAGCCAGGGTCCAACCACTAACACACTAAACAGGGAAAGGCAATCTTACAATTTCAGTGTCTAAGTTAGGGTCAAACCACTAACACACTAAACAGGCAAAGGCAATCTTACAAGAGTCTAAGCCAGGGTCCAACCACTAACACACTAAACAAGGAAAGGCAATCTTACAATTTCAGTGTCTAACTTAGGGTCAAACCACTAACACACTAAACAGGCAAAGGCAATCTTACAAGAGTCTAAGCCAGGGTCCAACCACTAACACACTAAACAAGGAAAGGCAATCTTACAATTTCAGTGTCTAACTTAGGGTCAAATCACTAACACACTCAACAGGCAAAGGCAATCTTACAAGAGTCTAACCCAGGGTCCAACCACTAGCACAATAGGCAAGCAAAGGCAATCTTATATGTGTCTAAGCTAGGGCCAAACCACTTAACATTCTAGTAGACAACCACATACAATCCAAGAGGTATCTAAGCTTAGGGCCACACCAACCAACACTCTAGAAAAGTGAGGCAATCTTAAGGCTATCTACGCAAAGCCCATATCACATAACACTCAAGCCCAACATAAAGATAATTTTGGGCAGTCTTAGGGCCTAGTAACATGGCCTAAAACTAACACACTAACCAAACAAGAAGGCTGTCTTTGAGCTAAGCAGCAAGGCCTAAACAACACGAGACACTAGCCAAGCACAAAGGCAATCTAAGCAACAACATGAAAATCACGTAATATACCAGCCAACCACACAGACAATCTTAAGGCTGTCTGAGCAACAAGGCCTAAACGAACGAGACAGCACACTGGCCAGACATTACAGTGGTCTCAGTGCTGTCTAAACAAGACAGCACCACACAAGCCAGACACTACAGTGATCTGAGTGCTGTCTAAACAAGACAGCATACTAGCCAGACACTACAGTGATATGTGCACTATCTAAGCAAGAATGGCCACACCATGTTACAATGTGCGATGACAAGGCACAGAAATAGCAAATTCCCATGTACTCTTCTGTGTGACCTATGGAAAAGCACCACTCTCTACAAAGCCAACCAGCAATCACATGCAAGTTTGTGAGCAAGACACTGTTTCATGCTTCAAGCAGAAGAGTATGTGGAGGCACCACCAAAAAAAAACAACCAACAAACAAACGAAGAAAAGTGGATATGGCTGCCAAAACAATAATCAAATTTCCTTTCCTTTGTTTTCCTGTATGTCTTTCCTGAAACCTGTACATCCGAACATTTCCTTACACAACCCCTTCTTGTATTCCTTCCTCCATCATATGTTAAGGCCATTTTGGCAAAAAATCATTAACAACACTCTGACTCCTCTTATATGACACATACAATGGTTTTAGGTTTAACAAGTCATTTTCAATACCTCGAAAGAAAGGTTTCACACAAGAAAGGTATACCAAAGAAAATCTTTCCTGTGTCTGGATCCAAGGATACAGGATACTGTTCACCCCCCATCCACTGGAAGAGCGCCTGTCAACTGCTGTTAACAGCCTGTGAGAAGGCCGGCAACAACAAAGCATTTGAACTTCTGCCCTTTCAGGTGCTGCCTGCTGGCTTATCACCCAGGCAGAGGGACTGGTACTGCAGGTGCCCCACATGCTGGAAACCCTCCCAATGCACTGGCTGAAGCTAGCGTGAGTACATAGCTGACACAGATCTATCCAACAAATAGTCTGGTCTTTTTGTTGCTCAGACATTACTGAAGACAACAAAAGCAAATGAATAGCTTAATCTTTTCAATGGCTCCATTTGTTTTCATTAAAATATTTCCACTGCAAACTTACAACCAAAAGAAAAAATTGTTATTTCTATTTCAAACAGTACATTCATATCATCCCAAGGCCAAATAATGAGACAACATGCCAACAGAACAATGTGTAATATCACCAACTTTAAACAATGGGACCCCATACCACCAGGTCAATATTCAATGGTACTAACTCTAAGCAGAACACCATACCAGAAGAATGATATTTAATACAACACAGCAAAGAACAATGTTCAATGTCACCAACTCCAAACAATGGGACACCATGCCAACAGAACAATGTTCAACACCGTCACGTCCAAACAATGAGACACCATACCAACAAAACAATACTGGGTAACGCCAAATCCAAACAATAAGAAGCCATGCCAACAAAAACAATATGGAATAACACCAACTCCAAGTAATGAGATGCACTATACCAACAGAATAATATTCAGTAACACCAAGTCTACAGAATGACTGAATGAGGCACCACACAAACTGAACAAACAAAAAACACCCAACTCCTAACAAGGAGACACCATACCAAAAGAACACTATTCAATAAGACCAACCCCATACAATAAGACACCATCCAAACACAATAATATTCAATTACACTACAATGAGACACCATCACCATTCCAACAGAACACTGTTCTTATTCTTCCATTACCGCAACTCTGACACAGTCAGACTCAGTATCAACACAGCGTCAGCACACCATTCCATAACTTACCTCTTTAAGAACCCGTAAAGCTTCCACATACTCTTTCTCATTTCTGTACAGTTCCTCCACTATATGATATCGCTTGTCCTAAAAGAACAAAAAGAAAACACTTTAACAATTGTACAAGACATGAAGTTCTATCACATGTGTGTAACACACTCTGCACACAGTTCATTCAACTCAGCAAAAACACCATCTTGTACCTTAGATACTGACAGATTAAACATAGTCTAAGGACATCCAATCATCAAAGACGAAATGGAAGACAAATCAGGCAATACACGGCAATTAAACATGGAGAACAGCTATTTTTCATTTCTTTTCTTTTCTTTTTTTTAAATACAAAATTACCTGCTTTACACAGGCCAGACACGAACTAGTATACTATTACTAGCAACAGTATCAGTTACTGACAAGTGATGAATGGTCAAACTGCACCACAGTGTACACGACTTCAGGTGTTACCTACTACTTTTTATAACATTTAATACTTAACCCAGCATTTTTCTCCACTTTCTATCAGAAGTATGATCAAATTATAGTCTTCTTTTCTTCCATTCTCTCCAAGTTGTCCTCTCTACTTCTCCCCCTCTTTTCCTTCCACCCATTACCCCCTTCCTCCTCCCCACACCCCCCTCCCCTCCAGTCTGTACACAATCCATCCCATCCTGTCTTCAGTTGTTCAGTCTCACTCATTCTCAGCTCTTCTCATTCCCCACCCCCCCCCCTCCATTCCCACAATTCTCTCTCCTGTCAACACATTCTGATGTTCAAGGGGCTTTTCTCCAGAAGCTTGCACGTAAATCATCAACAGTGCCTTTGAAAACAAGAACTGTTCACTATCAATTAACTTCAAATGTCTTTCACGTAAATTTAATAATGAGAGCAGATCTCTCAAACAAGATATGAATAACAGTAATAGTTTACACCCCTATGAACTATGCTGAACTATGAACTCAAGTCTCTGGATGGCTGTCATCATTCTTGAACTTCAAGCTAACTGTGAAGCCGCTGTTGATCTTTTATCTCTATCCCTGCTATTCTCACTCCCATGAAGAGAAAAATGCTGATGGACTGAAGCTAACAGAGAAAAAATACTGATGGACAGAAGCTTTCAGAACTATATGATGACCTTTCCATTATAGAGAAAACTACTGATAGGCTGAAGCTTTCTGAACTATATGATGACCTTTCCATATAGAGAAAAAAATACTGATGGACAGAAGCTTTCAGAATTATATGATGTCTTTTCTATTATATATCCTTCTCTTATATGGGGTAAATGTGGGTACTGGGGACCAGAACAGTTCAGTTCTTTAAAACTGGACTCATAATTCTAGTGATCCTGAGACTGCAGGTTCGAATCTCCACCATGATTGTTTGGGTACAGGGGAGCTTTTCCCTTAAAATTAACATTGGCTCCGACTCCATTTACCATAAGGCTTCAAATGAAACTGTGAACTGAGCGATACGTTACAGCCCACACCGTCTAAATTGAAAGACGCCATTTTGAGAAATGGCCACTTGATTTCACAATCTCCAAAAATTACATCTCTGCACGCAGAACTTCCAATAGGGAAAAAAACAAACACTAGACAGCGTTCTGAAGCTGTACAAACTGGGGTAAAAAAAAAACTCAAATGGAAACCACAGAATTACGCAATCTTAAGAAGTAAACACTCTTGGTCTGAAAAGAAAGGCTTTCATCTTCCCAGAACTTTGAAGCACAACTAATTAACAAGACTCACATAGTTGTGGCACACAACAGTAAGACCTTCACAGCTGAAATTCTCAGGCCACAACTGATCAGCTGCGGGATAGTGACTTGTGGCGTGGAACATTCCTATCAGTTGCAGTAACAGTTTGGAATACAACTGTCTTCTATGGCTCTAGCCACCTGTGGCACGGATAAACTGTCCCACTGTATGGAACATTTCAGACCACAGTCTGTGACTGCTACCTGTTCATTTGTGGCATGCAGAATCTGGTTGGAAGTGGACAGGGCAACAACAACTGTTCCTTTGTTGTCAACCAAAAACTAATGAATCTTTCATAACCATGTTTCAGCATGTTAAACAGACTGTATTAATACACTACAAATATGAAAAAGACAAAACACAATTTTTTGGAGATAAACAGTTGTGGCTCTAATGCATTGTGAGGTTCCATGTGTGAACGCACGCATAACATCTTGCGCACTCACTATCCTTCAGAAGAGTAGGCAGCATAGGCATTTTGTGATGGGTAACAACTAACACAGCATGTGTCCATGCACTGCTAATGGTCTGAATGAAGACTACTGAGCACGAGGCTGGATAATGACCCTCAAATCTGGAAGTACTGGAAAATGATCAGCTTTTCCTTCTGTGTGTGCGTGTGTGTGTGTGTGTGTGTGTGTGTGTGTGTGTGCACGTGGGCATGCATACCTGTGTACATATGTGCATGTGTGTGTGTGTACGTGTGTCTCTGTGTGCGCATGTGGGTGTCTGTGTATGTGCGAGTATGTGTGTGTGTGTGTGTGTGTGTGTGTGTGTGTGTGTGTGTGTGTGTGTGTGTCTATGTGTGTGTGTGTGTGTCTATGTGTGTGTGTGTATACATGTTTGTGTGTGCACCACTGCATGCATATACGTGCATGCTGTGTGCATGCGCATCTGTGTGAGTGTGTGTGTGTGTGTTATGTGTGCATGTTTCTGAAATTTCTTTTAATCATTTTGTATTGTGTTGTTTTGCTTACATTGCCACACAATCCTGTCTCCAGAATGCCCAAGTATACACCCAAACAACCAGGACAGGCTAGACTGAGATTCATGCACCCATCTTGCTCTTCTTCCTGTCAACTACTACAGACAGTCTGGATGCAGAAAACATTGGCAATACTTACAGACAATGAGGAAACAGAATCCTAAGATTAGACTTGATGTAATAACATCAGTTTCAATGTTTTGATGAAATGCACAAAAACAGTACCATGAACACTTACAAACACAACACGTCTTCCTGACAAAATCTAAGAGCCAATCTGAGATGGGTGGTGTATGGACCTCCATTTAGCTGCATGTGTACAAATTCCAAGAGTCTAACTCATAGTAACTGGACTCTCTCAATTTGAACCGTGTGTATAAACTCCAAGAATCTAACTGGATTGTCCTAATCTGAGTCCACTCCAATCACTGACTTCACTTCTAAATAATGACCTAGCAAAAGCAGCTCCTATTGGACTTTATGATGGACAAACTCAACAGCTCTCTGATTCCTTTGTAAATGATCAAAGCATATTGATAGGATAAAAAACAGGGACAGTAAATAATCCATAAATTTTGCTCAGAAAAACAAGAAGAAAATATCTAACCATAACTGTTCTGTAATCCACTTTTTGAATCATCACACAAATTCATACTTAAATTATAAATGCACTGAAAAAAGTCCCCCCTCCCCCCCTTCCCCCTCACTGATGAGAACTTCCTTCAGGACCATGTTTGTGGGTTGATGTCTTGGTGGCAAGTGGACAAACAGTTCACCAAGTGTCATGCCACTGAGTGAACACTATTCAAATGGAGCACACAGAAAGGGAGGGGGGGGGGGGGGGTCTTACCACTGTCCCTATTCTGTAGAAGCTCAAAATGGGAGTAAGTTTCAAATCCTCCTGTGACATACCAAGCTCAAACCAAGTTGTACCTGTTGGTGATCTACCTGTCTTACTATGTCCTATTTATCATAGGATCATAGGAGGTGACCAGTCAAACTTCTGACGGCCGCTGAAAACAACTGGCAAAGGCAGGGAGGGAGAGCTATCTTCAAAGGAATTACCCCCATCCCCCCCCCCCCCCCCCCCATTCCATCCACAAAACTACACAGTTCGAAGCACCGCTCCCTGTGGCACAGTGACGGTGCGGGCCAGCCTGTGTGTGTGACGTTTTCAGGGAAGAAGAATAGGCCTATCTGCTCCCTATGCCAGCAGATTGGCAACACACCGCTTGCACCCCCCCCTCTCTCTCTCTCTCTCCCCTCCCTCCCTCCCTCCAGCACAGAGAGCTGTTCGCCTGGCCCTGCTCCCTCCCTACTCTCCCTCTTTCCTTCCTTCTTGCTCGGGTTCAGCAACTTCTCCGCCGATACCTGTACGCTAAAAATACTTCTTCCTCTAACACGCCCCCTCATCCCCACACCCCACCCCCAACTTTCCTCTTTCCCCTGCTTCCTCCATGCAGACCCTAAAACCCAATCTGTGTGCCCTCTCCAAAGCCCCCCTCCCCCCCCCCCCCCCCAAACCACCCTCCACCCGTTCCCTCCCTACCCGTTCCCGTGAGTCGTGTGTGTGGTGGTGAAGCAGGGGCCGACAGGAAGTGGCAGTGGGTCTTGCTGTGAGAGAGATGCTGCTGCCTCGGACTCGGCTCACTGCCTGCCCCTACAACCCTGTAGGCTAGGCCTTCACAGCACAACACAACACAACGCTGCATCCCGGGGCCTGCGCTTCCTCGGGAGCTGTGGTGTACGCTGGTGTTTTCGGCTTCACGGCACTGTGGTCAATGGAGATGTGTGTGTGTGTATGTGGCGGGGTGTGTGTGTGTGTGTGCGTGTGTGTGTGCGCGTGTGTGTGTGTGTGTGTGTGTGTGCTATTATGCCTGTAAATATGAGAATACGCTGTGTGTGTATGTGTGTGTGTGTGTGTGTGTGTGTTTTGTGTGTGTGTGTGTGCGTGCTATTGTGCCTATAAATATGAGTATAATTATACAGTGTGTGTGTGTGTGTGTGTGTGTGTGTGTGTGTGTGTGTGTGTGTGTGTGTGTGCGCGCGCACGTGCGCGCGTGCGTGCGTGTGTGTGTGTGTGTGCGTGTGTGTGTACATATAAGTGTGTACATGCTACTGTGTCTGTATAATTATATGAGTAAACACAGTGTGTGTGTGTGTGTGTGTGTGTGTCTGCGCGCGCGTGTGTGTGTGTGCGTGTGTGTGTGTGTGTGTGTGTGTGTACATGCAAGTGTGTACATGAGGATGTGTTCACGCTGTGTGTGCGTGTGCACGCCTGTGTGGCCGTAAGTGTGCCTGAGAGAGAGAGAGGGGAGGGAGGAAGATAGACTGGTAGGGGATCAAACAAACTCAGTGCAGGGTGAGGAACTCACTGTTGCCATCTCTTAAGGTCATCACTTTTCTCTGAGGGCAAGATATATATATCAGAGGAAAAAAAAGTCTCTTGTACTTAGTTTCTTCCCAAACAATCTAGTTTGTCCCCTCCGTCTCTTTCAAACATACACAAACACACAAGTGTAAACATACATCTCTCTCTTGTTGACACTACCTGAAACAAGACCTTCCACTGGAGAGACTGATATGGATGTATCATGTACTGCCCTGGACATGCAGGAGTTAAAAAAAAAAGGAAAAGAGAGTCGACACACTGGCAGGCAAGAAAAAAACAAGAACTGGATTACAGTTTGGCTGATCTGATGTGAAAAGAGATCCAAAGAATCACCAACAAACAAGAACAAAGCCACTACACCACTGACCATCTTTAAGATCTGAACATCAAGAAAGGAAGCGGCCACACATCCAGACTTAAAAGGAAGAGCAAGAAACATCATCAACCAACCAAACATTGGAATAATCTCAAGGCCAACACTGCAAAGACTCCTAGAGATGGAGGTCACAGTAAACAGACACAAATGATCAAACACATGTCAACTAGGATAAAAACTTTGCAACAGACACAAATGATCAAAGACATGTCAACTAGGATAAAACTTTCAATCTCTAAAGGACCCCAGTGTATTTAACCCAGCCGTGTGTGCACTGTTGAGTGTTCATCAGTGGGGCAAGGCCGGTGTGTAAACTGGAAAGTACAAAGTATCAAGTATGTGAATGTGTATGTGTGATATGTGCGTGCATATGTGTGTGCGTGTTAACTGGAGAGCCCATAGGTGTGAATGTCTATGCGTTCAGTGGTCTGGCTGTTTAATACTCCTTTTTCTGTTTTTGATATAAAAAAGAAAGGATGCTGAATACAAGACTGACTGTCTTTTTTTTTTTTTTTTTTTTTCACTTTTACATACCACTCAGGCCAAAATCAACACAAAAAAAAAGTTGAATAACATTAACTGATCTCATTCAGCTTATCCACTCACGCCAAAATCAACCAAAAGGTTGAATAACATTTGATCTCATTTAGCATTTCTTCAGCTGAACGACTACAGTGTATGTAGCACAAAATGGTGTATACTGTATTCATACTCCCCTCCATCCAATCCCCACTCTTCCCCCGTCACTTTTCTGAAGAAAATTTCTGGTGTTTCAAGTGGAATTTCAATGAGTGATCATGGTGATTACACAGCTATATCTATGTGAAAAACTGGGCACAAGTCTACATGTGTACAGTATGTAAATGCTATCAGTTACACACACACACACACACACACACACACACACACACACTCTCTCTCTCTCTCTCATGAAAATGACAACACAGAGCACACATAGATACACACCACACACACATATGTAAATGATACACACACACACACACACACACACACACACACACACACACACACACACACACAGGCATGTGCCACACACACATGCATCACACACGACGAACACACACACAAATACACACACACACACACAAATCCTTTTTCTCAAGTTCCTGTGGAGTGTTGCTTTGATCCTGATCTGCTTACTTTCTCCTGTGATGATAGAGAAGACAACGGAGGAATGGCCAAGTCCTGACAGAACAAACCAAAGGGAACCAACCACCAATGCATACACTCCATGACTCACCTTGATAAAGCCTGGTTCCCTCTCTGGAGAGTCAGTGCTGGACAGGCGATCTTTCCACACCACTGGCATACTAGTGGCAGCACTGCTGTCCGCCAGAGGGGTGAAGTCTGGAACAAGATGGGTGGTAGATCGCGATGGAGTCATCGCTTCATCTGTCGTGATGCTGTACTTCCGAGGCTCTCGATCACCTCGACTGTTCAACAGCGTCTGTTTGCGACTGGGCAAAACACTGGCTGAGCTGGCCGACCTTGAAATCGGCTTCTTCGGCATCGAAGCCGATGGGACAGTGAGGAAGCCTGAAGGCAGTTGAGACACTGGGCGTTCCAGGGTGCTGGTTGGGGAGTAACTGTGAGGCGTGGGAGGGGCGGAGCTGAAGGGGATGTTGCTTGGGGGCAGAGCCAGGACATCGCCACTCTCTGCACTCCCTTCCATGTCCAAATCATCTTCGTCGTCTGACGTCCTTTCCCCACCACTCTCCTCAGCAAAGCCATGAGGCGGCGGGGACAGAGTGTTGTCAGAACGAGCCAAGTGGAACTCATCCTCGATCACTGAATCATCTTCCTCATCTTTATTCAGCAGAGGGGCACTGCGGGACTGGCTGGAGTCCAGATTGGGGGCAATGTCCATACTCTCCCGGGAGCAGTCACCGCTTGGGTCCGAGCGTGACTTCTGCTTCGCTGCTTTCCCATTCTTCTTCTCCTGTTTCTCTGAATCCGAAGTGTCTCTGAGGCAGCGCCCACCATGGAGGTATCCTCGGCATCAGGGTAAGTCATGAGGTCAGCGCCTTCCGGTGACAGGTGAGAGTCGCCCGACGACGAGGTGCGCGGTTGCTGCTTGGCCTCCTCGTCACTATCTCCGGAAGACGTCTTGAGGGCAGAGAAGCCGTTGCTGTCCACGGAACCTTCCTCCTGCGCTGACCCCTTTTTGTGCAGTGGGTGTGTGTGGTGAAGCGTGGGCCTCCCTGAAATCAGTCCTTGCTCATTAACGCTCATGGTGTCTATAGCAAACCAGATGGGAAACTGTAGATCATGCCGAGGCTGGACTGTAAGAAAGAAGTACAGGTTGCAAGTGCTGAACTTGTGAGTAAAGGATACAATCTGATTATACTGAATTATAAGAAAAGAATACAGTCTGCCAATACTGAACTGTAAGAAAGGGATACAGTCCACCAATAAACAATAAGACAGGGATACAGTTTGCCAATGATGAAGTATCAGAAAGGAATACAGTCTGCCAATGAATTATCAAAAAGAATACAGTCTGTCAATGATGAACTGTAAGAAAGGGATACTATCTGCCGATGAACAATAAGACAGGGATACAGCGAGTCTGCCGATGAACAATAAGACAGGGATACAGTCTGCCGATGAACTATAAGACAGGGATACAGTCTGCCAATGAACTATAAGACAGGGATACAGTCTGCCAATGAACAAGAAGACATGGATACAGTCTGCCGATAAACTATAAGACAGGGATACAGTGAGTCTGCCTATGAACAATAAGACAGGGATACACAGTCTGCCAATGAACTATAAGACAGGGATACAGTCTGCCGATGAACAATAAGACAGGGATACAGTCTGCCTATGAACTATAAGACAGGGATACAGTCTGCCAATGAACAATAAGGGATACAGTCTGCCGATGAACAATAAGACAGGGATACAGTCTGCCAATGAACTATAAGACAGGGATACAGTCTGCCGATGAACAATAAGACAGGGATACAGTCTGCCAATGAGCATAAGGGATACAGTCTGCCGATGAACAATAAGACAGGGATACAGTCTGCCAATGAACTATAAGACAGGGATACAGTCTGCCGATGAACAATAAGACAGGGATACAGTCTGCGATGAACAACAAGACAGGGATACAGTCTGCCGATGAACAATAAGACAGGGATACAGTCTGCCGATGAACAAGAAGACTGGGATACAGTCTGCCGATGAACTATAAGACAGGGATACAGTCTGCCGATGAACAATAAGACAGGGATACAGTCTGCCGATGAACAATATGACAGGGATACAGTCTGCCAATGAACAATAAGGGATACAGTCTGCCAATGAACTATAAGACAGGGATACAGTCTGCCAATGAACAAGAAGACAGGGGATACAGTCTGCCTATGAACTGTAAGACAGGGATACAGTCTGCCGATGAACAATAAGACGGGGATACAGTCTGCCGATGAACAATAAGACAGGGATACAGTCTGCCAATGAACAAGAAGACAGGGATACAGTCTGCCAATGAACAATAAGACAGGGATACAGTCTGCCAATGAACAATAAGACAGGGATACAGTCTGCCAATGAACTATAAGACAGGGATACAGTCTGCCAATGAACAATACGACAGGGATACAGTCTGCCAATGAACAATACGACAGGGATACAGTCTGCCAATGAACAATACGACAGGGATACAGTCTGCCGATGAACAATAAGACAGGGATACAGTCTGCCAATGAACAATACGACAGGGATACATCTGCCGATGAACAATAAGACAGGGATACAGTCTGCCAATGAACTATAAGACAGGGATACAGTCTGCCAATGAACTATAAGACAGGGATACAGTCTGCCAATGAACTATAAGACAGGGATACAGTCTGCCAATGAATAATAAGACAGGGATACAGTCTGCCAATGAACTATAAGACAGGGATACAGTCTGCCAATGAACTATAAGACAGGGATACAGTCTGCAATGAAACAATAAGACAGGGATACAGTCTGCCAATGAACAATAAGACAGGGATACAGTCTGCCAATGAACAATAAGGGATACAGTCTGCCAATGAACTTTAAGACAGGGATGCAGTCTGCCAATGCCAATGAAAAATAAGACAGGGATACAGTCTGCCCATGAAAAATACGACAGGGATACAGTCTGCCGATGAACAATAAGACAGGGATACAGTCTGCCAATGAACTATAAGACAGGGATACAGTCTGCCAATGAACAATAAGACAGGGATACAGTCTGCCAATGAACAATAAGGGATACAGTCTGCCAATGAACTATAAGACAGGGATACAGTCTGCTAATGAACAATAAGACAGGGATACAGTCTGCCAATGAACAATAAGACAGGGATACAGTCTGCCATGAACTATAAGACAGGGATACAGTCTGCCAATGAACAATAAGACAGGGATACAGTCTGCCAATGAACAATAAGAATGGGATACAGTCTGCCAATGAACAAGAACACAGGGATACAGTCTGCCAATGAACTATTAGACAGGGATACAGTCTGCCAATGAACTATTAGACAGGGATACAGTCTGCCAATGAACAATAAGACAGGGATACAGTCTGCCAATGAACAATAAGACAGGGATACAGTCTGCCAATGAACAATAGGAAAGGGATACAGTCTGCCAATGCTTCACTGTGGAATGGAACACTGTCTGCCAGTTGCTTCATTATAAAAGGAACACACTGTATCATACAGTCTGCAAATACTTCATTAGGCCTACAGTCTGCCTACAATGAACTATACTAAAACAGCGAGAGATGTTAAAAATACATGGGCCTTTTTTGTTTCTGGCAACAAATAGAAACCAGTTATTTACTTATGACAGGTTGACGCAGTACAGACAAATGTTCACGCCAACTGGATCATTGGTAGTTGAGACACTGCACATTCTGCAAGCAAAATAGTATACTGCTGTCCACATGCCACCTTCAATCAAAAATTATACCTTTTCAAAAGTGACTAAAACTAACTGATCTGTTTCCAAACTGAACCACAACTCTCAATTAAAACAACGGTGAGACTGTCAGTGCCAGCACAGGTAAGACCCACTGGTATACTGGCTGCTGGAATGTCAAGCTGAGAAGCTGCAAGACAACTGGGCTGCAATCACTCCACTATCAATGTATCATGCAACGACGGCAGTGCCTACTGGCAATGGAGTCAACACAGATCATCCTTGGCCTGATCAACACAAGGTCACAAACTGAATCAAGACCGCTGTATTTGGCAGCTCCATCTATGGAACCAATTCAAGCCTGTTGCTGACACAGCTATGAAAATGACAGGTAGGTGGGAGCAGCATGATCACAGCATACAGTGCTATTGTGACTGAAACTGAAAGCTGCTGGAGACGCTGCAAGACATCCTGAAGGTGACCCCATCCTCACCAGACAGAGGCTGCAGAGAGGACAGCAACACCACGGCTGGTGGACATGGGGTGAGAACCAACAGTTTCTCTGGTGGTGAGAGTCGCTTCACCTTCTAGCATGCTGACGGATGATACAGGTGTGGCAGTGGTGTGGCCAATGTCAGGCTGACAGCTGCATGTTGTAGGCCAACAGAAGGAAGGGGCAGCGTCAAGGTGAGGGCACCATGCTCGTCTCCACATCTTCAACGATGTTGTAAATGCCACTGTCTACACTGACCTGCTTCAAGGTCACATTTTCTCCTGTTGCAGAACCAAAGTGCTACCACCAGGACAAGGCTACACCCAACACACCTACAGCCACCAAACAGCAGAACAACAGCAAATCATTCCTTTCTTGCCTTCCTGTCTCTGTGTCCTAAAATGGCCCCAAATGAACATGTGGGACTATCTGGGGTGGTGCTTGCAGCGTACACAACCACTTTACACCACCTAGGAACTTGCTCAGGCACTGATCCAGGAATGAGACAGCCTGCATCAGAATGTTTTATGCAGGTTTGTTGGTTCCATGTACAGACACTGCATAGCCTATGTGGCAAAGATCAGCAACACACTGTGATCACTAGGATCTCACTGTTTTATGACTGATAACTATCTATGGTAGAATGAAGCAAAATGTGCTTCATGGAAATAACAAAGAAGACATTAATAAATCAGTATCATAGGCACACCTGGTCTTTTCACAATCCTTTAGAACAAACCTTTAGAACAAATATTTAACAACACACTCGCTCTCAGTTCAGTACTGTTGACAAGAATAGTTCATTTGCTTAAGAACTGGCTTGCTGACAAAATTAATCATGTGAAACACCAAAAGGAAACAAACAAAGCATATTTACAGACCTTAATTTAAACACACTCCGGGGTTGTAGGTGGATGACCTTCAACTGCGTGTTCCAAATTTTCTCACAGAACCACTCTCACTGCTCTCTGTAGGATGTCACAATGGTAAACAATTTCCAAAGAACAGAAATAATTCTGATAGGGTCTGAACCTCTGAACTCCCATAATATCATGATGTTACCCGCACTGCACTACTGACCCTTTCCTTGTTTTCTGTTCTCTGACACTTACATGGCACAGCACTGGGCTATGAACTTCAACAATTTTAAGCACTAAAGGTGGATCGGGATGGATTTTTACAGCTTGCAACCTTGTCCATCCACTCTACGGCTTATGGATAACTATTTCAATTTGGAGAGTAAAGGAAGGAAAGCAATTCATATTCTGCAATAGCAGTAGCCATGTCCATGTGAATCTGTGTCAGTGTATCATCCCTACAGCCATTAAGCTAGCGGACTTCATTATCAGAAACCCGCAAGGGCACATACATGAACAAACAAAACAAAGAAATAAAACAGAATTGTTACAATACACAGAACAAATTTTACTTTCAGCAGCATCATTCATAGTGGCTTGAATTTATAAATTGTCAATTCACAATGCGTTACTTTGTTAAGCTTATTTGTACACCAAAGTGAACTGTTCACCACATACCCTTCTCTGCATTAACAGCAACAGTACGAGTAAACTTTCCATCAAATCATCCACTGCAGTGACACACAGCACATCACAAGCCAATTACCTTGTGACCGCTCACAGGACTGACTTCACTCCGTCGCTGACGTCGTACCCCGACTACTGGCATCCTCAGGCTGGCCAAGGTAGGGCCCTTCCTCCCCAGGGGCTCGCCCATACATAGCCTGAACATGACCCAGGGTGGCCAGTGTTGTGATACCTGTTCGCCGCTTCGGGCACGGAGCCGTGGCCACCAGCTTCAGGAACTTTTTGTTGCGACCAATGGTAGGGTGGAAGGTGTGCGTGGTGCTGCTGATGATGGGTCTTGGGGCGTCTGAGATCTCGCTCACACCCTCATCCTCCAACACACACACGCTCATGGGCTATCTTGGGCTGAACAGCCTGCTCGTTCTCCTCAGGGCGTGGTTTAGGGGAGTCATCACTTTCTGGGGATTTCTCCCGCGTCCCCAGGAGAGTGTCGCTGTCAGGCGTTTTCTCCCGACTGGGAAAGACAGGCTGGAGGTCAGGCGTGTCATTGTGGTGGTGGGGATAGGCCTCCCTGCTGTCCAAACTGTCATCACTGTGGTGGGGGGATATCGTCACTAAGGCTGCAGGGCTTACTTTCCGCTCCACTGGTTTCACTGGTTCAGTCGACTCTGCTGCCTCTTCTTCCTCCTCTTCACGCGCTCAACAGAGCAGCGGTCGGGGCTGGGCCCATGGGACACTCGTAAAAAAGTCTGTAGGAACAGATCCCTCCCGTCTGAAATCAATTCTCTCGCTGGCACTGCTCTGACGCTGAAGGATTGCTCCCCTAGAAGCTTGCCACTCTTGTTCTTCAACCGATCCGTCAGGATCTTCAAACTACGAGAGCGGTCTCTAGAAAAATGAGGATCATCTACTGTCGGAGAACCAATGCGTGGAGAGTGATTAGGAGAAGTGGTTTGTGGACTGAGATTTGTAGGGTAGAGTGGAATAACCACCAGGATGAGGTTGAGGTTGTTGGCCAGATATATGTCGTGGTCGTATAAAGGTCCTGAAATCAATCTTTTTCAAGTTTTGTATGTCTTCTAGAATCGCCTTTATCTCCTCCCGTCCTGGGTCTGTCTTGGAGCGTGAGGGGGAGCGGGTGCCAGCGCATGCGGGCAGCTTTGGGCGTACCACTTTAGGGGAGAAGGAGGAAGCGGCCTTGGGGATGGTTAGTGGAGAACCAGGCATGCTGCTGTCGTCTCCATCACCACTTCCTTCACTGCCACTCTTCACCTCCATGCTAGTACACACTGCCCAGCCCGTACAGGACTATACTTCTATTAGCTTCTGCTATACTTTAGTATGGTTCCTGAAAACGTCAATTTGGGGTCAGAGATCAGGGGTCTTCTGTACGGTCCACATTGTTGTCTGCACTTGTAGAGTCGACATTGACAAGCACATCAGACTTGGGGCCATTCAACAAGCAAGAAAGCTAATGAACATGTCTAAAAAGAGAAGAAGAGGAACTGAAAAAGAAATGCTAGTTGTGTGTCTAACGTCATCAATAGTGTGCATCATTTGGCACTGTCTTCACGGATTTCAGCAGTCCCAGTAACTTCCCCTCATCAGTACACTGCTGGGGTCAACCTCACTCCTCACAACTAGTCCACATCCAGCACTCAAGAACAGTTCTAAGATAGTCGTGTGTCCATTTCTTACATTTTTGTCATTCCTTTCACACATTTCATAGCAAGGGTTTATGCCCGACGTTTGTTGCCAACAAGTCCACTGCATTGAAAAAGATGGCGCATCTGAAGAATGCTGTCTTTGGCTCCCACAGAGAGGTGCTGTACTCAGCCCAATGGCATTCTGCAACCAAATAAACCAACACAACGTATAATGGCTTGCAAAAAGGATATTCTATAACCAAACAAACCGACATTCATTGTACTGTGAAACACACATCACTCTACAACCAAACCAACCAACACTACTTGCAACATACTGTAAAACTGTTCAATCTAAAAAAAATAATGAATACAATGCAACGTGTGAAAGACAGTCAACAAAGGGGCAATGTATGGTAAGACAGACAGGCCGACTGAAACAAAGGGTGAATACAATGCAACAAAGGGTGTTGTAAGACAGAAGGTCCCTCTGAAAATAAGGGTGAAAACAAGGTATGGAGTTCTAAGACAGAAAGTTCATCTACAACAAAGTATGAATGCAATGCAAGGTGTTTTAAGACAGACAGTTCATCTACAACCAAGACTGAATACAATACAGTGTGTTGTAAGACAGACAGTCCATCTGCAACAAAGTGTGTATACAATGCAATGTGTTAAAAAAAGTCCACCTACAACAAAAAGTATTCATGAATACAAAGCAATGTGCTATGAGATAATCCATCCGCAACAAAGAGTGAATACAATGCAATGTGCTGTGAGATAATCCATCCACAACAAAGAGTGAATACAAAGCAATGTGTTGTAAGACAGACAATCCATCTGAAACAAAGGGTGAATACAATGCAGTGTTGTTTAAGACAGGCAGTCCATCTGAAACAAAGTATGAATACAATGCAGTTTGTTACAAAACACAGTCCTCCTGCAACTAAGTATGAATACAATGCAATGTGCTGTAAGATCATCCATCTGCAACAAAGGGTGAATATAATGCCATGTGTTGTAAGACAGAGTCCATCTGCAACAAAGGATGAATACAATGCAGTGTTGTTTAAGACAGGTAATCCATCTGAAATAAAGTATGAATACAATGCAATGTGTTACAAAACACAGTCCACCTGCAACAAAGTATGAATACAATGCAATGTGCTATAAGATCATCCATCTGCAACAAAGGGTGAATATAATGCCATGTGCTGTAAGACAGAGTCCATCTGCAACAAAGGTGAATACAATGCAATGTGTTGTAAGACAGACAGTCCATTTGCAACAAAGGGTGAATACAATGCCATGTGTTGTAAGACAAACAGTCCATCTGCAACAAAGGGTGAATACAATGCCATGTGTTGTAAGACAGAGTCCATCTGCAACAAAGGGTGAATACAATGCCATGTGTTGTAAGACAGACAGTCCATCTGCAACAAAGGGTGAATACAATGCAATGTGTTGTAAGACAGACAGTCCATCTGCAACAAAGGGTGAAATATAATGCCATGTGTTGTAAGACAGACAGTCCGTTTGCAACAGAGGGTGAATATGGCATGTGCTGTTAGACAGACAGTCCATCTGCAGCAAAGTATGAATACAATGCAATGTGCTATAAGATCATCCATCTGCAACAAAGGGTGAATATAATGCCATGTGTTGTAAGACAGACAGTCCAGTCCATCTGTAACCGGGGGAAGAAAAAGAGGCATCAGCTCAGGCAGTGGCTGTGACACAATCTCTCTCTGAAATCATGTATAACAAAAGCAGAATGCAACACCCTGTCTACTATCACACTTCATGTTAGTCTGTTTCCCTGGTAATGAACAAAATCTTGTCACTCTGACTAATTACATTTATGTCCATTGATTTTGCGATAATCATCATATCTAAGTCATATCGATTTTCAGACAATGATCATAAAATATAATACTTTAGCTTGTTTTTCAGGGAGTTTATTCCTGTCAAAGTATTTTCAGGCAATGAACATAATTATGTCATCTTTATCACAGGCAATGACTCTAAATTATGTCAGTCTATTTTCCTGCAATCATCATAGTCATGTTAGTTTATTTTCAGGAACATATCTATGTCATCTTTATCACAAGCAATGACTCTTAATTATGTCAGTCTATTTTCCGGCAATGATCATATTCATGTCAGTTTATTTTCTGGTAATGACCACACCTATGTCTGCTTATTTTCAGGCAATGATAATATTCTTGTTGGTTTATTTCAGGTAATGACCACATCTATGTCTGCTTATTTTTAGGCAATGATAATATTCTTGTTGTTTATTTCAGGTAATGACCACACATCTGTCTGCTTATTTTCAGGCAATGATAATATTCTTGTTGGTTTATTTCAGGTTATGACCACATCTATGTCTGCTTATTTTCAGGCAATGATAATAATCTTGTTGGTTTATTTCAGGCAAAGCTCATGTTCAGACCTGTCTTCTTTCATTATATATTCATATTTATGCCAGTTTGTTTTTCAGGCATCGATCATTCTTACGTTTTTGTTTTTCAGGCCTAAGTCAGTTCATTTATCTCAAACATAATCTTAGAATTGCTCAAAGCACTCAGTTCATACTGAAGTGAGTTTTTACTCACACACACACACACACACACACACACACACACATTCGTCTAATATCACATAATTCTGTGAAAAGATGTAAATGAAAGTACCACCGCACACACACAGAGCTTCAATGTACACAGCTACCAATCCAGACACAGAGAAGTGTCGCACTGTACCCCTTGGCAAGGCCTTAGACATGACAATGTGAACTCCACATGATAAAAGACTCTGTCAAGACCACTAGTTGTGTAACAGTGTCCAGACTTCTTCTTATCTCGACATCAGCCCACCTGTGTGCTTGACACGCTAAGTGCCTGAGGCTTGTTGAACCAATCTACTTACCGCTATTCACTGGCAATGGTTGAAAGACTCCACATCACAACTAAAGAGGGCTATGACTGTATAAAAGATTTCTTTTTCTCTCCTGTTGCAAGAAAGGTAAAAAGGGAGGTGCAGAAAACAGAACAGGGCTTGCGGGAAGTGGGGGGGGGGGGGGGGGGGGGAGAGAGAGGGAAAGAAACAACTACTTGGATACTGACTCTAAATACAAAGGATAAAAAAAAAAAAAAAAAAAAAAAAAAAAAAAAAAGCCCTGTTGATACTGACCACACAAATGCTCCTGTACATGCTGACCGTACAAACAACCTGTATGTACTGACCTTACATAAACCTGTAGATACCGACCCAACAAACACCCTGTAGATACCGACCCAACAAACACACCCTGTAGATACCGACCCAACAAACACCCTGTAGATACTGACCCTGCAAACACCCCTGTATATTACTGACCCTGCAAACACCCCTGTATATACTGACCCTGCAAACACCCTGTATATTACTGACCCAGCAAACACCCCTGTAGATACTGACCCTACAAACACCCTGTAGATACTGACCCTGCAAACAACCCTGTATATTACTGACCCTACAAACACCCTGTAGATACTGATCCTACAAACACCCCTGTAGATACTGACCCTACAAACACCCCTGTAGATACTGACCCTACACATCACCACGTACATACTGACCCTGCAAACACCCCTGTAGATACTGACCCTACAAACAATCCAGTCAATACTGATCCTACAAACAACTCTGTTATATACTGACCCTACAAATAACCCTTAAGATACTGACCCTACAAACAACCCTGTAGATACTGACCCTACTAACAATCCTGTGCATACTGTCCTTAAAAACAACCCTGTACATACTGTCCCTAAAATCAACCCTGTAGAACTGACCCTACAAACAAACCCTGTAGATACTGACCTTACAAACAATCCTGCAGATGCTAACTAACCCTACAAACAACCCTGCAGATACTAACTAACCCTACAAATAACCCTGCAGATACTAACCCTACAAACAACCCTGCAGATACAAACTAACCCTACAAACAACCCTGTAGATACTGACCCTACAAACCCTGTAGATAATGACCCTACAAACAACCCTGTACATACTGACCCTACAGACAAACCTGTAGATAATGACCTTACAAACAACCCTGTATATGCTAACCCTAACAACAACCCTATAAATACTGAGCCTACGAACAGCTCTCTGGACACTGACCCTATAAAGCACCCTGTAGATACCGACCCTACAATACTGTTCATACTGTTACTACAAACTACCCTGTAGAGTCTGAGCTTGCAAGCTACCTATAGATACTAACTCTACAAGCCATCCTGTGGATACTGACCCTATAAATCACCCTGTAGCTACCGACCATACAAACACCCCTGTAGCTACTGACCCTACAAACAACCCTGTAGATACTGACCCTACAAACAACCCTGTAGATACTGACCCTACAAACAACCTGTACATACTGACCCTAAAAACAACCCCTGTAGATACTGACCCTACAAACAACCTGTACATACTGACCCTAAAAACCACCTGTACATACTGACCCTAAAAACAACCCTGTAGATACTGACCCTACAAACAACCTGTACATACTGACCCTACAAATAACCTGTACATACTGACCCTAAAAACAACCCTGTAGATACTAACCAACCCCACAAACAACCCTGCAGATACTAACTGACCCTACAAAACACACCCTGTAGATACTGACCACGGATAGATACCGACTCTACAAACAATCATTTGGATATTGAACCTGTTCACAATCCTACAGATACCGAATCCCAAGCTGCCCTGTAGCTACTGACCCTACCAATAAACCTGTAGATACCGACCCTACCAACAGCTTTTTTTGGTCCTGACCCTGCAAACAACCTTGTACCCTTAATCCATATCTTGACATAAACAAGCACATAAACCTGTACACAACCAAAAATAATACAAGTAGAAGACAGCCACTAGACAAGGGCTAAAATTCTTCTTCTTTATTTTTTTAATCAGATGTGATCAACAGTTTGGCAGGCAAAGAGGAAGAACTCATCAATCTCATACATGGTACTGTCAAGGAAAAAAGAGACACAGAGGCAGGCGAAAGAAGAAATGGGCAGACTATATCATATCTAGAGGAGTGGACTGGCCAGTTTTTTTTTTTTTTTTTTTTTTTTTTTTTTCAGAAACACAAGCCCTGACAAAAACCAACAGGAACTGAGCGAGCGCTGGTGCTAAAGTCCCTCTTTTGTGCCCCCACACCTCTACCCAGAGTTAAGGGACAAAAGAAAGGGAAAGGCAAGGCAATGGGTGAACAATGAACAGAAACAGGTTTCACTGAAAGACAGATTAGGTGTAAGATGGAATCCAGGATGAACACGTGCTGGTGGGCTAAAATCTAGCGCTGTAAACTTTCGACTGTCGACGGATTTGCAGACGGGAAATTCACGTGCAAAGTACAGAATACAATACTGACAACACCTCAAAAGCAGGGTATAAAAGGGGTTTGGCTTCACTGAAAAATGAAACCAGAAACAAAAGGAAAGAATGCCAAATCTGAATAGCCAACAACGAGAAAATGCGATAGGCCGGTTGCAGGCCGGACAGAGTCAAGCGGCTGTTGCAAGACATTTCAATGTGGCCAGAAGCACCATCAGTAGGCTTTGGAACCAGTTTGGAATGACGGGGTCAACAGCAAATCGACCTCGTTCAGGACGGCAAGGTGCACAACCCGAGCCCAAGATCGCTACATTATGCTCCGCCATGTTCGGGATCGTTTCCTGTGCTGTCTCTTCTACAGCCCAGGCCATCCCTGGCACAGACGTGTAAGCGGGTAAACCGTACGTAATCGTCTACATGCTGTTGGAATGAGGGCTCGAACACCTGTCTGAGGACCCGTTATGACTCAGCGTCATCGCCAGGCACGACTTCAATGGTGCATGCAACATCTTCCCTGGGCTGTTCATCGTGAATGGAGGCAGGTTTCATTCAGCGACGAATCACATTTCCTGCTGCAACGCCAGGACCGGAGGAGGAGGGTCTATCGCAGAACAAATAAACGCTATGCACAGAACTGTGTTGATCAGGCACCTCCCCATGGTGGTGGAGGGGTAATGGTATGGGGAGCCATCAATTTCAGTGGCAGAAGCCCCCTAGTACTGGTCCAGGGACGACTTAATGCTCAGCACTACAATGCAGAAATCCTCCAGCCTCACATTCTTCCACTCCTGGCTGCTCCTGGTTCCATATTCATGCATGACAATGCTCGGCCACACTCAGCCCGCTTAACATGACATTTCCTGGCTCCCAGCAACATCAATCTCCTTCCCTGGCCCTCTATGTCACCGGATTTAAACCCAATAGAGCACATTTGGGATGAGCTGGATCACCGAGTCCGTGCCCGAGTTAATGCCCCTACAAATGAACGAGAGTTGTTCCAGGCTCTTCAGGAGGAGTGGGACACCATTCCACTGCGCGTCATCCACAGTCTGCTGCGATCCCTGCCCAGGCGACTTCAAGGTGTGACTGCTGCAGAGGGAGGACACACACGCTACTGACGTTCGAAAGGAGTGAGCTCTGCTTTAATGACTTTTTGGCACTGTTTTTTTCAACGCAAAATCAGATAAGCCATTATGTTTCAATCATCTCCACTTTAACGGTGTTTTGCAGTTACCTGAAAATGTACAATGTTTTGAAAATAGTAAAGGCAGGTGACCAACTGCTGCTGTTGCGTTCCTTTTTTTGAACAGTATGTATTGATTATCGGTTGTGGGTATGCAGTTTGAGCAAAATGTCATCAGACTCACGAGACTTACCATTTTTTTCCTCTCACCACAAGCCATAAAAACTGTCCGTCGCTTAGTAATTAATGAACAGAAAAAACTCTCACTTGAAGAACAGTCTCCTCCCAGCTCCTTTGCATCAGGTAGTGTGGACATAATGGTCTCTTTGAAAGCTTCCCACCTCATCCAACAGTGAAAGTGTCCATGAATGCAACACAAGCAAAACTTTCAACATCTTAGTTATAACATATTCATTTCAGACCAATCCATACCCCTGAAAATCCATAGTGGAAGTACATTTATATCCTAGTTTTCGGGGTGGTGGTGGTGGTGGTGGTGGTGGGGGTATGCATATATCTTGCTCTTAAATCGCTCTGATAAACTGGACATGAAGTGATGCCGAAAATGTGGCCATGTATATAATCTCAGACCCAAATGGAACCCCATATTTCCATAACAGCATCATCTTCACATATCTTAACAAAACAATTTTATTTTTTTTAAATAGGTGTGGGGGGTGAGAGGGCTGAGGTGATGCCAAATGCTGTTCCTTTCTCAACCTGCTCGCATGGATTTCGTCCCCACCACATCCAATTCAGGTCAGCCACAGTCTTTCGCACCAAAGTGTTACACCAAAAAAAGCAGAAATGAGTATTTTGACATGTCTGCTGTGTTAAAGATACTTCATTTCATGAGGATTAAAAAAAAGTCATACCTCAAACTTACAAATTTTCACTCTAAAAATTTTGAACTTGTATTAGTTTTTTGCAGATAACGTCAGTTCTACAAGTTCTGAAGATAAGTAACTGGCCTTAAAGAGACACCCCATAGAAACATAAATGCTCAACACCATCTTTTTTCCATGAGAGTTTTCATCTTTAATAGATGCTAAAGGACATTTTAAGTTCTCTAAACATGTCTGTTGTGGACTTGACTCTAGAACTGTTCTAGTCTAATGAAAACTGTGGACATTATGGTTTACGTATACCATGTGTGCATGTATATGTACATGTGATTGTGTGTATGTGAGTGTGTGGGTGTGTACGTATGGAAATATGTGTGTGTGTGTGAGTGTGTGTGTGTGTGTGTGTGTGTGTGTGTGTGTGTGTGTGTGTGTGTGTGTGTGTGTGTGTGTGTGTGTGTGTGTGTGTGTGTGTGTGTGTGTGTGTGTGTGAAGTATATTCCTTTTTTGTTTTTTAAAAAAATGTTGACATTCTTTTCATGTTTTCTTAAATGTCAGTACAACTATGAGTTACTCTGATAATAAATTGGTTTCAGTCAGTAACCATTGTTAAGAAATCTGTGAAAATCAGCTGTGGTACCTGGTATGTTTTTACTGAACAGCAACAATAAATGTTGGCACATTCTCATTTCACAGATCGATAAATTTTAGACTTTCAAGACTTTAGGTTCAAGAAATTTGATCACAATTAACGTGAATCAGCATGTAACAAAAATGAGAAGAACTCTTCCTTTTCTGAACCACCATCATCAATAATAAATACACAATGAAATGAAAGAAAGCTTATTGTTGCACATT